>OZ023157.1:29699350-30141850 GCA_963678695.2 Diplodus puntazzo | reverse complement strand
AGCAGTTAAGGCCATGAGCCAAGCTAATAAACTTATAACAGGAATTAGTGGCGCATTACAAACAACTCAACACGGCATCCTCTTCCTGAGAAAGTCCAAGCTGCGCCTGCAAGTCGCTTCAAACGAAAACGCTAATTCAACCCTAACTCGCCAATCTCGTTCATCATAAGAGCCTACACCCTGCGCGACCAGCTGGAAAGAGGTCACATGAGACCTGGGATCCATCTTTTTCTATTCCGATCATGTCAGAAACCCACTACTAACACGAACATCAAAAAAGGTCAAATTATTGTACATTATGTATTTGTGATTTTTGATCGTTAGTTATCTTACAAATATGATTATAATGTTTCATCTGGTAAGACTGGCTTCATGGCACTTACAAATGTATCAGTTGTAAGAATGAATAAAATGAAAAATAAAAATGTAACACTGACTGGTTCCTCTCTGCATGATGAGTACCTACCTTGTATTTTCGAGATTTCTGCAGTGCACCTGTTTAAATATTCATTTAATGTGTGTGAACAACTCTGTGCCCCTTATGATGTGATCAATCAATGTGTTATATTAGAGGACTTATAGACATTTAAGGTTTCCCAACAGATCACTGGTATTGTGAAGGTGTTAACATGCAAAAGGATTGTTAAAGACAAGATGGATCACACTCACCGGTAGATTGGAGGTGGGCTTCCCTGGGCTTCACAGCTGAACACCACCTCCCTGTTCCTCTCCAGAGTCTCCACGGGATATACAATGCTTCCAGGCTGCTTGGTGAAAACAGGACTCTGCAGGACACTGCTCTCTGTAGGACAAGAAGGCGAGACAACACAGCTAAGTATAAACGTAGAGACACGGGCTTGTTTGTAAAGCAGCCAATTAGTCAGCGGCAGAAACAGGTTAATGCTGCTCAAAGCGTTTAGAGGGGCAAAACCACAAACAGACAAAAGATATCAATTTGAGGCGCCTGTCACGACACCACAGCACAGAGAAGAATGATTTGAAGTGAGACGTGTCTTGAGCAGCTATTCAGATGGTAATAAGATATAGAGTCTGATTTATGTAGAGCAATTATCTGGGAAACGGCTTCATTTACTTCCATCTACCTGCTCTTATTAGCTCATTTATTTATTTATCTATTTGCCCAGTGATGTTAGGATTGTGTGTCCATGCAGAGGTGTTATCAGGTGGTTTTTGTGTGGTTAGAGCTCTTTGATGTAAACAACACAACAGAAGTCTCAGTTACTCCATTAAGGCGCCATTAACGCAGTGTGCATGGCTTTAGAAAATATCAATGACACTTTGAAAACAAGGGAAACGAACAGCCTTAATCACTTCTTTCTCTGTAAAATGTTTTTTCTTTAAAGTCGATGCAACCACAAGCAGTCAAAGACACTGGAAGCAGATATCATTCAGTTTGTTTTTTTTCCATTTACGTCAATCATCCTTTTTTGTATTGGCAGTTTTATCCAGTTGAAAGTTAACATAGATGTTAGATCTTACTTTGCCATGCTGCAATCAAAAGTGGTCGGAGAAGAAGCAAAATAAATACAACCCACAACAAGGTTTGCATGTTTCCCTTCAGAAGTCTGGGCCCATTCATGTTTAAAGTTGTCAAATTGAACAGCAGTGCTGATGGTGAGGAAAAACTCAGTAATGTTCTACTTGTCAGAAACACACATCTTGCAAAGTCCTCATCACTGCAAACTAGGGCTGTCAAAAAATACAGATACTTCAATTTGATACTAAACAGTAGAAACAGATAAGAAACTAACGGCAAACAGTGTTGAATACATCAATACCCACAGTGAGGGACACACCCAGCCTGTACGCTGCAGACCGGTGTGATACTGTGACCAGTGGCCACGGCAGACGGCGACAGGCAGGTTGCAGCCAGCAAAACATGTATGATTCCCGTCAGGAATGAAAGCCTTGTCAAGATTGCAAGTGCTTCACAGCCTCCACGACTAGTTGTGGTTGAAAAGAAAAACAGCAGAGGTGCTGCTTGGAAGTATTTTGCATATGAGGCAGACGACCAAGGAAAGGCTAAGGACAGGCCTGTACACAAACAATGCTACAAAGTGGTGTTGACGAAGCGAGGTGGCACATCAAACTCGTCGAAGCTTTTTAAGCACGAACGACTGAGATTTAGCGTCATCCCGTTCAAGAAGGGTTAGCAAGGAACTCAATAAGGAGGGCTCAAATAATGATTAGGTGTTCTGATAATATATGAACGTCATCACCTGCCTTATCTCCCACACTTTCTGACCACAATTCTGCCTGATCTTCCAGTCTGTGTCAGCTCATTACCCACAGCAGACAGATCTCATCTTCTACTAAAGGTTGAGACGAGGGAGTGGGAAAAGCTCCTGTTACAACATCACTAAAGTATTAAACTTTTTTTCATAAGCATTAACGTACGTAAATTTATTATTATCTGTTGGCCACATTAGCCGTTTGCTAAGCGAAGCGAATACAAATGTTAGCCACATGGAGGTAGAGTTAATGTAACAACATATACAATTATTTGCAGCTTAAAAGAATAGAGAACATTGCAGCCTTTATTGCCTTTTGTGTGCTTTCAGATTTGTTGTGCACTGTATCTCAGGATCTTTGAACAGCTATAGCTGCTATAAAAATACTGTTTTACAAAGATGTTGATGTTACCAAGTCGCTACTGACATCTGCTGCTGCCAGGCATAGCCAAAAAAGTAAAGAAACATACCTCAGACAGTTTAAATATTGTCACTGATGTTACAGCAAGGTTTATTTTGCACAAACTTGACAACTTGAAAAAAAAAATTCTTATGTCTTATGGGCGTGGAGAGGTTAATATGTTGTTATTTTATCACCCGTGGTATCTGAAACGGTATCGAATATCGAATACTTTGCTGGGATTATGCTGAATTTTGAATTTCTAGTACCGTGACAGCCCTACTGCAAACTCACTGCATACACAGATTGCTGCCATGGTGAAGTAATTTCTTATTCAGTGCAAAACAGAAGTTACCTGAATGTATATCACGTGAATGAAAGAATGTAAGCAGTTAAAATACTGTCACATTACACTTCTATTCAGATTGCCCTCACATGTGAGTCTGAGAAGGAATGCTATGTCTGAAAGTGTTAACTATGAGAGGTAGGTAATGTACTCAGTATATGATAAAACACACCAGGGCTGACCAAAGTTGGGCCTCTAAGCCAAACTTGGCTGATCTTAATACAGGAAAAGATATGGCGTTTTTCAACATATTTGTTAATTTCACAGGGGATAATGCATGGATCTTGATGACATACATCATTCTATTTAGGTGGCTGGTATCTACGGCGCCCCTGAGGCCTGCAGTTTGGAAACACCTGAGCTAAAATAACAACTTCGCAGGACAGGACCATAATGTGACCGTAACTTTACCCAAGGGAATATAATGAATGTATACACACATGTATGTTTCAGCAATAATAGTGAAATGCTTTTCTAGTGACATGCCACAGACGGTCTCAACCTGTAGCAGAAGATGAGATCTGTCTGCTGTGGGTAATGAGGTGACACTGACTGGAAGGACAGGCTGAAACGTGGTAAGAGCGTGTGGGAGTTAAGGCAGGGGATGGCATTCATATGTTATCAGAACACCTGATCATTATTTTAGCCCTCCTTATTGAGTTTCTTGTAAACTTTTCTTGACCAGGTAGTCACTAAATACATGAGTCTGAGCTTAGAGAGTGTGTAGGAGGTCTTCAGGTAATATTGTACAGCTGTAATCATTACATTTAACCTAAGGTCGGTACAGAGCAACAACAACGAGCACCATGTCAAATATAGCACTGCACGTCCAGACAACGTAGGCTGCAGGGGTTGGTATAGGGAGTCTTGCACAGAAGCCACATGGAGCCACAAAGTAAATATATTATATCTTAAGATAATTTCATTCCTTAAAAATGTCACAATTCTCTTAAATCGTGGAAAATTGCTGAATATTTCAGAACAGACACAAAATTAATTGGTACAGTTTATATTTTAATGGTAGAGGCCATACATATCAATCTATATTGGCATTTTTCCTGATATCTGGTAACCTATTGGAGCAAATACCACTACACCTAAGGGACATTTGCATCCCTACTGTTTGGTTTCAACTAGTGACATTAACCTACTGTTAACATGAATACAGGTAAATCACGTCACATTACATGTGAGGGTCTCATCATCTGTAAATGTGACACCACTTGATATTTTGAAGCAGACCTTCAGACACTTCCCAGCTGCGTTTGTGACGACAAAAAAATCTATCAATTATATAGATTATGAAGGGGGGCAAATCTCTGTTCTTCCATGAAAATAGAGTCTGGATCCCTCTGTCCTCAAAGGGCTGCATGCTAATTAAGCTACTCCAGCACCCTAACTGGCAGTGTCTGGCATTAATAGTAATGTAAAATATGCATATTTTTTATTATTTAAATATAAATACAGTCCTTGTCTAAGTATTTTCATTTCTACAGGTTTTTTCCTTTGTTCTTTTTTGAAAGCAAACTGTATATAGTATAATATAAATGGTGCAAATGGTGCCATGTAAGAAACTGAATCGCTGGACTTTTGCAATTCAGTATAGCCTATAAATGTTTGTGTACAATAGAGCTAACAATGATTTTAGCGGGACATTTGTAAGCATTTTTGCTCCGTCTAGTTTGTATTATTTTTTATTAGGGCTGGTCAGCTGTCTGTCTGTGTATCCTTAGTACACTTTGAACCAGGTCATAATATCTGTACAATTACTGTTCAACTGCCCATTTGCTTTTGTTTTTAATATAGATCTTTAATGCCAAGAAAACATATCTCTACAAGCTCCAACCACATCTTATGGCAGATTTCCTGACATTTGCTGCTGATGCTGCTTTATCCTCCCCATCGTGCTACAACCTGCCCAAACACATGAAGCAGAACATTGGTTTGGACAATTCTCTAACTACATTCAAATTGACAGAACTTGGTATACTGCCGCCACCATGGAGATCACAATCATTTATTATGTCTTCATACTACGGCAACTTTAAAGCAAAACAAGGCTTTGGCTTCGTGTTGTGAAAGTAGTGGCAGACCTGTGCACAGAGTGGCATTAACAATGTAATGCATAATTCAAAGAAATGCTCAATAGGCAATCTAATTCAAGAAAAATGTCCCCCTGCACATGGCACATTTTTTACAGCATTCGAGTGAGCTTCCAATCCCCCAGATGCATTCAAACTTCACGCTAATATTAGCATGGAGTAAGCTATTCTTTTTTTATGCAAAACCAAACACAGTGTTTAAAGGTAGCACCTCTGACAAACATGCAAGGCTGCAGGGTGATTTTATAAGGCAAAAAGAGATGGAAAGTAAGGGGAGAACACAAAGGGATTAAATCTCTATATGCAGATTCCATTGATGGTGTCAGAGCAGTTGTCACTACTCAGAGCTCGGTCGATGGAGAACGTAATGATTACACAAAAGATCCTGCAATTTTAGACAGATTGTTTAGGTTTATATTCTAAATTGTAATCATGACTACAACTGCTCCGTGCAGAGAGAGCAGACTGCTGCGCCGCTTCGCTCGGGAGTGCCTTTCAGACATTAACCGACATGCCTCCAAAATAGAATTTAAAACAATGCAGCGACATGCTTGCTAATCTTTTCTCTTCTAATTATTGCTGCTGTGCATTAGTTGTTTTCTGATCATCCAGTAGTAATAATTCAGGTCATTCAAGGACAAAATAATCATTTTGCTCACAAAAGGCCCCAGGTGCTTGCTGTAACCTCATACATTCTTAGGCAAAAAAATGAATTGGCTGTGTGTTCACTGCCAACAGTGCACCATTTGCAGCAAATGATAGCACTGACTGTCCAACAATAGCCGGCATGCTCACATTCAATAGCCATTTTTTGAATGCAATAGTAGCGTGAGTCAAGGACTTTTAAATCGCAATACACAAAACAAATCTTGGGGTGTAGTGTCCATCAACAAGAATTCCGAGAATAATATTAACTATAGGGAGGAAAAGGCAGAGAATAGGATGTTTCAGACGTTTCTCTGTATTAACTGACCTCACTCGAATACGAAAGAGATAGAATTGTGGATTGGGGAGAAAGAAGAAAAAAAGCACAGAAGCTGTGAAAAACCTTTAAAGCTAATGTCCCTGACAGCCTACAATGATGCCATTAATTCACACCTGTCAGAATAAAGCAACAATGCTCTGTGTCAGCTGATAAAGTGACAGAAATTCAACATCAGTCAATTTTATATTCGGTGAAGATTAATATCTTCATTACTCATAAATCATCGGAGCTTTATTCTGTGGGGCCGCTGTGAAAATATCTGTGAAATCATCTCCACTGATAGGGCCAGCCTATGTTATTGTGTTATGTGCCAAACTCGATGTATCATGCGCTGAAAACACATTAGCAACTATAGCATATCTTTAAAACGTGCAGTTTTTCAATTATGAGGCGTATTCATCTTAATCTAGTCACCGCACAGGCATTATGCTCACTTTTGTTCCTGTTGTTGGTGGCCAGTTCTTTAAGGCATAACAAGGGCGGCAGGCTGCATACATATGAGGGGAACTGATGCAGACCTGCTATCTGCTATTTCCTCCCTTAAAAATCTGTATTCAGATTCAACACAGAAATATTTGAGGATTGTACTGGAAGTGAACAGACACCTTCTAAGCAGCTTTATTTTCTCTGTTAAATTGTGTTCTGTTGATTTTGATACGCTCTTTAGCCTACATATAATTATCACTTTAGCTGCTTAGAAAGCATGGAAAATAAAATAATATTTATAATTGAATAATGAAGCCTAATAAAGTAAGTATATATTTGAACCCACTCTCATAACACTAAACAAATCCAAACTGCAAGTTTTTCTATGGGGGGGTCCTTAAAATCCACACCGGGCAGAATTGTGGGAGGAGGCGAAGATTAATTAAATTGGCCTAAAAATAAAAAATAAAAAATCATATGGACAACTGTTTGAAAAGCTCCCTCTGTCATATTGCATACCAGGAGGCTTCAGTATCACATCATGAGACAAAAGTGAGACTCCAGCAATAGAAGTCAAGCTTTATCCAGCGCTGCACAACTAATCTGTTGAGAAATGAAAACAGTTATCAAGGATTAACCCCGATACACACAGTTCTACACTTGTGTGGTATTAGCCTGTAGCACATTTGTTCACATTTTAGCAAATCTGTATCATGGAAAGCTATACTGCTTTGGGTACTGCAGTTCTATGTTAAAAAAAAAAAAGCGTGGAAAATGATTACTATGAACCAAGATTTCAAGTAAGGAAGCCGCTTTGACATCGTTCCTTAACATAGTAATGAACATTTATCCACAGTGGACGATGGAGTAAGAGATGGGGCCTTAACACAGCAAAATTCTCGACACGCCATGATCAGAAGATCTGCTCAATGAAGGTAATTTAGTCAGTGTGAATGCTGTACGTTGAGTTAAGTTTGGGTGAGCTCAGCAAATTTGTACCATTGACCAAAAGCAAAGCATCGTGAAAGACACCATCCAACAGTGGGAAAAGCATGTATATATATGTATGTATGTATGTATGTATGTATGTATGTATGTATGTATGTATGTATGTATGTATGTATATATATATATATATATATATATATATATATATATATATATATATATATATGGCTCGAAGAAGGTGAAAGAGTGTGAAGAGTTTGAAAAGTGGTAAAGGAACAAAGACGAAGCGGCGTAATGAGCACATCTCAATCAGCTGCGCACCAACCTGCAATTAAAGGTTGCCATGGTGATGGTAACTGCCGAGCGACACCTGGCTCAGACAGTTCATTTAACTGAGATAAAGCTAAAGGCGCCACTCAAACTGTAGCTGATTAGTGTAATTGCTATTGCCCAGACTTTTAGACTGTGAGAGGGACTGGACATGCTTTGCTGTAAAATATGCAACACATCCTACACCACTGTATAGGTTGATTCCCAGTGAAGCCCAAAACAACATACATACAAAAAATGGCATAATAATGTACTAATAGGTGAAAAGTTCTTTGAATTGAACACTGAAAACAGAGATAGTCCTGAAGCTGTCCTGACCAACTAACACCAGCCTAATTAGACTGCTAGCTGTTAGTCATTATGTCACCAAGGTTCCAGGCCCAATTGTGTGTGATGTCTGCTTTGTTTCAGTTTGTTTAGACTGAGAAGCTGTGGTTTTACATTGAACAGTACAGAATATCACTGCATCATACTGCTGAGGTGAACCCCAGCTTTGTTTCATTTCTTTGTGAGCAGAACCGGGTGGAAACTTTCCCTCTTACCCAGTTCAGAGATAGCTGTTTAGCATGTCCTCATGCAAGTGGAGTCGTGCTGAGCAGAAGTAGAAGTAGGTCATCATTAAAATCTGAACCCTGTGTTTCTCCAACACCTAGGTACCTTCACCAGGCCTCCCAGTAGGCCTCTCACACCTGCGATGGGCTGCTTCTCTTCTCACTGCTACAGCCTGATTTATTTGCATGCAGCTCTGTGGGAGGAACATGTCAGCCCAAAGCACCAGGTTACTGCCACAGGGAATACCACCAGAGCTCCAGAAATTGGCTGTTGCCTACATTATGGTGACATTCAGCGATTTTTAAATTTGAAGTTGGCTGAAAAATATGTTCTGACATACGAAAAGGCTTTGATCTTTACAGTCCTCACTTTTCTCCGTGACAGTCTGAGGTTTCTGTCGCTCATTTGAATGCATTATAGTCGACTTCTGTATTTATTTTGGTACTTTAAACGTTAACAGGGTGCTCTTCATCTGAAGATCATAGGCCTTTTTATACATCCTGTACCCTTTAACTGACACACCTGCCTTCTCGAGCATTTCATTATTATCTCAGGTATCATTAAATCTTCACCTGCGCCAAAGTTTATGAAAAAGAAATGTTCTCTAACAGTCTGTTCACTGACACACAATGGGATGTCTGCCATTATCTGGGTTTAATGTGGGCCAAAAAGACAGACTTGTCCTGGCTGTCTATATTTCAATTACATAAATAAACCAAAAATGATGGCCTCGTTCATGTAAACCAAAATAAATGACACAATCTCCAAAACAGTTGAAATGAAATTTTGGAATTAGGTTTAGACCAGCTGTGAAGACGTTCTACATCATAGAACATCTACATCAGAGGATGAACATTGGCAAGTTTAAAAAAAATTGGCCAGTTTTAAAAAAAAAAAAATGCAAATATCAAAGATTTGAGATGAATGCCAAATTGACATAAAATGTATTACTTGGAAGTAAAACTTGAGTTGAGTATTTGAGGTATAATATTATATAACTTATTATTACATGTGCTGAATAGTAAGTATATAAAACTAACTTCATTAACATTTGAGAGTCTTTCCTTGCTCATTATTATTGCTGGACACTGATCCTTGACTTCACCTCCTGCCAAATGGTCAATTACGTTTGTCATATATTGTCATATACAGTATATCATTGGTTGTTTATTACGTATTGTCTATATATGTAGTGTGTGAATGTTATTTTTTTTTTTACCATGCCTGTCTGGGGAAATGCCTCTTGGGAGAAAAACCGCATTTTTTCAAATTTGTATTGAGTTAAATAGCAGTTGTGTGACTTGTTTTGGTCAAGGTTATGAGACTGTTTCAATCAGTCTTTGCCCTTCAATCCGTCCAGTTTTTTTTTCTTTTTTCCCCTTGTTTTTAATTGTAAATTACTTACTTGTAATTATATATTGTATGTATGTATGTATGTATGTATGTATGTATGTATGTATGTATGTATGTATGTATGTATGTATGTATGTATGTATGTATGTATGTATGATAGATAGATAGATAGATAGATAGATAGATAGATAGATAGATAGATAGATAGATAGATAGATAGATAGATAGATAGATAGATAGATAGATAGATAGATAGATAGATAGATAGATAGATAGATAGATAGATAGATAGATCTTTAACAAACCCAGACAGTGTCCTCTTCTTTCACACAATATCATTTTCTCTGTCAACAAGGTGCGTTAGTTTCTGATATTTTCACAAGAGCGCATCATTTGCAAGATTATGTTGTCCGATTGAAATGCATCATCCCAGCTATTATTATGTGCAGGCTAAAATTTTGTGGCACAAATATCGGTCTGCTTTACAACGACTCCTGCGCTCATGAAGCCCCACTCGATCACTCGCTTTGTCTTGTGCAGCCTTGTGTATACCGGGTCTTTGAAACTAATCCACTGAGGGCTGGCAGGTTTTAATGTCATCCAACAATGCTACAATCAAACAGCTATTCAGATGGTATCAGCATTGATCTTCTAAGAGCTGGAAGGGAGATATTTTTGGACAGACTATGCACTCTCTCACTTATGCCTGCCATGGAGGAGGAGATTAACAGCCTGAAAACGGTTCTGATTTGGCCGTCCTGAATTGTATTCATGCTTTCAACCTGACCTGTTTGGAAAGGTTGCTCCACTATTGGAGCCACAATAGAACACCCACAGAGAGGAGGTGCAAACTGTTCTGAAATAGGATGGGATATTTCAGGACAGCCATGATAGAGTTCATCATGTGTGAAATGTGCAGTCACCGGCTGGATGTGTTGTTTTTGTTTGCGATAGTTAGGTTACCAGGACAGAAAATAGGTTTGACCCAGAAGGAGGCACAGAATAATGATCTTATTTGTACAATTTGATTAGCAGCCTTCCCTTTTTTATATTCAGTAATATGTATTCAGCATAACACAGAAAGAAGATGAATGCTGTATATAATTTCTGCAGAAATACAATCAGATGAAAGCTCTGACTCATGGTTTTCTGTAAAACCCTGAAAATACGGTTTATGCTCTGGAACATTAGACTTTTGTTTTCCTTGCCCACCACCACTGCTCTTCTGCCAATACTATTAGGCATGCTGAAAATTTACAGTGCATGCTTAGTGAACAGCATGGCACTCTAATGTGGCCATTTTAAAGCCTTACTGCACAGTCTGCAGTGCAAACAATGAGCCAATCAACTTTATAGGTAAACACTCCGCACCAGCAGACTGTACATGAAGGATTGTCAGAAATAATTCATATTTTCTTATTCCATCAACCCCCAATTACAGCGCATTTGAGCAGTATAATTGGGCTGATGTTCTTTCCACTCAGTGAGACGTGTAGTCTCAGTCCTCACCGGGGTGACAGAATTCCCCAGTGAAGTGACAAATGAGTGTACATGCATTAGCACTTATGATGTAACACCATAGCATCCAGGTAGCGACACCTTGCATGAAACAACAAAGAAGACAGCTAAATGCCACAGCAAGTCCTCTAAAATATACAGCAAAATATGTCAGAGTAGATGCCCTCCACGTAGGCATTATCGTCAGCAGATAGTGCCTTAAACACCGTTACATAAAAAAAAAAAGATTGAAAAAACTGGATGGAAAGTTCAGCAAGGTACACTGACCTCAGTGCATGTCCGTTTGCATGTTTTTTTTTGCATATATCGACCGGTGATTTTGTCCATAGAATAAGGAGTGTGTCTCCTTTTCTGTAGTTTTGATCATTAATGCTACTGAAACATTGTAACTCCAGTTTTACAGTTGCAGACAGATCCCCTGGATTCTATAGACAGAGTTACCCTGTCTATAGAGTCCAATTAGACTCGATCCCAATTCCAAGTTTTTACACCCACCTCTTGTTTATAATTGGCCCCTTGCTTACCAGAACATAGTTACAAGAGGTGGTGGTTGAAACTTCCCTGTATGAAATGGAACAAACCTTCAGGACCCTCATGTGTCATCAGTCATTAGTTGTTGTTGACAAAATTCAGCCACTAAATGTGGCATTCAGTTTCTCCCCTTCCACTGGGTTCACACACAACAACGTTATTATTCCAATAATCTGCCCCCTTGAAGTCTGTTGCACTAGCTAATGTTGCTAATTCTGGCTAGCAATTGTAAACACTGCCAACACGAGCTAGCATTACTGTTGCTAATGCTAGTTACCATTAATGTTACACTAGCAAACTGCTGCTAACTCTAGCTAGCTACCATTAGGGCAGTAGACCTCTGCGATTTTCATTTATTTATTTATTTATTTATTTATTTTATTCTGCACCTTCCTACATACTCTGTAAATGTATTATTTAAAAATATAATTACATATAAATCTTATCAATATGACCTTTAATTGGCTTCAAAAAACATTTGTAACTTAAATGATGATAGTGTTGAAATACATTCTGATTATAACTTAACAATAGAAAAAGTGTAATTTTATGAATATCTAGGTATTTAGTTTGATGAGAAACTTGCTTTTATTACCCACCCTGACATGCGGTTATCTAACCTGAGAATGAAACTGGCCTTTCTTTTTTCTGATATTGAAATATGTCAAACCGCGAGACTGTCATGTACAAATCACCATTAAATGTCACTTTAAGAACAATCTATAATACATCAAAATGACAGAGTTCTGTCCTTATCCCAAAAAGAAGTGGGACACCTCACCCTGAGGCGTCAGCAGCAAAAGAACAGAGGGATTGGGCTATGTGGTGGGTTTAAGAGGTGTATTGGAATTGCACCTTAAAGGTCACAGCCTGCATGAAACACAGGTATGTGTCCAATCTGATAGCAGCTTGTAGCATATCTGATAATCAGATTATCAGGCAAACTTTGAATTGCCTGGCACTATGTACTGCAATAGTCACACACTTTCACAGATATGGTCTCCACGGTGGCGGGATCCTGAAATTTAATAAACACTGACATGATTGTAATGGATCAAATTTTTAATTAAAGCTCACATCTTTATCATTATGGTTAACATGAAGCCTCTGCTCCGGTGAAACACGCGTCACAAATGTGCCCTTGGGGATGCTGGTAGTAAAGCCCTGTAGCTCAGCTTCTCCTCTGCTGTCCTTACTTCGCCTGTGCCAGGAACATCTCATCAGTGTTCTTTTCCAGCCACTCAATTAGCACCGCTGTCTTGTGAAAAAAACCTTACAAGCTGTCGGAAAACTGAAAGAATAGTGTGCGGTGTAGTCGTGGTTGTTCAGCACCCTCGGTGTGACAGTCACATAAATCATTCATTTCTTTGGGTTGCATGAGAGTGAGACGGTGTCGCAGAAGTAGCTTTGAAATGGCACCCTCGTCCACACACACACACACAAGGCAAATACCTCTTGTGCCTACAGACAACAGCAAGGTGATCTCGACTGATTTTCCTCCAAAAGGCCATGAATAAAACATGTATTGATATGCATATCAAAAGCCAAGAGTTGACGAAGCAAAACAAAGCCAAACAAAGATGTTGGGGCAGTGGAAAAGGGGAAGGGGAGAGTGCTGTCTCTTGAACCTGCTCTGAATCCCTAACACCGCCAATTAGCGAGGGCTTGGCTCAGAGGCCATCTGGGGATGCCCCCCTCCTTCATCTTGACATAATTGCTCCTCTTGAGGAAGAGCAGGTGAGTGCACCTTGAGACGCCTGCTCCAGGTTAGCCAGACATGCGCTTCAATTTAGTGGGCTGAGGCTGAGCTCTCACTAATACTGTCATCAAGCAGATCTCAGCTCTAATGAAAGCTTTAATAGGTGAGAGAACAGTGTTAAAAATGATGAAAACCACAGAGGGTCAAATAGTTCAAATAGTGGGGTCCTGAGGTCATGTTGCAAGGCACAAATTTGCTAAAATGTGGACGGTTTTCCTTAAACGCTGCTTCGGATTAGATGATCAAAGCCACCTCGCAGAGTAATCTATTCCTAATCAGCGCATAATGAAGTGGGGACAGCTGGGCCTGTTCGGAGGTGTGCACAGAGGCAGGCCCAGGGGCAGGGGGCCACAGAGTCTGCCTAGCAGCATGGATCAGCTGGCTTGGCACCGTCAGGCTCACTGCAGGCTGCTCACCCAGTGGAATGACAGAGGTCAGTGTTCATCCTTTCACTGTAAAATGCCCTGCAGAGATCAGGGCAGCACTACTGCAAGAGACCTTGACATATGAGGCCATCTGACATGCACGTCAACCTAAGACATGCCCTTCATGGGCGATGGGCATGATTATGGAGACACATTAGGAGTGCATCATTCTGGATGGCAGTTATTGCAACATCCAGGAGGGCTGCTGCCGCTATGACAGATGCCGCACGTCCTTTAGTGAGTCAACAATATTAAACCACAGAACTGATTGAAGAGCTATATTAATCAGTGAGCACCTTTAGTCAGACTGGAGCAGGAGTGATGTGTTTGTGTGTAAATTCAGCACTGGAAGAAAAGTTGCTGCCAGCAGTGGTGCCAGATTGTTTTGATGCTTTTCAGCCCAAATGGTTAAAAAAACAAAACAAAACAAAAAACAGCAAATGTTATCGATAATAAAGAATAAAAATGAATTGATAAACAATAGCAACAGAGTTGTGGCTATGAGATAATAATCATGCAACAATTCAAATGATTGCGTAGTGTGTTCTACGACACAGACACTAGATCTTGAATGCAAGCATTAAAGCTCTTTTCCATTTCTGCCGTAAGCCCTTAAAAAATAGAACAGTATAAAGAGGCAGCTCAAATAACAAAAATAATAGGTTTTGTCTAACTTTGTTAAATGTAACAAGCCTTGACAGCACCCTAAACTCCTAGAGAGAGTCTGTATGCAATCCCACGCTATCAAATTGTCTGTAATGCCAAAGAAATATTGTTTTAATGTTGAATGCAAAAATGGTTTCTGTTACATTGAAGGCACTACAGCTTGTGTGTGTTCATGATCAGGATAGCTCAGGTGGGTGGAAATGATGGTAACGCATGTCTCTGCTAAGCAAAATAAATTAAAGTAATTAAAAAGTCACATCTGAGTTGTGCTATGAGACTGGGGACTCTATCTTAACGATCTGAAACGCAAGTATCAAACGCAAAGCGCAAGTAGCTTTGTGGGCGGATCTCAGGCGCTGTTGCTATTATGCCGGCGGGATAAATGACTCTTGCGCCCGACCCAAATCTAAAATGGGTTGGTCTGAAGTAGCTACATTAGTCATAGGTGTGGTTTGGGCGTAACGTGCAATAAACCAATCAGAGCGTCATTTCACATCTCTCTATAAAAGCAAGGAATCTCTACTATCTTACAGGCAGCTGGAAAACAATTAAATGAGAGTGGTATGAATAAAGAAAACGTAAGTCACAGTAAAATTAAACAAGGAAGGAGAAAACAGTAACAAACGTTACTTACACACGATAGCGTCATTATCGGCATCATGTTCTGGACTTGCAGACATAGCTCCGAGCTAATAGGAGGTGAGGCGTCTGTGAGAACAAAATGCTTGCGGCGATAAACCTCCGTGTCCCTCTGCGGCAGCAAAGCGCCCTTCTTTTTTTGGCGTCACACTCCGTGGCGACCCGGCAAAGCTCCTCCCGTCAGCGCAGGCCTCCTCTCGACAATGGCCGGGCCGCTAGCCTAGCTCCTGCTAGCCTAGCTTAGCTCCGGCCAGCTAGCTTAGCCGAACTTGCTTCGTGTCCAATAAAACACAAACACTTCGACTGCGATGGAGAGTCCAACTCACACACTCACAGCACGTCATCCGACAACAGTTCACAGTCCGTTGGTGATAAAACACGACACTGACGACACACAATAGTATGTTAGCTGCTCGACGCCATTAACTCTCCGCTTCTTCTTATTGTCACTCACGCTCCGGTCAACCCGGAAGTGTAAAAACTCTTACAGGTCATGAACTCTCACACGTAGGAATTACTTTAACTTCTTTTAAACTTTCAGAACCCATGAAATTATATTTAAATGTCACATATTTTAAACAGAAATTATTTATACATTTTAATATCTTATTTATCTCAAAATATGTCATGCAAATTTTAACTTCTTAACAACTAGCGTTTTATCTTTAACTTGGTCTCAGGAGAGAGAAAAAAAAAGAATAAATAATCTTTTTACGTAACATTGGTCATTGCTAATGACATACACAGTAATTAATCTAGCATACTTTAATTAAATAAATCAATTCAAGCTGAAATTTAAGAGTCTATAATTAGACTATACTGTGCCTGATCTATTTATACCAGAGATTTTCTTACAATGAAGTTAATACCTTTTAGAAAAATTTCACCTGAGGTAAAACTCCCCCTGCTACCCTGATTTGCATTTGTATAGCTCACAGCATTTTCATTTACATGTTAAAGCCTCCCCTAGAATCAGGGGGAGGGGGGTCATGGGGGGACAACTGCCAAGCAAGGCCCACGCCAATTTCCGACAATTTACGTCAGTTTTTCGGTGTTGCCTGCAAATTGCCGTGAATTGTCGCAAACCTGAAATTCCAGGACAATTTACAGTGCCGCATACTGACATACTTTTCATGCAGTGCGAGGCAATGGACCGGACCCACTGGCACGTTCAAAACCGGACTTAGGGTAAATAATGTCCGCCATGCATTTTCATGAACATTGCCGTCATGTTTGCTTTGTGTCTGGTGCTGAAGAAACGGTAAAAACGGGCTTTTGTCACGAAAGTGTCCAAGCAGCAAGTTTGGTTGATGAGGAACAGGAAGTTGTGGGAGGGACGTCGGGAGATGAGTGACAGGCAACGACCGTCGGTGTAGAGAGAGCGATATTGAGAGTTGAGAGATTTGTGACGTTTAGCGTGTTTGGAGTGTATGGTTAGTGTGTTATGTAGTGTTTGGTGTAGTGTGTTTAGTGTGTAGTGGAGTCGTTTTTTTGTTTAATGAGTCAAAGCAATGAGGTGAAGCTGAATGTGGAGCAGGCAGTGCAGCTCTTCATTCAGCTGGAAGGAGCTCAGGCAGACCTGAGCATTGCCTGCATTTAAATGTAAATACTTTACAACTTTGGACTCTGGAATATCAGATTTCACAACAAACCTAAATATCCCTGACGTTCCACCTTCAAACACAGCCTCATTTGGCCATCCATGAAAATGCTTCTTAACCTCTCACTTTTTTATAGGAACACATATTTCCTACGGGCAATGCACTAGTTCCCTTTAAAAGCAGGCGCGCTTGTTCCATGGCGGATTGCTATTATAATGGCGAATTTGCCAGGCGCACGCCAGGAGCGGTTCACAGCCGAGGAGACCGACGTTCTCGTCAGGGCTGTAAAAGACCGAGAAGAGGCCTTGTATGGGGATGGGAGAAATCCATCCAATTTAGCTTTGGTTAAACGGGCGTGGGAGGAAATTGCCACAATTGTTTCTACGGCTGGCATCCCCATGACATCGCACCGGGCTTCGGGAGCAGTGCGCAACGGCCAGCTGACGAGGGAGCAGCGCAAACACCAAGGTGCAGAGGATCCAGACCCACTACACGCCGTGGTAGCATTGTCAGACCGGACCGCACTGTCCGGGATGCGGCAAGGTATTAATGCCCGTCTTGACCGGGTGGCGATGTTGCTGCGGCCTCTCAGGCGCATCGCCTCAAGTCTCCAAACGCACCACCTGCTCCTGTTGTGCCCCTTCCTCCTCCTCCCCCAACTCCATCTCCGTCCACCTGCTCCACTAGGAGCACATCGCGCATTGCCACTCCCGGACCCTCACGGCTACGGCGGGCGCGTCGCATATCAGGGGGAAAAAGAATTAGTTCTTCTGTTTAAATCTTTTCAACTTTTTTTGCATGGTTTGCAAAAACGGGAACTGCTTCCTTGTAGATGAGAGAAGCAAAGTGTATGCACGTTGAGCACACGCTACATTATGGCCAAGCATGCGCCCTTAAAATAGCATCTGAATAAGCGCCACTGACTTTAGACTAGGTTTTTTCTGGTCTGTTGCGGAATTGTTTTCTGAAACAGCAAAATAGCACTAGTGAACGTTTGCGTCGGAACATGCCGCCTCTTTTCGCTGAACCGCCCCCGGGAGCGCAAAGTCATTCCCTAATTTAAGGACGTGCGTCTGTGGAGGGAAAATTCCAATGTGCGCCGAATGCAAAATAGGAATTATACAAGCACCAGTGTACAAAGTCAATTGCGCTTAGTGCAAGATAGAGCCCTCCATGTGTTTGCATAGCTAATGATTAGAATACATGAATGTGCAATACAATGAATTTTCATATAGTGATATTTTGTGTTTTAAAACCCACCCAACTCACAGTAAACCAGCTCAAAACCATTTGTAGCCACACAATGACACCCAAAACAGCCCGAGCTGGCAACAATCTCAGTGCTGGCAGACTTTATTTGAAATGCAGTTATTTGTTGTGCTTATGTCAACCTGTTGGGTTTTATTGGATACATTTGAATATAATTATTAAATTATTTATCATTTGGAATTCAGTTTGCTTGAAGGACGCTGTAGTATTTTATATTTTGGGAAATTTCTCTCTCACCTTCCACACAGTCAGTGGATTTTGTTTATCTTGCAACATCTTTAAACTTAATTTGTGGAGTCTTAACTCGCCTGAGATACAAAACATATCAGAGTAAACATCTTGTCAGCTTCTATTGTTGTCACAGTGACAGTGTGATTGTATGTTAACGCAGTCGCAAATGCAGAATGATACGGAGAGTTTTCATAGCATTACCGAACAACAGTAACTTCATATAAATAACAGCTGTCATCATATTCACTATGATGGATCACCTGCCTGAAGCAGGTTTAAACCTTTTTTTTTTTCTTTATCAAATCCTGCAGAAATGATATGAAACTAGTGGCAGCACAACAGGTAGCCTGTAACAGGCTCAAAAATAGTAAAAACAGTGAAGTATTTGGAAGGACTTCAAAGTCCTCTATATTATATCCTGCCCTTCCTGATATGACTGCATGGCTGCCAACAGTGAGCTAACGGTGAGTCAGCTCCACTGAGTCAGTTAGCAATGAAATATTGCTTATTCTTCTTGGAGCCATATTTCACCAACTGCAGAAAAAGTTCAAAGCTTTGTTTTATATCAATTTCAAGTACAATGTAAAACGAGGTGTTGCCTCAAAATACCAGGCCATTCTCACAACCAATGTCAGGACGAGGATTGGGGTTGTTGAGGGGGCTGAGGCTGAGGTTTCTTTTGTGACCAAAAGCCAAGAGTAAATTGTTTTAATTCATGTGACTTAAGTTAGTGAACGTATATTAATGATGTTCCCGATGTCACATACATTACGTGAGAGGCATCTCGTACATTACGTGATATGAGTTACATCTCTTAGGGATGTTACATATATGTAAATTGAGGATATGTTTAAAAAAATTCAAAACCAATATAGAACATTATTAGCTTAATGAATGCAGTTTTTTGGCAAAGCTGCATATTGGATTTGATTAGATTGTCATGATGGACCCACAGCAACATGGTCACTGTGTGTTGTATTTAATCGAACTGTAGAAATACCTAAACTTCTTCAACCAACACTTCTGCAGCGGCACAAATGGATTTATTTATCCCTAAGTGTGGGCCAGCGCTAGCAGCAAGAACACAGTTACTAACTCTTTCATCAAGAGGGGATTATAACGCTGGATCGCTGGCAGAGGAAACAAGGCGCAGTGCCACATGACTAATTGGCAAAGTGAAGCCGATTCACTTTTGGCCGAATAAGCATTCCTCCAGCCACGTCTTGTTGTTCTGCACGTGCCCCAAAATCATGAATCCCAGTCAATTGTCTAACATTAAAATTTCAGTTTCTGCAACTGATATAGACCCTGCACTTACTGAGACTTCTTTTTTACAGATACAACTCAAAGCATTAATGAAAGCTTGGCTCCATTTGAGTATCACAATAACACATGTCAGTGATTCAGCGTGCAAAATGCAATGTTTTTAAGTACACCATGAAAAAGGCCTAAGTTTTCCTTTCTTTACTTCAGTTTAATTGGAAAGAAGATCACAGAGAAAATGTAAAATCAACTTAGATAACATTACAACGAAATGAAATATACATGACCAAAACAAACTCAAATAATAGCCAAACAAACTGGTGGAGACGGACCCCTTTGATATGCTAGAGTGCCATCTGTTGCCAGCAATAACTTAATGTGCTGAGCAGATAGTGCCATCTGATTTCATTACTTTCAAAGTATGTTTTGAAGTACAGGTAATGATCCCCCTCTCGCTCATAACCCTTCACCAGCACAAACAGGAAGCTGCTTCCTGTTGGTGAACCTGTACTTTCACTTGTTTGATATCACATCAGATAGCGATCGTTTTTGTGGGAGGACAGCAGAAGTGGGAATCATGGCACTGTGCAGCAAATCACACCTGTAGTTTATCTTATTGAATGCGCGGCTGCTTCGTTATTCATTTCCAGGGCAAAAGGAGCTGCGTCCTCAGTGCATGCTTGCTCAAAAATTGCTGTAACACCTCCACAGAGATCGATTTAATGAAATGTCATGATTAGGGCTCCAAGCACCAATAGAAATTTGCCTGTGCAACACATTTTATAATGCAATGAGTTTGGATAATGCATAATGCATCAGCGCACCTGATAATCTTCAACTGTTTTACAATATCATTATCAACGATAGAGTCCCATATGATTCTTTTAATTTTGCTAGTCCATTTGCTTTAAGCTCTGAGCGGACCATGTGACTTTAATGTAAACAGTTCATTAATATGACAACGATACTGTTACAAAGTGATATTGTGTGTCTGCACTGATATACAAGACTGAATACAAGACAGTGTGTCTCACTGACTGTTAGAGCCAAAAATCCATGTACATGAAAACTATATTATTATTCACCACATTAGAACAGTTTTTGGCTTGAAGGCTTGAAATCTAAATATAGCTCTGTTATTAATATGAGGTTTGCGTGCAAGATCACACCAAGCAAAGGTTGAGGAGTGCTATGCGTGAGGACTATTCACATCACATATGAATGCATGTGACTACAGGACATGCTTGTTAGATTGGATCCAGAAAACTTGCATTTTGCACTTGTGATACAAAGCTTCAGTTTGCAGAGAAGTACCATAAATGACTCTCTTGTTGAAATTTGCTGTATGAATAAACTTACCTTCATAGTATTGTACTGTATACTTGTTCATTATTATTATGTAGGATTGTACAACTATAGCACATGAGTACGGTACAGTAAACTTGTGCTATGTTACAGTGCTGCAATTATTTTGGTGGTTTCCATTGTAATGTTTTATATGTTCCTACTTTATACAAAGGTCATACAATGGTATACAAACTGCCTTAAATAATTACATTTATACAGAATTGTTCATTATAAAGACATGGGTATCATAGGGAAGAAAGAAAAAAAAACACAAGCAGGATTCTTGTACATTTAGCTTGCAAATTACAATAAAATAAACAAATATAGTTTTTAACCTTGCTCTTGAATGTCAGCATCTGCGGCCATTTGCCATGACTTCAGCAGTTTGTCCTATTTTCCTATTTGCGATGACAGTAAGCTCGCAGTGGTCAAGCAAATACTGTGTCCTGCTCAGGGCGAGCCATGACTCACAGAGTGAATCCAGTCTTGGGGTGACACATGGCTAAATGGCTCTACAGTTCCCCCAGCTATGTGTCTGTCTCAGCATTAGAGCTGCTAAGCTGCTCACTTTAGCATTTACTTGCATTGGCTGCACTTCTGACACAGTCACAGGAAATGTGAAATGGGTACATAGGTACATTTATCTCATAAACACTGATTTTGATAGACGTTAGCCTTGGCTTAAATATAGAACAAAGCGGATAACCACAGATGTATTGGCCAATTAAGTTTTTGAAGATGTATTGCATCATTTTACATTTCAGTTGATAAGTGACAAGAAATTGCAGAACCAAAATGCTAACCTATGTCCACACTGTTTTTAACACTGTAATATAAAACTTGTCCTTGTGCTTTTAAATGTTCAACACAGCAATGTGGTTGTTTGAGTCCATGAAAACTTTTTAGCTTTAAACATGTTTGTGATGATGGTGTAAATGATTGCTGTCGTTTGAAAGCGGTGATCTGCCAACAACAATGATAATGACATCAATGTTGATCATAATGATGATGATCATAATGATGATAACAGTGAGGCTGATTGCATGGTATTTTCTTAGTCGCACATTTTTCGGTCAGTGGCTTTGTTATAGTCACATATTTCCAAGTCATGGGCAATAATAGCACTTGAGCTGTAACTGGTCATCAGTAACTTCGTCTCAGTCTGGCACTAAATATTAGATATACCAATCAGCTACAACATTAAAAGGACAGCTGAAGTGAATAACACTGATCATCTTATTACGATATAATGTACTGCTGGGAAACCTCTGGTCCTGGCATTGTTGTGGATGCCAATTGACACGCACCTCTGATCCAAACACCATTAAAGCCCTTTATGGCAAAGATATTCCCCAATGGCAGGTGTCCTCTTAGCAGGATATTGTGCCCTGACACACCACAGAAATGAATGTCCAAAGGACACGACAAAGAGCTCAAGGCGTCAACCTGGCTTCCCAATTCTTCAAATCCCTATCAAATTAAGTTCCTCAAAACATCCTGCAACAAGTCTGATCAACCGGTACAAACACTGTTACAGTCCCTTATGGCAAAGACATTCCCTGTTGACAATGCCCCCCTGCAGGACAGTGTGCCATGACAAACCACAGAAACTGCTCAGGAATTGCCCAAAGGATGTGACAAAGAGCTCAAGACGTCAACCTGGCCTCTCAATTCTACAAATCCAGATCAAATCAAGTATCTACAAAACATCCCAGTATAGGTCTGACCACAGTGGCCCCACCTTCAACTCACAGGACTCAAAGGATCGACTACTAATGCCCTGACGCCAGACACCACAGGCAAACCCTCAGGGGTCCTGTGTCTATGCCTCGACGGGTCAGAGCCAAATCCGATCCACGGAAGGGCCTCCATGTTTGGGCACATCCCACAGATGCTCAATTTGGTTGGGATCTGGGGGATTTGGGAGCCATGCCCATGTCTTGACTTCTAGGTCCCATTCCATGAGGAGTTTTGCAGTGTGGCAGGACACATTATCCTGCTAGGGGAGCCACTGCCATCTGGAAGTGCTGCTGCCATGAGGGGGTGTACTTGGTCTGCAACATTTTTGGGGTGGGTGGCACAGGTCATCCACATGCCAGAACCCAATGTTTTTTTAACTGAACATTATATTGTATCAAAATGATCAATGTTCATGAATTGACCTGTTCATCCTTTGGCTGACTGGAGTATTTCTGCCTTTTACATCCAAAGATGATAGTGATTGCGATGAAACTATAAGTAAATTGACACTCAGACATGAAGTTGCCTACCTGGGCTCATTTGTAATGAATTAAAATATGGTGAAATGAAAACCTGTTCTCAATTTGCTAAAGACATCTGGAATCCTGTTCACAAAGCCCCCCATTTTGTAGACCCCCGGCTTGGTGTCTGGTTGATTTTAATAGCCAAGTGTTACCATTTTCTCTCAGTGTACAGTGTTAAATCAGGTCAATCAGTGTATCCGAGTATGTTACTGTGATCTATTTTACTGTGAGGTCTTTGTCGGAAGAGCATCCAAAAATAGATGTATTCAGTAATCCAAAATGTGCCTAAACTGACAGGCAGGGGTTAGAAATGAGAGGATACCAGCCTCCTATTCATCTCTTTGCTCCCACTCTCAAGCTAGTATTCACAGCAGAGCTGCTTTGGTCTGTCAAAGAGCAGTTGCTAAGACAAGTGACAGTTTAAAGAAGAAAACAAAAACCTCTAGTCCAATTGCAGGTGACAGTATAAGAATTTATAGAGAATGGCTCAGTATACATTACAAAAAAAAAAAGAAAAAAAAAAGATTGAGGAGCACATAATTAAGTCCAGTTTGTGAAATAAGGTTTTCATTAACTCCCTCACACACTCTCCTAACTCTCATATAACAACCTGCCCTCAAAAGCAAAGCAGATGATAGCGCATCTTCTGAGGAGGCGGATCAAATATCTTGTGCTGATGTTTTTTTCTGAGACTATACATGGAGTTCATTAGAGATAGTGTCCCCTGTGATTGTTTGAGATAATACACAAGGCTCTGCTAGTGGAACAGATATGGCAGCGCCACATGAACCTTGAAGAAAATGTATTTTCTCCATGTTGCTGGAGACTCGCTGAAGTAAGCCCAGGAGGACGTAAAAGCCTTCATAAATGTGTTCAAAGAGTCAAGAATTCTGGCTTTCTCATAACTATAAGGATAGATAGTTCTGTCACACTGTGTAAGTAGTTCACTGGGCTGGGAATATTCATTTTTTCTTGTCAGGACACTGATATATTGTATATTTTTAACAGCAAGGGTCCATTTCACACCCAATGGTTATGTAAAAGCAGAGAGAATGAAAAGCAAACTTAACATGATAATGATATAATGTAAAACAAATAAATTACAGTTATTTCGTCATGCTCTTAATTTGGAGCATTTGCACTTTGTATCCACGAGAAACTGAATGCTTTTGAAGACCATCCACTTTAAATAGACCTTTACAATTTTCTGAAATTCAGCCTGATTAATGTAAATTTGATCTCATTTTTTACCTTTGTCCCTATTATGTATGTGAAATAGTAATTATATTGTGATGACAATATTTTTATAAATATGCATCCATTGCTAAAACAACAAAATATTTCCCCTTAATTAATTAGTTTTTCTTTTTTTTTTAGTCCCCCTGACCTACTTTTGTTTAGCACAATAACTGGCTAAAGCAAAATGCCTTTGATTAGTTTTGAACACCTTTTTTACTCTGCCATCTTTCCCTTTTGATTAGACTCCTACATTTCATGACATGTATCATCATCATCGTTCGGGGTTACATTCTGCTGTAACCTGTAAGCCGACTGTTGTGTGTTGGTTCTGCAGAGCCTGCCTGTGGCATAAATATTGCATGTCACCAAGAAGGACTATACATAATGTAATTGTTATAATTTCCTATGTTTGGGGTTACTCTGTGTTTCTCTTGTTTGGTACCACTGGAGACTGTGGGGGGCTTTGGGGTCACAGACACTCACAGTTCTGCTTAACTGCAAGGACAACTCTGATATGACTGAACAATGAGTCGCCATGTGTGGGTTGTCTGAAGGTCTTGGAATAAAAAACATATCGTGTAAAGCCTAAAAGGAATACATAATTCAAAGCACTGTTCTCAAATCTAGACAAGAATTAATGCAGTATTATACAACTTCAGGCAGCGTTCTGCTGTACAGCTGACTGCTGAGGTTTTGAAATATCCATCACAGTAAGATTTCTGCCTCCACAGTTTGGCTTCTAGTGATCAATGAACTGAAAAATGACACTTGAAAAAAGCACAACACATCTTCCCAGAAATAATATCCTGGTTACTCTAAATAATTTACTGACTTCACTGTCAACGGTTTTATTTGCAATCAAATGCAATGTTTTAATGTTTTCAGCATCACAAATGAAACTGGAGTTTGAAAAGTGAAAGTTGTTCACTGTAGGATCCATGTTGTACGATGGCAAAGGGCTCAGCAGTCGATGACTGTCAGCCATCATCGTCCTCTCGGGCCAACTGTATACTATATATATAGTATTTATACATAGTATACACATCAGTTGAGTGATGTGTTGGCAGATAAAGAGGTATTCCCAACGAACAGTGAGTTGGGTGATGTTGTGTGATGTGCTTGTGATGTTGCTGCTGTGCTTTGTCCATACCACTGCCCTGTGTACAGTTTAAGAACCCTGTTTTTTTTGGTTGTCTGAAGGTGATATGTTTATTTGGCCTTTAAGAAGATTTTGGACTTATCCAATTTTATGATACCTTTTCATTTATTGATGAAATGTCCTACTTTTGAATGTGCAGAACTAGATATTCTGATATTTTATCTGTTGTAGTTGTTTTTTGTCTTTTCTAAATGCTGTATGAAGGAAACTGGACCTGCTTGAGTTTCTTGAAGACATTTCACCTCTCATTGAGGTCACTTGTGAGTCATCGGGTCAACTCTGTCTGAGTGTATATGGGTGTTGAGGAGGGAACTTATGAAGTGGTTCTATATACAAAGCAGGATGAATAAAAGTCTAAAGTCTAAGTCTAAAGTCTTGTAAGCCCATGGGCTGGACACTATAGTGGTACTAATGGTTTGAGTTTCCCATCTTGTCAAATAATGACAGTTTGGGAATGAAGGCCTGGTCAGCCAGAGTTGGAAATGAGAATATTTTAACAAATAGTAGCTTGAATAGTCTATAGTCTAAGTTGTTGGAATGTACATATTGTATAACTGTAAAGCTTGGATTTAATCTCTCTATTTTTTTGTATTTGGCTTGTATTTATTACATTCAAATAGCTCTCTGTTTTATTTTTTAACACCTGCCTCTAGTGTTGCTATAAGTGTGAATTTTCCCCTGGGGAAAAATAAAGTCTTATTTATCACATTTAATCCTTTCCTAGGTTATTGCCTGACATCTTAGTGCTGCAGATGACTGGACTTGCAAAACACTGTGTGTTTATTTAGCTGTCACCTCAGCAATAACACTCTTCTGGGGCTCCATAAAACAATGCCTTTGAATATCACAGATGGGAGATGTATATCAGCGGACACCCTCACTTGAGCGGAAGACACTTATGAACTGATTCAATCTGCACACACTGAACAACCACACACACACACATAAACACCTCCCACAGCAACTGCTCTTGAGCAAAGTAGTGAAGCAGCTTGTTGGCGAACAGCACAAACAAATTTGATCTTACTGAGCATTCCCCAGGAGAGATTGTGAGTATGAGCATAAATCATGTAACGCTGAAAAAAAGCAAACAATCCTCAAGTGAATACAATTCAGAGACAAAAAAGATATATGATCCCCCCATGGTTCCTATATGATCCATTCCAAATAGATATTCAAATAAATAAATGAAGCTCCAGATAAATATTTGATGCACAGAACAGAGGAAGCTTTGTTATATTAGTGTACTTATTCATATCAGCAATAAGCTGGAGGCAGTTATCTTTACGTATGAAATATTAAAGAGGCTGACACTTTGAATCATTTATTATAACTAATGCAGATATGATCTGTTTAATTGCTCCATTTGTTAGTCACTTGTTAAGTAACCCACACACACCTTGGTGACATCGTGTTACATGATTGATTCTTTAAACATTAAATTGTCTTATTGTCTACCTCATTAGTGTTATTCCTAAATACTGCAGAAGTCCTCTGATGGAGAAATGTGCAGCACTTGTAACTGTGTAGCGAGTGTATATCTGTATTTGTGTATGCATGTTTACTTTGTGCTGTTTATTCATGTACTGTATGATCTATTATGTATGTTGTAGGGAATTGATTTAATGACCTATATGTGTAATGTAGACATATGCATTGGTTACATCTCTGATGTTCACTGTGCTAAAATAAACAACTGTTTGTACTGAGAGCAGAGCTTTATGTTCAGACTTACAGACACAGATTTGAGGTGGAATATGTATAGGAGACAAGTACATCAAAGCCTGTGGTTCATTTACATGCAGTGAACTTCCATTAAGGCTGGGCTGCACCAACAAGGGTACATTTGATCGAAGATTAGTTCTTTTCAGAGTTTAACAAAACTAGGTTTAAACTAAATAAGTCACCGGGGCCCTGTTCTAAAGGGCAGTTTTGCTCAGTCTGTTTAACAGAGACGGGTTAAAAGTCCCTAAAGTGTAAGTTCAAAGTTACTACTGGATCAGGGTTTATATTGTTTTAGTGA
Organism: Diplodus puntazzo; assembly: GCA_963678695.2. Lineage (NCBI taxonomy): Eukaryota > Metazoa > Chordata > Actinopteri > Spariformes > Sparidae > Diplodus > Diplodus puntazzo. Next base: position 30,114,222 of record OZ023157.1, on the reverse strand, counting down.
GAAAGGGATTCAATTTAATCAATGTTTAGATTTCAAACTAAACTGAAGTTTCTCTGCTCACATGAGCTGCTATCGTGCACACACCTGGTTTTTATGTATTTGAAATATGAGAATAATAAAAAAAACCATAGAGGAGCTCAATTTCTCACTCTTTCTCAGTCACTGCCGTCTCTTTCAATGCGGCTGACGCAACATCTCCCTTTTAATAAAAAGAAAAAAAAATGTAGCATTCAAATACTGATTTTTGGCATCGATTACAAGGGCCACGGCAGAAGCTTCAAAACATGGGAGTCTACTCTCAAATGTATTATCCACTTATGTCAACTTTGGTCTTAAGTTAAGGTATATTTATGGTTGGGCAACTTAACAAAGGACAGATTGTGTTTACAGCTAATCAAACCACAACACCAATTGCTGGTCTGGGAGGTAATGCACACTGTAGTTACCTGCCAACCGTTCACCACCCCCACACCTTGCTTTCTGTCATGCTACATCAAGGACGCAACACTTAGGCTGTAAATGCTGGCACTGGACATAAAACATGAAGTCTGGATGTGACAAAAACACCCCCCACGCCCCCTTACAGAACCCCAATTTTACAGAATATTCCTATAACATTTTCCTTTGAGTCTGATTGCACTGAGCAGCGGAAGATGTCTTTGTAATTCCTGTAACCTCTTTTGAAGTGGTTGCTGCACATATGGTAGTCTGCGAGGCAGAGACGCTTATTTGCGTCAGTTTGTAGAACAATTAGCTAAAAATGGAATCTCTCCTTATTGTCGATGAAAACTGCACAATGCGCCCTTTGCTGTATTTTTGCATTTCAAAAAAACTTGCAGACACAAACATCTTCTTGCATTTGCTAGCACCTCTCAAGCGTGCACACAAGTTAAATTGATAGTGAACTTCAGCCACCCACTTAAATAAACAGACCAGTCAAGTGAGGCTGAAAGTGAATTTGCTACGCTATGCAGTTTGGTACAACAGCTACAGGGATTTCCAAGGGGACTTCTCTCTGTGTCTGCTTGTGGTTGGACACAAAGAGAAGTGTTTGAGATGGTTTCTGTTGAATTCGAGTTATTCGGGAAAGCTGGGGAAGCTTGAAATGCTTGACGTCCTTCTTGTCCATTTTCCCCATATCTTTTTAACGAAAGAGGTAAGGAAAAATATGGCATGAACAACAGTGTGAGACAGAAAACCCATGTTCATATATTCTGAACACCACAATATCTCTTAAACTACTCACAGGAGAAATGGCATTGTTATAGTTGCTGTCAGGTGAAATTACCGCCCTCACAAACGTGTTGCCCACCGGTGCCCGTCCTCGCAGTAGGTGACTCATTTAAAAATATAATTGGATTTTCAGATTCGACTTGCAACTTCCATGTGCTATTATCAAGATTTTTTTACTCATTTGTGCATGAAAAACAAATCGACTTATAGCTCCCCAGGCTGAGGAGTGTAACCAAAGCCACAATAAACATCTGTATAATTCCTTCCCCCAAGCCTATATGAGGTTAACAGCACTTGCAAATCCATTCTTGCACTCGGCAGCATATTAAAGCCAGGCGTTTTTCGGTCTGCATATTGTGCATCATTCCTGTTTCCAGAAGTCAATTTTCAGGCACCACTCTAATCCATATCATCCATTGTGGAGTGAGTTTTGTTCCAAACTGATAAGCGAGAGGGTAGTGTTGTAGTTAGGCCTGTCACGATAATCAATAAATCAATTAATCGTACGATAAATAAAAATGAGATTAAAATGCTTGATTGATGTCCTCGTGTCTCTCACGTGAACCCTCTTGTCAGTCATTTGCAGGGGTTTTATTTTTTTTAACACTGGCACGTGGAAGTGGCGAATCAAAGAATCTGGAATCACAGGTGGCAGGCCGATGTGTGTGGAGGGGGGGGAGGGTCCTAAAGTTGTTCCGAGCGCGGAAGGAGAAGGTTTCACTTTCAGCGATCAATGGCGAAACGATCTGTCGCGATTCCACCTGATACGTTTCTGCTGTGTGACGGCTCTGCCATGCCAGCAGAGCTGACAGGTTTCACTTTAGTCTGTTAACTTCCACCAGGTCCGCTGCGCTGTGTATCTGCTCCGTCCCAGCTCCGGCAGCCCGAAGCCCTCCGAATTTAGCAACGAGCAGACAGGAAGTTACGCACTGAAACAACAATATAACATCCGATTACTTTTCAAAATAAACACCCCATGTTGACGGCAGTTGTTTTTACAACACCTACCTTTCACCTACCTAGTACCTATGCGGTACTGCAAAACCGGATCTAAGCCGTAACGCAGTGGACACGTATCTGGTAGAATCTCTGGGTTATTTTGAAGAATGAGTGTGCAAATATTTCTGGTTGAGGTCTCAGAGAGATGAATTCCATGAACTGCAAATTTTGCAGTCGATACTCGCAACATGTGGGGAACACGAGATTTGCTGGCACTACACAGTTAAAACATAACACATTGGTCGCTCACAGACAGTGCAGTCGCTAAAGAGATGCAGCCCTTTAATACCGTCGAAAAGCCGGCATTTCGACAAAAACTGCAACCTTTTGACAGCCAGTACAAATTGCCTGGGAGAACATACGTGTCACAAACGGCAATTCCATAACTGTACAGCATGAAAGACGACACACTGAAGGGTTAGGGTTACTGGTTTTGGTTGTGTGTAATTCAATTCAAGTGCAAATTTTGCTAACAGAGACTGAGAGTCCTTTTTTATTTATTGTTTCTGGTTGTTTTGTTTATTTATTTTGGATATCTAAAATGTCTTCTTCACATTCCAATTCCAATGTTAAATATTCTTTAGAAATAAAAGTTTATTGATCTTTGAAAGGGTGTACTTGCATTATTATGCCATTATCATTATATTAGTTGAAAAATTGTCTCAAAATGTCAATATTATCTTTTATCGCAATAATTTCTGGGACAATTTATCGTCCAGCAAAATGTGTTATCGTGACAGGCCTAGTTGTAGTCAAGGCCGCACCAACCGAGACCAAGACATTACCGAGACCAGAGAGTACCGAGACCGAGACAAGGCCAAGACATTTAGAGGTCGAGACTCAGACAAGACCAAGACCATATATATCAAACGAAAGTCATAACAAAACATCAAAATGTGAGTTTTCTTTTTATTTAAGTTTGCTTTTAAATAAATGCGACAACTAAAACAATCTTTGCTCTGTTTTTTTCAGCGTCTACAGTCCAGCAAGTAGGATTCAAGGGCATAGCAATCCTTTGACTTGTTGCACAAATGAGCTGTTACTCCAAGAAAGGAGCGAAGCCTGCGATCAGACCAGATGTCAGTCGTTAAGGACACTGTTGATTTTTTCTTCAGCTTCTCCAAAACAGTCTCCTTAACTTGCTTTACCAAAACTGGTCTATATTTCTCAGTAATTGTTCCTCTTGAGATTGGTGTGTACTTGTCATCCAAAGTCTCAAGAAAGTGTTTAAAATGTTCATTTTCCACAAGGGACAGTGGCAGACAACAGCAAATTATCAAATCTTTGACAATGGCCTCGCTGATGGCTTGCCGTGGGGAATGTAGACTGTAGAGCTGCACTTTCTGGGCAAAGGATGGGATAGTTGGCTGTGTAGTATCTGCCTGTTGTCCTGCCTTGTAGTCCAGGAACCTGAAATTCAGGAGGAAATAAAATGATTAGGTGAAACAAACACCAAGAGAGAATTCTCAGAAATAATGGTTTAAGTTGTGCAGAGAGAAAAGGTGTCAGAGCCTGTCAAGTTGCCTAGCTGATTTGTTAAAAAAATATTATTTCTCCACTTAAAAGTACACGAGATTCAATTATTTTCCCCATTTTTTTTTCAAAAAATGTTAGTAAATTAAAGTAGTTTAATTTATTTGCAGTTTAAATTTATTAATTGTTTTTTTTCAGTTAATTAACTTTGTTTGCCTTAAGATTTTCCGTGTAAGCCGTGTTAGGTGCTTTGATGAGAACTCTTTGAACAGGAAACGATACATAAATCTACATACATTTATCCATCCAGATAGACAGACAAATAGATATATTTGTGCTTAGTGCCAACCACCATCACTGCGGTACTCAATATATTCAATTTTTTTACAAAATGAAATGAAACATCACTTTTAATTACTGCTTTTAAACAATCGTTTATACTTCATGCATTAGCATTACTTAACATGTTTTGAGTATCTTGAATGAAGCTTTTTAACATTTTTATATTTTTATCAACCAAATATTAAACTATTGAGCTGAGGAGTCTGTCACTCTACTTTGTGGTATTTTCTTTGACTGTTGTTTCCTAAAATTATCTGCCATATATTCATTCAAAAATCTTACTGTAAATAATACACATAATGAAAACAGATTAAATGTGCAATTTGTTTATAAAGCTACATCTACAAACCATTGTAAGCTTGACTTTCTTTTTAAACAATGTGTTTTAAACCATTAATTTTGCCTGATTTATATTTTACCCATACATTATTCCTCAATGCCTGTTCTTTCTATACTAGCACACACAACTCCAGTTTGACATGACAAAGCCTTTTGTGAGTATCACACATTTTGGGGAAGAAAAATGGCCCATTTCATCAATGTTGTTCTGTTATCTTACTTGCGACAGCAACACCCTGCAAGCTAACTTAGCTGTAGGCTAATATAGTCGGTGCTTTGAAAGTTAGCAAATAAATGCCTAAAACGACCATGGAAAGAGTTGAGCTTGTCTCTGGATGGGGGAGTTGAAATTTACCAAGACTTTTGATATAACGTTAATGTTAAAATTTGTATGATAACTGTTAGCTTACCTGTCTTTATGCTTCCTTTCGAGGTGACGGTAAAAGTTTGACATCGTCCCAGCTGTTTCAGTGAGCAGGGCATTGCAGAATTTGCACACTGCCAAGTGTTTTCGTTTACTTTTACAGTAAACTCCTTGCGGTGTGTATAACCAAATTTAATTGTAGCCGAGTTGGCAGACATCTTTCCTTACGAGTTCACACAGCCTTCCTCCTGTCGTCTCCATACGGTGTGTGCCGGAGCCGTGTGTGTCAGTCACTCTCACACTGACACTGGGCAGGTAGCAGCTGCAGCGGGGGGAAATCTTTACACTATCAATGATCTGAAGTTATTAGCTGTTTTTGAGAGAGTCCTTTTTCACACTTATCAGTAAGGCATGGACAAAAAGCCTATCAGCGGTGGTCTTGACCTGTCTCGTTCAAAAAACTAGAGTCCGTTTGGTACGAGACAAGACCATGTAAAAATGCCCTCGATTCCAAGACAAGACTAAGAACCTCAAAAAATGGTCTCGAGACCAAGACCAATCTCGGGTACTACAACACTATGAGAGAGTTAATACAATAATCTTGTGCTGAAGTTTAAAGATCTAAAACAAAGCTCAGAGATCTTCATTTCCTGCTCGACTGGAAACAAATAAGCACTACAGTAGTCTGAGAATACGCATCCCTGGAAGATTGTCTGAAGCAAATGTTCACGTCTGGTGAGTTTTGCAGGGAGGATAAACCAATTTTAGTCTAAGAGCAATTCTTTCACGGCTGTAGGTCACAGGCGTTCTCAGTGGGTCTGTGAGGGAACACGCTGCTCTCACTCAGTGGTTTAAAAATGTAGGAAATGTGTCCTCATTAACCCCAATTTTTCCATGATGTACATCTGAATACCCTGCTCTTGCTCTTACATAAAAGCTGTCTGAATAAAAGGAAATACCAAAGTTCATAATAACACACTTGTAGATATCTGAACAAGAACTGATATGACTTTGTTAAGCAATGTTCAAAAGGCACCAAAAGGGTTTTAATTCTTGCTAACTAGACAATTAGGAATAATATTTAATCGTTGGATGAATACCAAACGCAAGATTTCACGGCAGTGACAATGCTGGAAATAGTCCCCTATAGTGAGGTGAAAATAAAGTGCAACACATATTAGAAGCTTCACTTTGTGGAAAGGAGGAGAAAAGTAGTGATGGTACAGTGCCAGAACACTGCCACAATGATTGGGGACACAAATGTTTAATGAAAACTGCTGCTTTTATGAAGCGCTGCCTCACATCACTGCTGCCAAATAGGATAGTGGAGCATCTCAACAAATGAATGCATGCCTAGACACCAACAGTGTGCAGGCTTAAAAACAATGGATGCAAGTGTTTTGGTGCGGTGTGAAGGTCAGGGTGGCAGATGGGGTAGTAGCACCTTCAAATTTCTTGTGGGAGACTGGCTTTGCAGTCCAACCACAACCATATCTTAACCATAGTTTATCGTAACCACAACCTTTCCCTAACGTTTACCACACCATGATAAATGTTATGAGAATGAATCGAAAATCAGTCTTCTGTGTTCTGTTGCAGTAGGACGTCCTCATCAAAAATCCAACTGCCGTAATTTGCTCCGCTCTTCACTGTTTTTATGTGTCGATTTCTTTTTAGATGTTAATAGAATGATTCTGTTTTTAAGTGCCTTTTAAGCCTCATTTTAAGCATTACGGGCACCGCCATCTTGTCGCCATCCTCCATGAGGAGTCAACTCCATGAGGATTCAGCTACACTCAAATGCCTGCTGGTCCGTTATCACCAGCTGTCTGCTGTGCAATCATGTGGGATTGTTAGACCTATCATAAGATGACCAGCGACGTGCTTTGGAAAAAAAAACAAAAAAAAAACAAGGACAATGCAATATAACTCAAGGTTCCCTTTAACAAATCTAATAATCAAATGTGCAGAGGAGGGCAGGGGGTTCACAGGAGGCCTAATGTGTGCTGAGTAATGAGATGGAAGGCTTCACCAGAACACAGACCTCATCAATAGAGTCTTTTATTCATCTTGATTCGTGTAATACCTGTTGATTAAACACTGAGTGATTCAACTGATGCTCTCCAGTGACCCTCCTATTTGTAAAGGAGACAAATTAAAGTCCTCCATCAAAATGTGATCAATGCCAGGGAGCCTCTGGCTGAAATGGGCACCGTGGTATAATGAAGCTATAATTCAACTTTACTGCGCGGTAAATGAATGATGGACATTTGAAATAACCCTGGAAGGATTTCCTGTTAACTCATTGCCTCTTTTAGACATCCATTTGAGGAATTAACCTAAATCTAACCGTTATTGTAGCTACAATATTTACATTATTTTATGTATTTAATTGATTGATTCATTCATTCATTGGTTCAGTGAATGACTGGTGATGTACTGTAACAGACCCTAATTAGGGCCAGTCATGCTCTTCCTAACTGATGTGAAATGACTTTAAGTTAGTTTAATGCAACATTATACTTACACTATCATTCTATTCTCCAAATACAGCAGCTTGTTCTAAAGCTTCAAACTGTGACGCTCTACTTATCCCCCCAGTGTCAGTTTTTGTAGCTTAAAGAGGTAAGGTCAAGTGTATGCCTCATCCAAACACCCGGTCACCTGGCTTGGTTTTTTCTCACTCTTTACACCACAACACTAGAGGGGCGCTTTAAGAAGTGAAAAGAGTGCCGACTTCATGAAACCTAGAGGCATACGATCACGGACCAGGCTGCTGTATTTGACATGCAGGGAATGAGAACAGGCTGAAGGGAGTACATTGTTGAGGAACAAATGCCCAGCAGTGTGTAAACCATTTAAAAGAGCAAACACAAGTTGGCTACAACATGAAAATGCTGCTATATATACAATAGGAATAATAATCTGAAAATGTGATCTATTTTTTCTGTCATATAATGCTGAAAGGATGTCGATAAGTACATTGCGATGCTAATGCCTTTAATGTGTGTGTGCTAAAAGCAGGGCTTATTATGGAGCCTTCAATAGTAATGCATTCATTCATTTGAAATTATATTATTATTATCATCATTATTATTATTATCATCATTATTATTATTATGTTATTTATTTGTCTATTTTGATTACGTGACAAGAATCTTTGTTGATATTGATGCTGAATATTAATACAAAACACAAAATATCAATCAAGTCTACATTCTATCTAACAACATAATACAGCTTTTACCAAAGCATTGCTGCAGGTTAACGACAGTTCTCTCCTCCTGATGAACTCCTGATCCGTCACACTGAGCGGACAGAATTTTTAACTTTGATGCGGTACACTCCTCTCATTCACATGCAGGATGACATTGCCAACTTTTTCTGGTTGCCACATACAACACCACACTCAGGCAAAGTCAAAATGCAACATTGCTGGTGATTGGAAGTGTTTAGCAGACAATGGCTTACTTCAACAATAACTCCCTCGCTGAATGGATGCCACATTATTTTACACCAGCAGGAGGAAATGTGTTTGCTCTCGGCTAATCTTCTTGAGGTTGCTCCTTTCTAAACTACGGCTTTCATACTGTCACCTGCCCCAAATACATATGAATAAGGACTCAGACACAAAGGCAGCTTTGGCATGCATCAAAAGTTCTTAATAAGATACGTTACCTGCAAGGCACCCCATAAGTGACTGCAGCACCAGCAGTTTCCATAGCAACATCATCTTCAATTCTGTAGGGTCAAAGTAGTCTCACATCCAATCACAAGCGTATGGAATCCGTCTTGCACCCCTCTGGTTTCCTCGTCTGTGGAAAAGCAAACAGGTGAGATGATTGGTGGAGAAGCGGTATGGTTGTCATTAGCAGCGCCTTTGAACAAATCTGTCTTTGTTGTTTACCGCTCAGCATTGTCATTTCACTTGGGGTGCGACACAAAAAGACAGCAGATATACAGCGAAGTGCACTGAGACAGTATCACATATGAGTCGCATTAATGGGTGAGCTGAACTTAGCCTGTGGTTTCACGACAAATTAATTAAATCATTCCAATTACAAGTTATTGTATTGAGCTATTTTATTTATTAATGTATTCTTTTTTTTCAGTTGCTTTTTTAGTTAGCATTAAAACTAGTCTTCATCTACTCCAGCTGTTTAGGAGAATGTCGCAGCACTGTTGTGCCCTGAAGGTCCTGAAATTTCTTTGGACTACGAAACTTCACCCGGCTTCTCCATAGGCACGGGGTTGGTGTGGATACTGACTGACTTTTCATTTTTGGGTGAACTGTTCCTTTAAGTCTTTCAATCTCCCTTTTAGTCATCAAATCAACAGTGCATAATATTCCTGTTCACACCTTCCTGAAAGTCACTCCGCAGGAACAAAAAAAAAAAAGGTTTCAGTACTTTGCGGATGGCGAGCACACGAACGCAAAACATCTCATGTACATTAATTTCCATATCTGCAGCAGCTCTGGGGACAGCAACTTTTAAGTCGATTTGAAAGCAAAGCCACTCCTGTATGTTCTCTCACTGTAACATCGTTCTCGCTTGAAGCCTCGTAGCTTTTTATGCTCACAAAAGAGCAAAGCCGAGCGATATAAAAACAACACAAAAAATGCTGAAACGTCTAGAAGAATTTCACAACAATTTTTTGTCTTTGTCTTTTCCCCAACACAGACCATATCTCCCTGGAGTGAGAATTAAAACTGGAAAGTTTGTTGAGTGGCAGGAAGGTAGCAGCTGTCAGGCTCTCAAACCCCAGCAACAGGAAAAAAAAAAAAGCTCAGGGTATGGATGAGGCTGAGGTGAAGAAAAGAAGAGACTGTCAGTGCTCACGAAAACACTTAATAATTCTAGTCAAAAGAACCCCAGTGTTATGAAATTGTTTTGTTCTGGACTAACTTCTCACTGACATATGACAGTAGCTTTTGACAAATTCATTATGTTGATACAGCGCATGCTATACCGAATACAAAAACGAGAATTTACAGCACATCCCTTTTTTTTAGTTTTGCACCTCACCAAAAGACTTATTTGAACCTTGAGCTCTACAGGTGAATGTTTTATATTGTTATTTTAGATGACTCAGAAGTGCCATCGTTTGGCTTGTGAATGGTCCCGGAACATGTTCTAGGACAGATCTTATGAAGAATAAAGTCGTGTCAAAAAACAAGACTTACATCCAACTCCCACAAAATTGCTACTGTTGTCTCGTTTCCTTCATGGCACAACATGGAAGTTTCTAAACAGCAGGCTTTTATGTAATTTCTCAACAAATTCATGGACGTTTATCCTCAATAGAACCTTTAAGATATTTTGCACACTTATCACCTACTTTTTCACTTCCATCAAAGGATCATAAAATCAGTGTCCACAACTTTAACTGCATTGTGTTGGTTTTATTGCATAATTTTAGGAAGGGCAAAGTATACAGCTCATACTTATCTTAATGACTATCAATCGTCATCTAGAATACCTATTGCTAAAAACTCACAATTAAGTATATGATAAGGAATAACATAAAAAAGCGATGTTTAGGCTGCTCATGCACTCTGTCTCATGTGTTCATCCAAGGAAGGAGCGACAGGAAGAACCCTGTTCTCTCCGTGGTTCTCGTTAATATACTCTTTTAGATTGGCCTCGCTTCACATCTCTTAGACTCTGAGCACATCATACGTCAGGAAGGAACGTATTTGCATAGTGCTCCGGGGACTGGCTTCGTTTATTTCCTCATAAGGGCATCTTAGCTCGTCTCTTCGCTCGATGACTAATGGTCTGGTGATATCTTTGCACCGTCATCGTGATACTTCAGCTTTCTCAACCTCAGCTTAGTACAAGCACTTTTAAACTGATTCATTTCTTCATTTTGATCTTAACTGTTTCTTATTTTCATCACAGAATCATTACTTGTTCAACACAATACAATTGAAAGGGATCTTATATATTTCTTAATCACCATGAGGACCAGGTATAATGTCCTTTACACTTGCAGATTGTGTATGGCAGGAGTGTACAGATCTCAGCTTTTCTGTTGCTCCTTCACCTGTAGGCTATTCGTTGCCCCGCGCCCATCACATTTATCGAGCATTCAGACCAAAAACAGCTCTGCGTAAAACAATGCAAAAAGGCTCGGATGTACTGGCTGCGTTGACCAACCCAACTGCCAATAAATGCAAATAAAAACACTAACAAAAGATTTTAAAAAGTGAATAAATGCTGCCAATGTGTGTTTCTGCAAACCACAGATATGCTGAAACTCTGGTGCAACTTCACGTTTCTTGAGGTTACTTTTTCCAGCTTTGGGCTGTGACCAAACTGCGCTTATGTTCTGGTTAGGTTCATCACGATCACACTGAGCTAAAAATACACGGTCCTGTGAATGCAAACACGTCCGGAAATTGTTACGACGTCCTGCTAAAAATATGCAGTGTTTTCACGCTTCCAAATGTTGAAAGTCTTTGAGTAGCTGTTACCGGCTTGTCAGCCTTCTGGCTTATAGCTGTAATGTCACCAGCATCACCATTGCCTCCAGATGTAAAAGTCAGCTCATATGATGTGATTATGATATCATGTGTTCGTAGAAATGTCAATTGCTGAATGAAGGTGAACTTTCAGTTGCATTTCCTTGCATTTCTGGTGTATGATGTATGTTGATCTTTGACAGTTAGGAGGGGCGCGGGGGAGCTCAAGGGGGTTAGATTGTTTTTTAAAGCAATTTCTAAAAAAAAAAAAATGTGCTAACCCTTTGTCTACATGGGTTTATGGTCTTCTACTGCTCTGATTTCATTCCTTACATTCTTTTATTATCTCTTATATCGTCTGTTATGAATTCATTTTATTATTCCCATCGCTAAATCTTTTCGAATCCATTGCAGCCACCAACTGCCAATATACATTATCTGCACCTGTGTGCTCATAGTGTGAATATACGCTCTCACAAAAAAAAAAAAGCAATGGCAGAACTCTCTGTTATTAAGCTTCGCTCTACAGTGCCTCTGGTCCTTAAACACTACACACAAGGTACATTTAATTTTCCATTCCCAGGCTGAACATTAAACTTTTTTTTAAACTGTGGAACCAATTTTATAGGTATTTGGTTAACAGGGGCTGTTGAGTAAAGCGGGATGTAAATAGGGCACAGTGAAGGGAGGCAGATGCAGTTTGCCAGCAACTCTGAGGGAAGAATACAGAATAAGTTGGAGGAAAATGTCAGAGGCTGCCTCTGGAAAACCTGCACTGATGTACGAATTAAAGCAATACAACCAGTTCAGAAGCGAAATCTACCTTTTGCAGAGCTCCTCTAGGAAACAAGTAGCATTAATCTAATGTCTCCTGGGTAAAAATATATTTAAAGAGCTGAGGCATGTTCGACACAAACCTCACCAAAATTACAGCTATCTGTGTAATTTCCCCACAGCGGAGGAGCAAAGAAGAACTCTGTTATTCCACCCTTGCTGTGATTCAGCATAGACAGCACAAAGTTTAAAAACACAGCGAGAAAGAGTGGAACAAAGACGCTGAAAAACACTTCCAAAAGGCAACTGAGGCTGTTTGAGTAGACCATGGTTCCATTAATCTCAGATTCTTTACCTTCCAGCTCTGTCTCCTGTCTCCACCTACGGAAAAAGAGGCCTTTAATCTCCAGACATCATATATAGAGGGTTGTCAGAGTCTGTCTTGGGTACATCAATGGTCTAAGGCTGTGCTTTACTCCTAGAGAGTAGTTTTATGCATATTAAAGTCTTGTAAAGCCCTCTGTGTCTTATGAAAGCGCCAGGCCCAGTGCCTATTAGGCTAATGCCTGTTTTGTCTGCTGTGTTGGTTTGTATCTGTGTGCCACGGCGCAGCCTCGTTAGGGTGAACAATCCAGTTAAAGGGCACAGCACGTACTTATAGGCTGTGGTAACTTTTGGTAACTTCTTTGCCTCCAGTGTGTTTAGATCTGTTTTAACACTGTCACAGTCATGCTCAGGCCCTCCCCCTCTCTCTTCTTTCAACTCGACCTGATGAAGCACCCCAGCAGCTAAAGATAACACACTACTGCGAGCATTGCAAACCCGCTCTTGCCTATTACTGCTGTAATCCATTTAGTTACTTGATGCCAGGAAAATGGAAGTTGATACATGTTCTGGCTACACGGAGCACATTCCAGCTGAGCCTCACTAACAGAGGTACTGAGGTTTGCAAAGCTTACTAATGCTTGTAAAGTCACTACTGTGACTTATGACACATTCCTCTTTCATGCTCAAGGACGTATTTTAGAGTGAACAAGAGCAAAGACGACAAAAGGAAAATAAAAACAAGGCTGAAACTGTAATTGGAGTGACACTTTGACCCACGGAATAATTGAATTCATACAGCTGTTAGTGCAGAGAGAGCAATTAAAAGATGCAAATAGGAAGAAAGGATAAGTGGTTATCTTAAGGGGACACTAAGACTGGAAACACAATTTTTTAATGCATTGGTCAGTTCTTTTTAGATCTCAGGCTATTTTGCCTCCATAACACGATTTCTTTTACGACTAGTCAAGAGAAAATGTCCAGAATACCCCATAAGGTGTTTGTTTTGGCTCAGATTTATATATGCGAATGATTACATTTAATTAAATTGGCTTATTTGCATATTCTAAGATAAAATACAGGAAAACTTACTAATACAAAAAAAGATTTGTCCCAGTGTAAGTAAACAACAGGGGGAGATTAATGATGATATCTATAACTTAAAAAAATCTACCCAATTCATCTGGAGAGTCTCCCCTTCAATTCATTTCCACACCACAGCCACTGTAGTGTTAGAGACAGTACAATTACTACTACTACAGTACCGCTAATGCTGCTACAACTACCTACACAATGCTACCACTGCTCACTGTTCACAGGTCTGGGCAATTAAATAAAACTAGATTTCCAATGACAATTTTTGATTTCAAGTATGAAAACAAGGTAATCAAGATAAAAAGAATATTGTGCCACCGTTTGGCAATGATGAGGTTTGCGATGTTTTGTCGTAACATCTCACTCTCGCAGGAGAATGTTCCCACCTGTTACACAACACCATCGCCCCTGTACCTAAAAAGTCTGCAGATGGCTACCGCCCTGTGGCTCTCACCGCAATCCTGATAAAGTGTTTTGAGAAACTGGTTTTACACCACATCAAAGACATCATCCCCATCAGCGTGGACCCTCACCAGTATGCTTTCAAAACCAACAGATCCAAAGAGGATGCTGTATCCACTGCCCTCCACTCAGTCTTCAAACACCTTGAGAATAAGAACAGCTACATCTGAATGCTGATATAGACCACAATAATTATGATAATGATTTTTACAATAATCACACATCCCTGGTTTCTACTACTACTACTACTACTACTACTACTACTACTACTAATAATAATAATGTAATGCTGCTATTCTGGTATTTCCTGCTCTAATAATTGGATTCAGAATCATTCAAGCGTCAGATGCTATGGCAGGAATATCCTGCAACTGCATTTGATATAAGGAAATGATGCTGCAGGGTATAAGGGGAGGACATAATCAATGTATTCAGCCAGTAATAAATTACTTGAAAATTGAAATATTGATAGAGCTTCGCCCATCATACGGTTAAATCTTGATTGGATTATTCATGTGCAAAATGAGGACATTAACCACAAATGTAGACACTGGACCTTTTAGTGATTACACTGTAGTTATGAGGTTTTTCGGCACACTGTGTCACATGAAAGGTATTATTAACCAGCTGCTGAAAATTTTGAGCAAAGACGTTCATGCACTTTTTCCAACTCACTTTTTGTTAGCTGTTTTCTTACCCATCCTGCACATACGTGGGACCACCTCTTTTGTTTCTCTCAACATCAGTGCACTGTTCTCCATCTGAAATTTGGTGATGAAGAGTCGAGAAGCGATCAATTACGAAAGCTTGCTCCAAGAGGAAACTGATGTCTTTGTGCAGGAGGTGCAGGATCACACATGGAATTAAATTAGACGGAAGGAGACAACCGATTGCTCAATGTACTGCACTGGTCCTGAGAGATCCATCGCCCAATGTTCAATGAATTGGGCGTAGAGCCAAACACAAGCAGCAGTGATCGAAGGGATGGATCAGCATTAATACAGGTGTATCTACCAGTCACTTTCCACCATCTGTAGATGCAGCCACCCTTATGACTCTAATGCCTTGCAGCATGTACTGATTACTTAATGTCTGATGACAATCTCACCACAGCCACATGAACAATGGAGGAGTCAAAGCAGTTATCTTTCACTTAACAGCGCAGGGGAGCTTTTAAATGAAACCTGCTCATACAGGTTTTGCACACACGACATGTGCGACAAAGTACAAAACATAAAAATGGCGTTTGTTCGTGACCTGTTCTAAGAAAATGGTCAAGGTGAGCAAAACTACTGACAGCGGCTTCCCACCACACAAGATCACAAATGAAGAATACAAATTGAACATATTTACCACAATTGCTGCTGTACTTGAAAAGACCACATACACAGGCAGAGATGAATAACTTGTGATGTACAAACGCATGGCCAAATATCTTTACAGAGGCAGCCTTTACTTTCATAAATCATCCAAAATGATCCGAGTCTTTAGGACTAAAGGAAGCCTATGAATATTCATGTTTTTGATGTGTACTCTGTCAAATTTTACTTTTACTATGGCTTATAATTATTTTTCTGTTAGTCATTAATTCCATTAATCATTTCAGCAGCACACATTTTCCTTTGCCTTACACAGAGTGAATCCGCTGCACTTAATCTCAGCTTTGATCACCAAAAGTTGGCACATTTAATTAGAAGCTGGAATCTTTGCAGACACTGGGCTTCATGCAGAGCAGGGTCAGATACCAAACCTGGAGTCCTTGTTAACTCTAAGAGAAGCATACCAGTAGAAAAGTTCGGGGACCTGTAATCATGTTGGAAAAGTTTTCCTTTCTATTAAATCTGTATAGTGTGGACCGTTGGCAGACATACACTTTTTTTTCCCAGTCAAGCCACAGCGCATTCAAGCGTGTGTTATCCAATGGTTTTCCACTTACGCAGGAAAAGAAAAACTGTCAATTGTCAATATCTCACATTTCCAAATTTCTAAAACGACACATCTAACTTATACCAAAACAAAATGAGTGTTACAGCGTACCAGCAATGGGCGAAGTGGACTTTCATCATACAGACTTTACGTACTCTACTTTAGAATGTTATAATAATTCAGCATCGACTTCTGAGTTTACACTACACAAACAGCGTCTTCTGACATTTGCTTGTTTAACTGGACCATCAATCCCTCGACCTCCTCCCTTGTCTTGTCACTCTTCATACTACTACGCCTGACTTCCTCCGTTGCTGCCCTATTAATTATTACGACTGCTAGAGGCTGCTGTCGAACAAGAATTATACAACAAGTAGTTCCGACCACGCAATCTGATTGGTCAACAAGACATTTTGACCGTGCTCAAATCAGCATGACAGCACGCCTGACTCATTACTCAAAATATTACTGCGCCAAGTCTGTGTTTATCCATCTCCATGGCAACGTAGTAACTGTCAGAGCTGGAGCAAAAAAATAAAAAAGTACGGCTTGAAATTCAAACTTTCTGCCGTAAAATATGTAGAGGAAAACTCGGGAGAAGCCGCCGCTGGACGTTTCTCTGTCGACCCCAAAAGAGTGAGAGATTGGCGAAAAAATAAAACAGAGCTGTCCGAGGAGGACAGCAACGGGACCAGGCTGCCTGGTGGAGGGAGGGAGAAGGCTAGCGAGGAGCCTGAGATAAACATGCGGGGATGAGTTATCAGCAAACGGGCACGCCAGGAGAGAGTGTCCCGCAAAATGATCAGGGCGATGGAGAAACAAATGTCCGCCACCGTGAGTGACAGCAGAGATAAGGAGTTTGCAGCAGCGCTGGTCGCTAAATCGTTTCCTCCGCTGTAACAACTTCACTTAGACAACTATTGCCCAGAAGGATGCCAGAGAATTCACCTAGAAGCTGGCGAAGTTTGTGACATTTTCATCCCGGATTTTTGAGAGGAAGGAATTAAATGCTTGTAACAAATTGCCGCCTGGTCTGTTAAGTGACTTAACAAATAAACACCCCAGCTATTATTTAGTATTTTATGGTGTTCGGGAAATTCCGAGACCGCGATAAAACATTCACGTCAGCTCAGAGTTCACTCATCTGGGACTGGAAAATCCTTTCTGTTGCTAGGTCGTTACTAAGGTTTGGATTATTTGCTGGAGTGGTAAACTACGTTCCATTACACATATGAGTCTACTGACGTGATTGATTTTGTTTCAGTTATTAGTCAGACCCCATGTGTTTCCATGGAAACGCGACGCACACTCGCAAAAACCTTTAAAATTTGAGAGCAAAATGTCAATCAACATGGATATACTTTGATTATACATTTTATTTGTGTTGGTATTAGTTGTATAATCGCAATATTACCCGAGAGGGTGTGCTTTAACGTCATTTGAGCACTTCAGTGCTGCTTGCGGACCTCGGCGCAAGCGCCTCGGTCCTGACCGCATAACTGTCGTGCTCAAATGACGTTAAAGCACACCCTCTCGGGTAATATTGCTTAAACATATATATGGGTTCTTATCAGTGAGGGTGACCTGTTCTTGTCCTTCTCTATCAACAGTTATTCAACCAATTAAAAAAAAAGATAATCCCAATACGCAAAGTTTACCAAGTCCATTCCGCATGGCTACTTACACTTGAAATAAGAACCAAATTCTCTCCATGTCATTAATGCCATGTAACAACACAAATACTTCTACACTCACAGCACAGACTGTCATATAAGCCAGTTTCAACACTTAAACTCAGGGCCATCATCAATAAAGTACACTCAAGGTCCTTGTACAAGTCCACTGTGACAGCTTTCTGCTGTGTATTCACACCACTGCAGATGTGGGTGGCCCTCTGGGACACTTCTGAATTGGAGAGCGACTTTTTCCTACTGTATCAGCCTGCCACATCTCAAGGGCTAGTTCAATGTTGAGAACTCATCAAAGAAGAACTGAGCTTTAGCTTTAGTGAAGGGATTTTTGACTTGGCTTTGGTTCAAGAAAAAAACAGTCTCGACCAGTGTAGACACACAAGTATGCCGCTTTTCTTCTGATTTTGTTGAAGTTTTTCCTTGGTATATAATTTCTTTCTGTCCCATAAATATAGGTCAGCATTTTTCTGGTGCAGACTGTCTGGACATTTTTTTATTATTGGACTGACAATCACCTTCAAATTTTCCTGAAAACCTGTCAAACATTCCCCAATCCATTTCCTTTTGACAAATAATGACACACAAAGACCTTTCAAAGACTGTGATGACTGTAACCCACAGTACAAACACACTGTGCTGTTTGAAAGCTGCATACTGTACTATGTGCTGTTCAAAATGCCTAGTGTATGTTTCTGTGGGTATGCACATAACGGGATAAGGCAAAAATCAAGTTAACAACAATCATACATTTGAGATTATTTGCATTCAAGTGTTTTTGAAACTGAAATTCTGATGCTCGCTGACAATCAGGCAGACCTTAAGGTCAAGTGGTTACACTTTTAGACAGAAATAACGCAAACGTGTTTTTCAGGAAGGTGGATTTGAGGCCAAAGATTAATTGAGGTGAATCACACAGACACATAGTGTATATACAATTACAATCTGATTGTTGGTGATTCCAGCCTGGATGAAACAGACACATTGATGACATAATGACCATGTAAAGGCCGGGGAGACTGGGCTTGATTGACCTTCCCTTTATATGGAACCGGTCCCCGCCATATGATTGTCTGGCACAAACAGTGTTGAGGTTGAATGGATTTGCATTTTTCATTTTGAAGGAACACATTAATCTATTGTACAGGAAATACAAATAGCCATTATTTTTTGTTCTTTTTCGCATTGTCCTTGGTTTAAATGGATGAACCAGCTAATTGCGCTTTGATACAACGACTACAAAATCTCATTTATCTAAAGCACAGACGACTGAAATGGTCCGCTAAACAAACAGCGCCGTCCTGGAATGCCTAATTATTTCATTCGAGAAAAACAAATGAGATTTTGAATACCTGTACTTTGCATTATCTGCAGTTCTAAACAAATGTATTTCACTACTTTACACGAACATGATGTTCTTCGTAAACATAGTAATGCTCATTAGGGAGTTTTTCCGTGCTGGATGTCAAACAACAAAGTCTTTCAGGGACTTTAATCAGCAACAAAAGGCAAGTAATGATAATGATCAGAGACGCCAAGCCGTAACTTCCTCATTTAACAATTACAAGACATCCATTAAGCAGCTGCAACATATGTTTGTTTACCAACCGGCATTTCACAAGATTTCAACTTTAAATCTCTTTTGCAGCAAGGAATTCATGTAAAATATGATGTTGTTTGTAAATGAGGACTAAAGAGCCTCATCATGTTACTCTGACTGATTACATTCAAAAGCTGATACCTGTTTAAATGTTGTGGCGTACTTTGAAACAGTGCATGGTGACGAGTTAATATGTCCTTTGGATTGTTGTTCAACACTCTCCAGATGCTTTTGGTACAGTGAAGGCGTGTGCGAGTTGCCCAAACAGAGCGGACTGGGTATTCAGGAGGGGGGCCTTAAAGAGAGTAAAACAGAGTGTAGCAGACAGAGGGAGAATACAATGCTGCTGTACTGTACAGTTACTTACTTACTAGTGCATTTTTTGAGCATTAAAGCATGTGAATGTAGTATTTTTTGGAATGTAATCTTGTTTTGATTTCTCTGTTACAAAATGCCGCATTGTGTTAAACCAATGTGATGACAACCGAGCAAAGCTCATCCTCTAATGAAGACTGGGAATGGAATAAGCAATAAATGGACCTGTGTGAGGATATATTTTTTCAAAAATTGAAAAAGGTCCACTACAAAAGACATAACTCACCTGTTCTGACAGGTTGCGTATTTCTCCTCATGACAATTTAACTGAACTTGATGTGTAAAATAAGTGGCGTACGGCTCAAACCTTCTGTAGTACGTGATTTAATAAATCACACTAGTTAACTATTCACTGAAAATGCCACCTCTGCTGCCAGTACAAAATGCTGTAATAATGTACCAGCTAATCAAAATGCCATTTGAACGAGGTGTTGATTTTCATAATTCCAGCGCCTTTTTTCCCCCTCCATCTAAAATATGAAAAAATAACCTTTGATTAAGAAGAATTCCCCTGCGAAATAACACAAAACCCACGGTGAATAGTGTGACCTCGCTTCTTCATTTCCATCTCTTATCCTAATTTACTCTTCTGATTCAAAATAATCCTCTTTCTAACATAATCAAGACGCACTGCTTTGTCTGGAGCTCCCTAAACCCTTTGTATGCCCCGCTAAGCTCGCGAGGAGGAAGACTTGTCGTTTGAGAGGAAATACAAGGACGAACCATCTCTTCCTTTGTTATACAAGAGTTTAAAGGAGAATGCCACTACTTAAAAAAAAAAAAAAAAAACTTCTTTCCTGGTCTCCAATTGCATCCAAAACCTGTGACAGAATCAGGAACAGCTTGTGCTGCTGCGTGCATTCATCAACACTTGTCGATAAAAAACAACACAGTGTTCAGGGTATATTTGTAACATTCTTCTGAGTCATCTCAGTGCATCTATTCAGTCCTTTAATCTTGAATCAGACAAAGAAAAACAACAATACTCTGTGGGGAACGCGGTTTTATCGAGCGCTTATATCAAACCGAACGAGAGCGGAAAGATGGCTCCAACACAACAGCCACACCCAGTGGAGCACAATGCCCTTGAAACGGTGCTCTCGCAGAGCCTTTTGTATCCACATTTCGGTGACTCTTACTATCAAGAAGAATTGTCAGCATCAGATTGCTTGAAAAAAGATGTTTGCAGGCCTTATATAAGTGCGTTTAATAATGCAGCACTCCCAGTGCTCAGATCCCCCCCTGAAGTTAGCTGCTGTGTGGCGTCGCTCTTATTAAGCACTCAATTAAAGCCATTCCCAAGGAGAGGCCGTGTGCAACAATGTTTGAATTAGGAAGCGTTGCAGGCTCAGACAGTCTGTGAAGACTCACCCCA
Organism: Diplodus puntazzo; assembly: GCA_963678695.2. Lineage (NCBI taxonomy): Eukaryota > Metazoa > Chordata > Actinopteri > Spariformes > Sparidae > Diplodus > Diplodus puntazzo. The sequence goes on along the minus strand of OZ023157.1, from coordinate 30,093,387 downwards.
GAGGACCGCGGTGCCTTGAAACCAAAGGCCTACAGTGACAGAGCATCATGAAGCATTGGTAAAGCAGATAAATTATTCTAATATGATTGGCTTACAAATAGGGCATTTACAGAAACCAATGAGACCAGTCAAACAGCAGGAAACAGCTGTCTCAGTGAGCTGCTTGGATCCTCATTTCCTTCAATCTAAATATTAAAATTGAACAGGGATGTGGGACTAGGTAGGCAGCACAGAGGAGCTCTGCTATATTATCGTCAAGTATACCCGTCCCTGACAGCTGTGGGCTCCCAATTCACAGCAGTGTGCATACAATCACTTTTGATGGCAAAGACGGGGACGCATTTTTGTGTAAATTACACTTATTCATGACCTTCCTTTGAATCAATTAGGCAGCGATTCCTCATCTCTCAGAAGTGAAGTACACTAGAGGAACAGTGGGCGGATGACTCTGCATGCACACTCGGCTGGGATAAAAGATTTGTTTCAGGGAAATCCAGTATGTTCGCGTACAGGAAAACATCAAACTGGAGGCGACTCATTTATAAGGAGGTGCGTTTTGAAGAAGTTCCTTTTTCTCCAGTAATTGTATTTTTAGCAGAAACAAACCAAAATGCGCAAAATGTTATCAGCTAGTCGCCTCGCAGTGAGTTTCTCTACTTGTTCCGCTCCAAGCTGACTCTATATGCCACCGTCGCTTTGATACAGCGCAAACAACATTCATCTTTTTCTGTATCTGCTCATTGATGTTCTCACGCTCACTGTGATGCAGCCTAATCATAACAATCATACCTATTTTTTTTTTTTTATCTATTTTTTCCGAAGAATAAACGTGATTTTCCATCATCCTGCTAGACAGGACAGATTTCTTCACCACACGCAGCTCAGCTTGTCAAACAGCTCCATTATGTCAGATTCAAACAAGTAATGCACGGCATACATATAACCACACTGCACTCCGGTGCGGTGGTATCAGGGGCCTGCAGCTTCCTCATCCATTACGGTGCTGTGGAAAATCTCACAGCGCTGTTTATTTTGAAAATCCAGCAGAGAAAAGCAAAAAAAAAAAGCGGCTGCGCTTGAACACCTGACACCAGACATTTGTTTTTATCGGCTGCTTGCTGCTTCATAATCACCATCATTAATGAAAGGTAAACTTATAGGTAATTAAACATTAGTTAATAGTTAGTTCACTGTAAGCAAATTATTGAATGCTTTAAATGCAACTTTAAAATAAACAATTGCTTGTATTGTCCATTAGAGTGTATGTAAGGATGACGGTCAACAGCAATGGATCCAAACCAGTGGGGTCGGGACCACAACACAGGGGGCTTGAGATGGGTCTTATGGGTCAAAAGATGACTCTGGTCGGAAATAAGAAAATAATAATTGTACAAGCTAAAATAATATTTCTTTTGAATCAATTTTTCCCTAATCTTTTCTTTTTTCTTGTAAAATAATGTGTGTATGTGAACGTAATGTAAAACTGACTCAGACTGACACTGTAAATTCTAGGAAACGATTTCCTCGGAATTAACAAGTAAAGTAGACAATAACGTTGACAGAGACAAAACTATTTATCAACAAGAAATGAATCAGCAGCTGTTTTGAAAATCAGTTCCATTATCACGTAATTTCTGAAGCATCAATGCAAAACATTTTGTGGAAACAAAGTTTGCAGCCTTTCCTTCTCCTACGTTTTGTTAGATTTAATAATGCTCGTGCTTTAGACTATTGGTCCAACGAACTGACATTCGAAGACATCAGTGGGCATCGCAGAGTGTGATGTCAGTTTTCTTAAAGTGTTCTGTTGTCTTATGGACTGAATGATTAAATCCTGAGGTCAGTCATCATGTCTTTTATTCATACTCTCCTTGATGACATTTATGTCGTCTATAAAATGTCAGAAGATGGTGAAAAATGCCCATCAAGATTCCTCAGAGCTTATTGTGACTCATTTTAGTCTAACCCACAGTCCAAAACTCAAAAACATAGGTTTCTCACCATATTAGACAAACAGAAGTCGCAAATCTTCACATTTTCTTTGTCATTGTTGCTTGAAAAATGACTGGAATGACGAATCGATTGTCAAAAGCACTTGCCTGCCAATTTTCCTTTGAATAACTAATTAATTTAAATGAACTGCCTCAGGCCTCTAAAATGATGAGAAGCTAGATTGAAGGGTACAATACACAGGTTGGACCGCTTTGGAGTTGTGGGGCTTGTGGCAGAAACGGCAACAACTGCTGAACAGAGCAGCTATAATGTTGCTTGGACGATTCATTAATACTAATCCGTTAGGAAGGACAGTCCAACCGAAAATGTCGCCGCAGAGGTAGAAAACAGCTGGGAGCAAGGTGACGGATGAAGCAACAAGTCATGCTGCCACCTCTCTCCCCAACTCCCAGTCTAAACAGCTGACAGACTGCTGCTAAGACTATCATGATTAATGTGAAGTGTCCGGACGGCTGTAGCGTCAGCACTCCTCCGGTATCCCGTGGCCAAACAAGTCAAAGTGAGGAGTGGCTCGGCCACACGTGGAAACTTCTCCATCATATCTCACCCTGTGCAGAAAACCCACGCTCTCCCTTTCTTCTGTTCCGTGAGCGCACTTTCCTGGAGAGACATGAAATAAAAATGACCCTGACGACACGCTGCTTCGATACTGCGAGACCATGCGATGAAATTTTCATGCCGCGCCTCTAAATGCACCTATCCCCGGATATTTTTGATGTGGCTTCTGTGCTCCGGCTCTCCTGACAGGCTCGTTGTCTTCCAGGACGCCGACGACCATTAGAGGGCTGTTTTCCTCCTGTGGGGTTGCATCCGGGCAGCCTGCTGGGCCGCATCACACACCACGCCGTAAACACGCAGTTAATTGAGCCGTGGTTTGATTTATGCATCTCCTTATGCAAAGTTGCTCATCATTTAAATCAGTTGCTCGATCGACTCCCCGCTCCCTTGACTTTAATTCAGCCATTTTTAGATAAAACCTTAAATATTTATGCCCGGATCTCCAGAGAGTCTCTGCTCTCTTGTCTCAGGCTTCTGGAGAGCTATCGCACGCCCCGTGTTCGCAAATCAAGACAGAGCTGCAGAATAATCCTCCACCACAGCCACTTTGAGGTGAAGTTCCCCCACGTGCTAACCTTTAGAATAAGTTCACCCCCTGTCAGAGGAGAAGCCTCTGCAACAGATCACACACAGACACAGTCAGAGGAGCGGCTCCACGGCCGGTGAAAGGGAGCAGCGTACGTGCATCGTCAGATAGATAGATGCTGGGCTGCCGGTGCTCTGACAGGTGTCATCATCATCATCACACACACACACACACACACACACACACACACACACACACACACACACACACACACACACACACACACACACACACACACACACTTCCCCGGGACTGTGTCGTGTGCCGCGCAAGGCTTATTTTATGAGACCACAGGAATCGCTCTCGGTTGTCGTCTGAGTGGGCAGTTTTGGCAGAAGTTGGCATGTCAGATGTGCTGAAGCTGCACAGATGCTCATATCTATTAACATATTAGAGGAGGCTTATGGGGCATTTGCCGGCCATCAGACTCCAGGCCCCAACAGGGGCCAGTGTGAGTGGTGAGTGACAGTTGCACTGATGAACCCCCCCATTAGGAGCACAGTGACAGGGTGGCATGACAGCTGAGTCCTTCTGACAAACAAACTATCAAGAGGCAAAAACTCATAACTTCTGTTTTTCAATCAGTTCTGGGTCACGTTGATCCTAAAACTGCATGAATCAGACGGGTTTGGATTCTATTCCACACTGAATTCTAAAGATGCAGGACAACATGCTGTATCAAGTCATCGGTAGGTGGTCAGCGGCGGCGGCGGCGGCGGCGGCGACATAATCTGCACAAATCCGCAGGGATTATTTAATGGGAGGGTCAGCGGCGGCGGATTAGCGAACATCTGCACTGATCGGAGGGACGCTCGCAGATTACTTTGCCCGCGCCATGATAGTCCCACAACAAAAGTAGACGCGGGCGAATGAGATCAGCTGAGGGTGAAATTCAGAGAAGGCAATCCCGGGCTGCTGCTGCTGATACCCTCCCTCTAACACCACCACCACCACCCCAGCACCTCCTCCTCCCATCTCCACTCAGCGCCAAGGTTTTAATGTAATCTGTGAAAAGTTAGGATGGAGGCTGGGCTGACAGGACTGCTGAGCGGAACTGATGGGGATTCAATTTGAGAGGTGCTGAAGTTACAGACTGGATAATAGTAGTAGTAATAATAATAATAATAATAATAATAATAATAATAATAATAATAATAATAATAATAATAATGTTGATGATAATGATCTCACCTGTCCTCCTCGCAGCTGTAGTGTTTCTGAGGTATTCACAGCAGCAGCTTCAGGTTAATCCTAAACAGAACAGCGCACACAGACATCACTGTCGAGTCGCGGCGGCGCTCCCGGCCACGGAATATCCGTCCGACTTGTGCGCAAAAGAAAAAGAGGCTGCTCTTTCTTTCTTTTTTTTCTTTCTTTTTTTTCTTTTGTGCCGCGCGCTACATTAACGAGCTGTTCTTGTTCTTGTTCTGGTCTGGTCTGGTCTGGTCAGCGCGGCTCCACTACTCTTCCTCCATCCCTGCCTCTGTTCCCCCCTATCTCCCCCTCTCTCTCTCTCTCTCGCTCTCTTTCTCTCTCAGTGTCAGTGGCACAAGTATCTGGCGGCGTGGCGTCTCGCAGGTTGCATATTGGAAAGTGAAGCGTCGGTGTGCTCACTCACTCACTCACTCCGATGCGTCAAGTGTCTCTCCCTCACCCTCTCTTCCCTCCTCCCCTCCTCGGGCCGTGCCGGAGCTTGGAGCGGAGCGGGACGCACGCACACGTGGTCGAGAGAGAGACAGAGAGAGAGAGAGAGAGAGAGAGAAACAGGGAGAGGGAAGACGAGAGAGAGATAGAGCGCGCGCTGTCTTCTTGTCTTTCTTCGCCACCCCCGACCAGCCTCCTCGCTGCTCCGGCCATCCAAGCGGAACAGACTCCCTCCTCCTACCAGGCTACTACTGCTCCATCCTCACCTCCTCCTCCTCCTCCTCCTGCTGCTGCTGCTGCTGCTGCTGCTGGGATGTCCAAGCGGTCTGGGATGTTGATGGGATATATATATATATACATGTAATATATATTATTTAAGTCCACAGTGTATGAAATTCTGCACATTTTCATGATAAAAATGTGTTTTAACAGCCGATGAACACATTTAAAGGGGAGCTCCACCAATTTTTCACACAAAAGTCTGTTGACAGGACTTGAGTACTGGCCTGCAGCTACATAATGAAGTTTGTATGAAGCCTTTTGTGGCTCCAGAGGGAACTACCTGAAACCTGATGAAACGCCTCAGGTGATGTCACTTGAGTCAGCGTGGAGTTGCAAGAAGTGACGGAACCGGACCTCCACAGCCCGCTCCTCATCTCTGCTTGACGTTACCTTAGCAGCCACCAGCGCAACACACCTGAATCTCTGACCCAACTGTAGGTGGTTGAGTTGCATTGTGGGTAATGCAGTGTTGACGATAATAGTGACAGATTTCCCAGTAGTTTCCTCATAGTTCAACTACAGTCATATTTGCATATGATTTCAGTAGATAAACTCACTATTGATTGTGGCTTTTTTGACGAATGTGCAAAGAAATTATTTGCATCATTATTGCATTATTTGCATTTCATTTAGTTAATTTCAAACCATATGTAATTTAGACGTTTTTTTAAAAAAAAAATTAATTAGACTGTGATTAGTACTTCTTTTCACTTAGAAACTTAGAAAAAGTGGGTTCCCTGGATGAAGCTGAGTCGATTGTTATAGGCCACGCCCATTTGGACCAAATTGCATTTTTTGTGGTAAACCTGTTTTTTGCCTCTATTTGCGCATACTTTAGCCAGCCTTCACAAAATGTGGTACATACTATATTTAGATGAGCCAAAACAAAAATCATGGACTCTTTTTTGTAATCATTTTTTTTTACATAATGGGTTATCAAACATTTTAGGGTGTGGCCTGATGCCCTCGACAGGTCATCACTCTTCAATGCTTTAATCTGATTGGGACCAAATCTGGGAATGTTGTACGTAAAGCCATACTGCACCAGTCTGTAAAGTAATAAACAATTCAACCCCCAGGTGGCGCTACAGAGACTATTTAATGAGATCTTTCTGCAAATCTGATGTCTTCAGGAATATCAAACTTGGTACATAAGTTCACCATGACCATGTGTTCGGAAAAAATGTAAATGTGGTAGTAACAGCACCACCTTGTGGCAATAAAATGCTGCTCTCTTTAATGCATTATTCAATTATGCAAAGTTGTCTAGTTTAACGTTGTTTTTTAACCTTTCTTTGTGAATTTCCTAATTTTCAGAAAATTCCTTTTAGAAATAACGTCCATCAGAGAACACATCGCATTACCTCTGTATGAGGTCTCAGTGACGCCAACTGGTTAAATACAATGGATTTTCATAAGCTCTATATCTGTGACTGGTGGAGACAGTACTCCTTTACACAGCACTACAACTCCCAAATAAGTTAATTTAGTTAATTTATTGGAGGAAAACTTTTATTTAACCTTAATGTATAAAGGTGACCTCTTGGAGACACTGGGTCTCATTCTCAGAGACCTTGTCAAGAAAACAGCAACAAAACAACACATTTTTCCAGACGGACTGGACATACAACACGGAGACAAACACACATCATACAAGTGCCAAAGTTAAAGTCAGGTTTTCAATACTGTATGATAAAAGCACACCGCCACAGCCGCTCTCTCCACGCTATGTAAAAGCAATTTAAAATCTCTGAGGGGAATCATACCGAACAGCTTCAGTTCCTGCAGTAGTGCGTTCCAGGTGGAGGAGTACAAGAAGGGCCTCTTTTCCAAATTCTATTTGGACTGAAGGGATGGAGAGAACGGTGAAGCCCTGGGAGCGCAGGTTATGGCAGTACTGTTTCTGTGACATACGAGCGGATAGATAAGTGGGCAGCAGTCCTGGGATAGATTCATAAATAAATTCTACAAGTGCAAAGGTCTGCCCGTGCATAATCATGACCAGCTGACTAGAAAACACAACCATCTCATAGTTACGTGATGAACAGCGTCAGACAGATGAAGAGAGAGCGCTGAGGGATTCATGATCATCAGTCCAGGAGAGCAGAGAAAGTGGAAACAACAAGCCATTTCCTAGCATTAAAGGAGAGACTCTTTGAAAAAAATAAGCATTAAGATTCTTTAAAAGATGATCAATATGAGATTGACAGCGATGACTAAATATTTGTAGGTGGCCACGGTCTCAATGTGGGTACGCTGGGCAGGCATGAGACACGATGCAGAGACAGGCAGTTTCATTTTTTTTATTAGAAAAGAACATGACCTTGGTTTTGTCTCCATTTAACACCAGAGGTGGAACAGGTGGGACTGAATAGTGCAAATTGCAGACTGCAGATGGTCAAATGCCAGGGCAGCAGTGCTCACACAACAGTACAAAAGAATTGTTGGCATGAAGATGTAGAGGGGAGATTTATTCTCTCTCAGGTCTCAATGACCCCCCAAAACATTTTTTGGCCAATAATAGGAAAACTATACAGCATATATGTTCATGCATAACACATAAAACACATACTGGGCCTATATTAAATATTGCATTTCATTATTTGGTGCAATAACAATCCTTCATGATCATTCCCATGTTTTTATCAGGTTCAAATGTGGAAGGTCTGTTTGTGGCACAAAAAAAGGACACCACTTGAAAACATTTCTACAAATTGGGTTTTTGCAAGGTGTGAAGAAAACAAAAAACAATATTTGAAGAAAAATGGAGTCTAAAGGACCTCAAATAATGACGAGGTGAAGCAACTGTCATTAAAACACATGGGAATTATAATTGCACTGTGTCCTTGTGTTAAAATGATAATTAAGTCATGTGTTTTACTTTTCTTCAAGGTAAAATCATGTTCAATAATTCAATTTACTTCACAAAAAGGGACACTATTTTGAAATTAAACAGAGTGAATGTTTCGACAAAAGAACATCTGCTCGTGAGCGGCTCTCCAAACATGAATATTTCCACAAGAATGCCGCACTTTCATTTTTAAATTTGCATGAAAAGTTCGACTCTTTTTCACCGTCGCTCTAAAATGAGCAGCTATTCACTTCATTTTCTAGGTCATTGCTAACAACAAACAGCCCCGCAGTTATGTGGGACAAAATCTTATCAAATGTTTAAAGGCCCAGAAAAATGAAAGAAAAATAAAAACCTTTGGGTTTCCTCCTTTGTCTTACAACGCTTTAGTAACTAGTCTGCAAACATCCCTTTTGAAGAATAACAATCTCTCCTGCACTCACATCTATTTGGATTCAGGAGTACACCTCTCCCAGCAGGAGACGTTCAAGTAACTTACTCATGCCGAGGTTTTTGAGAAAACTCAGAGCCCACCCGCAGGACCAAGAGAACAATCTGCATATGCCAAGTTACCTTGAAGAAAGAACAATTGCCTTCCAACAATAGTTCATGATTTCAAGGATCTATATCTAAATAAGACATTATTATATAAAAAATGGATATAACATAGTATCTGATTGTGCTGTATTGGTTACTGGTCACTGGTTATTGGTTATTGGCTGTGGTTATTTGAAGACAGAAAATGTTCAGTATACAGCTCAGTTGGCAGCATTAAATGGTACCATGTTAACATTTCAACAACACGCTCATGAACTTACTTTCATGTTTGGAGGTGGAGGGGATGGTGGCGCCGAGTTGCAAACGTTGACGCTGCCAAACAAGCATTTGTGAGCATGGCCCCACTGGATATTTCTAAGGAAAGCTGGCGACCTCTCCATCTGGGTTAGAGGCTACCCAAACGGGATATTTTTTGACAGGGAGCCGGGCCAATTCCAGCCAAAAAGAGGATATTTTGAAGGAGGCCTCTTGACTTCTACCCGTGTTTGTGCAGAACAAGACCCCAACCCCTAACCTCAAAAGAGGTATTTTAAGCCAAACCATCATGTTTTCCTAACCCTAACCAAGTGGTTTTTATGACTGTGATTTATCTGTGACTTTTGCAGAAACACACTCAGCTAATATTTATTCTGGTGATTGGGTTGGTAAAGCCACTAAAACATCCCTATACTGATTCCACATGGTCTATTACCACCCACTGCTCCCATTACAGCAAATAAAGCACATGCGGTGGGTGTAGTTTTCCTACAAACACCAGCTAATCAACCATTCCTCTCCCTCATGTGGATAAAATCACTTCTCTATCACTCACATCGTTCTCTGACCATTCAATACAAAGAAAGGGCTCCCTTCAATTAAGTCAGATTGCACGAAAGGATCAATATTTGCCACTGATATTGATGGGGGCAGGAGGTCAAGCGGGTCCATAACCTCGCTGAATCTTCTTCTTAATCAATACACCGATTCTACCTGTGAATCCGACGGTACTCACAGATTCTAGCCCACACTACATGGGCCGCTGCAACGGCTGCTTTGTGTGTGTGTGTGTGTGAACAGTGAAACCTCAGACATTTGCATAATCACACATGCTGTCACATTGAAAGAAGTGCAGTGTATCAGCAGGATATCTAAGTGTCGGGGAAGTTCGGCTTAAAACGTGTCAAAAGCTTTAAGGGATGAATCTCAGCAGCTCTGACAGGTCATTCCTGCACTGTGCGGTTCCTTCCTCATACTGAGGCTCTGACCATCATCCTGGGTTTGGTATCCGTTTAATGCTCAATCATAACTTCCGCTAGATACCAGTGTGTTTCAAAATGTTACTTAGACACTGCAAATGTGCACAAAACTATTTTTATTCTTGTTTTCCTGCACATACAAACACCGTTTGTTTTTATCAGTATTTGGGCACACTTCATTGATATGCATATTAATTCCCTGGAGGCTTCGCAGACCTCAACGACAAGCTAAAAGGAAGCACAAAAAACTTTTTAGCTGCAGCTAAATGTGGTCGCAGGCAGCTATTATGTCTCTAATTAGATGCACTGTCCAACTTTGAGCTGGTTTTGAAGTCCAGAACTTGTCCCGAAATGTGACATTGTACAGACCACACACAAATGCAAACCACACACAGGCAGGCACACACACACACACACACAGAAGAAAGCAATAAAATACCCAAACCCCATTTGGCAGCTCCATGCTTATTTCAGAGGTGTGACTTTGCAGGGAAGTTTTCTCACTGTGCCCATAATTTATTCCCCAAGGAAAGAGTATTTATAATGATTTCACCTCCCTCATTTACTAGGCGTGTAATAAATATATTTATGGCTCCCTGGGTTTTAGGCACCACATCACGCCACAACACATCTTGTTAAGGGTTCAGGTTTTCAAAGGCTGGGGGGAGATTATGTGTTTATATCAGAGGATGCGTAAATTTGCAGAAAGTGAGGTTGTTAAACATGGTTGTATTGTGACTGGCCGCTGGTGGCTATAATGAACATAAAAAAAAATAAATAGCAGGATATGCTATGAAAACCCAGTGTCTGCTCGGATGTCTTATGCTGTTATCGAATATAGTGATTGAGTTGACTTCGTCATGTTAAAAGAAGTGTTAATCTGACCCCCATAGGACTGCAAATAGCAATATGTTCACTTGTTTTTACACTGATTTTTTGTAAGATTAAACCAACTCGATAATTCTGTTCCATTTGAACACAGCCACACCAGCTGTTTCCAATCTTTATGCTAAGCTAAGCTAATTGTATTATCATAACTTGTATTATTTTCAACGGACAAACATGAGGGTGGTATGAATTTTCTTATCTAACTCTCAAGAAAGCAAATAAACATGTTTCTTTAAAAGGCCACTCTGCTCTGCCCTTAATAACGTCAAAAACAATAATATTCAGACTTTGTTTTAAACCTCTATGTTTAAAAAAAAAGAAAAAGGTGTGTGGCAAGTGTCTTGTTATATTCTGTTCCATGTTGGGTGAACAACATTAATACCAATGATAAAAGCAAGACTTGCACAAGAGGAGGACATGCACCAAGTTTCCTGGCAATCTATACCACTTAAAACCATAATTATCAAGTTCAGGGTGACATAAAAGTTGAGAGATCAACAAAGTCACAAGGATTAATTCTGTGGACTACTGTCTGTACATATGGTACACGGACTGACCAAATGACCAACCAGCTGGCATTTGATGCAGACATAGCTAAAAAGTGTGTTGAGGGACTAGATGCTCCACAGAATATTCAGCCCCTTGTGGTACAGATCTTGAAATATTTGTCTGTTTTCTTGCGATGATTATCTCGGTCAGGGAGGTAAGGTTGGTTAGTTGGTCTGTCAGCAGGATAAGACAAAAACGGTGGAACAGATTTCCATGAAACTTATGGAGGAGGGGTCTCAGTCCCGAATAGACCCTTTACATTTTTGGTGCAAATCTAGATACAGGGATGTGTATAGGATTTTTTTTCTGACTTTATTAAAATTGCAAGAAGAGCATTTTTCAAGATCAGAATTGATTGTCCATGGATGTTGATGAAAACATTCTGGTTGTTTTTAGGTGGCTGGTGTCTATCAGTGAGAACAAAGGTGGACTTTTGTGCCTTGGCAGAAGTATGCACTGTACTTCGGGCCATTTCTTTTCAGATGTATTTTGCTGCAGTTGTCATTTTAAAAAAAAAAAGTTTTACATGTATTATGCCTTTGAGTGGTGTCATCCTTTGGTGTATGATCATTCTTTTATTGATCGATTGTTTTAACATATTTGTTTAATATGTCTGAGCATGCTCCTAGCTACACCAACATGCTCCTGGATTAATATTGGTTTTGATTCTACTGTAGTGGCAGCATGTCTAAGTGACTTTTCAGTCATTTGGGAATTAATGAAGTCAAACGAGTTAATCTAATTCATTCAGTTGTAGGATAAAAACAGTTAAAAAGGGGGATCTTTTCAGAAAACAGATGTTGAATCACAGGATGTGTTATGTTGCCAACAGATGTGCTAATACGGGGATTCGATGTGTTGATAATGATGTGCCAGAAACAAAGAACTTAGGGCTGTTAATATTTAAGTTGTACACTCTCTCAGTTGTTATAGTGTACACCGTATGGGAAAATTCCATTTAAAAAGTGTTGATGTTTAATGTCAGGCTTTTATAAATGTTTTGTGTGTGTTTGTACTGAAATCCTGGAAGAGACACAACCATTATACCATTACAGAATCTGCAGGATTTGAAAGCATGCTGTAGCCAGACTCTGTGTTGAGTGTCTATTCCTGTCAAACATGTTGTATCTAGCTCAGATTTCTCCCCATGAAAGACATGTCTCCACTCACAGCACCTGAATTACATGCTCAAGTCTTCAATTAATTCAACCTTTGATCCACCATTTTTCCATTATCCCGATATAAGCCTTAATTATAGTGAGAGGGATTTAAGAAGATCTACTGCTTTAAAAAAATCAATTTATATGCCGGGCCAGCGGTAATTAGTAAGAATGTATGGAGGATATTCCTCGTTGACCTGTAAAGAGCGGAAAAAGAGAGAGATGATCTACTGGTGGGAAAAATCAGCAGTATTAGCTGGGGAAATCTCCCCTCATCCGGAGTCAGCAACAGCTGAATGTAACCCTCTGAGGCTTTATTGGTAGCTAAAAACACACCTCCTCCAATGTACTGCTAGATTTGCAGGTGTATATCTGACTCCAGACATTTACCCCACACCATCTCATTTTCTGTGCATCCAATCTTGACGAAGCAGGAGAGCCATTAAGAAAATGTTCCACAATGTGTTCCTGCTGGGGGAATGGAGGCGTTGTGGTTGTATTGTGCCCACTTCTCATCCTGCTAATGACCGCTTTGCTAACCTCTATAAGATCCGTCCTGTCTCTACAGGACAGTAAAGCCTGTGAACCGAGAAACAGACCCAGATTTTTTCTCAACAATGAATGCTATCTTTCTCTCACAAAGTAAATGGCTAGGTTCCATTAGCTTCAGCCGGACCAAGGATGGATACCAAGTAATGGATTAATCGATGACTTCGTTAATAAGCGCACTGAGTAAAATATGGCGTTCATTTAGAGCATGGATGATGTTTTTTGATGAATACTTAGGACCATTGTGAACCACACTTAAAAGATTTGTCCCGGAGGACTGTATGTGTAAGACTGACGCAATTGCTTTTCACTTGAGAGTGCACCAGAGGGCTGTGTAGATAGAACCAGATGACTGAAAATGGAATTTCTCATTACTGTCTCTCTGATATCTCAGGTTATTTTCTCTCACAGAACACAACCATTGTGACTGAAAGTCAGCCACGACTGAGAGAGCTCACACTGAGGTTTCAAAGCCTCCTCATGAACAACCACCCCCACCCCACCACCCCCTCTACCTCCTCCCCTCCAACTGCCACCCCAGAACCACAGAGCAGCATATGATATAGAGCAGAGCTGTCATCCTCGGCAGCCCGGGTCTCATTACTCAGGCCGTATTTATCCATCCATGCTCAGGAAGTCTGCGTTTATCAGGCCTTTTTATCGATGGCCATCGAGGTCATTACTAGGGATGGACAGTATTTCCTGTGCAGCCGTAATTAAGTCATAGTGCTGCAGTCATTCATCAGTAAGGTTATAGTTTGACTGAAAGCTGTAAACGCCCTGATGGCCAGCTTCTCTAAATAGCGTTCCGCAGAATTTCAACATCACCGAATCCTCTTTGTCTTTTTTATGACACCCTGTCAGGGGACATTGTGTTAATTGAGTGGTCTACGCACACGCACACGCACACACACACACACACACACACACACACACACACACACACACACACACACACACACAGTTGCACACTTGCATGATTTGCGGAACCCTGATCCATGTGTTTAACAAAACCCTCCACATATATTAAAATCATGTTGTCGTCTAGCGCACTCGAGCCATCACGTATTCACCCCTGGGGTTCGGATCAGAGTTATGGGAGTGCTAGCAGGTTGGAGAATTACAGTGCATGGGGTGGCTCGGCGACAAGTGAGAGCTCAGCATTTAAAAGCTAATTTCAGCACTACTGTCATGTTGATTTTCTGCCGCTGCAATCCTGTGTTTTGACTATTCAGAAATAAAGACACCGTGCAGAAAATACAGGACGAAGGAGGTGCAATGGAGGGACACATTGGCTCTTGTTTAACATCTATGGTATACATTAGATGAGGCTGTTGTCACCACGCAGGATGGATCAGTGCTTTTACCCTTGCTCTTAATGAAATCTGAAAAAAGAAAACATGGGATGCAAGTGACAAAGTCAACTGAGACCCTCTTCAATTTGTGGCATAAGCAACGCGTAAATGTTGCTGAGAGACAATAAACAGAAAAGACAGTTAAATCTCTATTCATCCCCTGATGGAGGAGAATAACCTTGTTTTATGGGCTGCGCTACAAAGCAGAAAATTAGTTCCTGAAAAAGTCATTAGCAACTTGCTTGTTTTATAGGGTGACATGCCCTCTTATGACCAATACTGTGCATTTTTCTCGGCAGACGCTCTTCCCTGTCAGATACTTAAACAGAGGAGGCGAGTGGAAAACACTTACAGACACGTTCATACAGTAAATTATTCCGGTACCGGTCTGTGAAAGTGCTTCCCGCAGACATACGGTTAAACATAAATATGTAGTTATTTGCACACAAAGAGGAGGAAATGGTTGGGAATGTAAAAAACAACAAGTTAAAGCAATAAAAGCCACAAAAACGCATGTTTGATATTTGCAATGCATGACTATTTTAATCTAAAAATACATGCATATATCCCTGAAGTTATCACACAATGACAAAGGTTGATTTCATGTGGTACAATATGCATTCTCCCATCCACACTCTGCCAATATATCCATTTCGGTCCATATTATTATGTATAATGATGTAAATATGCTATTATGCTTCCAGGCATTGTGCGTGCTGATGAATGGTTTTCAAGAATGTGGACAAACTACATTCGAAAAGTTCACTTCACACATTTTCAAACTATGCATACCACACATATACTGTAAATACCATTTCAATGCCAGGTCCTTGGCATTGAAATAATCCAAACTGTAATTGATTATCAGTCGCTGCTCTGTGTTTAAATTAGACTGAATGATGCATTTTAACATTTAAATGAATTGATAAAATCTTGAGGCCATGGTACAGATATCTTTGAGAGCGTTCTAGGGGAATCATTGAGGGGAAAGTTACTGTTACTGTCTCTTTAGAGGTCATTTTAGTTTAAAGATCATGAAATGAATTAAAATTACCAACAGAATGTGTAGAAATAACAGATTTAATGTTATGTGAAAGACTTAGAGATGCCAGGTAGCCCCAGCCGGTCCTGTCTTGTAATATCACTTTGTCCCTCAAGACGCAATAGTGGGTCGTTGTAGCATCCGGTTTGCTACATCCGATTTTTTACATGATAGATATCATAAAAACTTCCACAGTTGATTACTTACATCCAGACATTTTTTGACGATACTGATATTTAATGTTTACATATGAAGATGAGGCTATTTACTTAAATACTATGGTTTACTTTGAATAAATGTCCAGAACAGAAGTCTGAACTGATGCAAACTCCAAAATAACTTTTCTTTCCACTAGTCAGAATGAAGACGTGTCATGGAAGCAAAATAGCCTGAAATCTCAAGTTGAAATACTTTTTATTGTTTTGCTCTCACTCTGCTTGACTGCTCTCACAGTCATTACAGTGGCAGCAGGTAGAGTTTACAGAGATATGTTTCAAAATCCCACTGTATAAAACCTAAAACAAGAGCAGACAGACACAGTTAGGTGGTATTCAGGCCGACCGTGCCTTGAATGCTGCAGGGTTCTGCGGCGGTGTGGGAGTGTCACTTCTTGGTGCGGGTGTGTGACATGTTGGAACCCCTGCCGATCAGTTTTTCAAAAAGGCGAAGCTGCTATGTTATTGTTCAGTAGCAACTAGCATAAAGTGTGTGATTACTAGTGAAAAATAGCGCTAAACAGAGAAATGTCCCTTGTGTTCCGTCTGTAGCATTTAGCCATGCTAATTAGCATGCCCCACTGTCTCTGATCTGCGGTCATGCCTCTGTCAGTGCAGGTTTACCATGTCGGTCCTATGGCGATCGGCTGCACATGACAGTGAATATACATGACACATTCCGTTATATTACACTTCAGTGTGGTCAGATCGCCAGCTTATGAGTTTGGCCACTGCAACCCGACATCAGGCAGATTTCTCCAAAACGTAAGTCTTTTTTTTCTGCAACCCAGCATCGCCGCAGCCATGTTCATTCAAAATTAATATGAGGACCTGAGTTTTTGCAGCACCACCAGATTTTAGCAGCTTAGGAGCCAGATATTTACCTCAGGAGTTGGAGGAGACCAA
Organism: Diplodus puntazzo; assembly: GCA_963678695.2. Classification (NCBI taxonomy): domain Eukaryota; kingdom Metazoa; phylum Chordata; class Actinopteri; order Spariformes; family Sparidae; genus Diplodus; species Diplodus puntazzo. The sequence continues at coordinate 30,076,996 of OZ023157.1, read as the reverse complement.
AAACAGAGTTAAAAGATATTGGACATACATAGTGTACACACAATGTACACTATGTCCTGGTTGTAGCTTCATATTTAGCGCCCAGTTATGAGGGTATCAATCATCTTATAATGTAGAGCTGCTTAAATCACTCTACATTTCCATGTGACACTAAAATGTGCTGAAGGGATGTCTTTTTCCCAAACTGACATGTGCCTGGTAAGGAGAAAAAAAGCAACTTGAAAAATTCAAAATGTCAAGGTATATCTTAAAGATCCAGACAGGGAGCTGTTTTGTCAGAAGCAGAAAATGTGAGGTGAATGGAGACATGACACCCAGAGAGGGCTACGGGTGAAGCAGACGCTGCAGAATGCTGCTTGAAAACAAGCATAAAGAGTTGCTGTAATGTTCACTGCACAAACTGAACATGAACTGTATGTGAGAAAACAACTGATGTGATATTTTTCCTCAGACTCAGTGCCTTCTGCGCATCCAGTGTTCTCATTCACCCACAGAAGCATTCTCACATCAGGAGAAAGCAAAGATGGAGCAGTGTCTCCCTGGCCTTGCCATCATGTATTTTTCAACTGAAAGAGTATTTTGCCTTGTAAAAATAAGCGTCCTTCTGCGAACATGTGTGAGTGGCTATGACCACGTGTAAAGCTCCCGTGCTTTTCCAGATCAGTGTTCATTAACCGTTAATGAACAGTGACGGAATGAGCAGGGGTATTACAGACTAACAATTAGACAGGCACTCAAACAGAGACTGCGCCGGTCAGAGTGCAGCGCATTAATTACCTCTGTCATGCGCAAATGAAAACCGAAGTTACAAGGAAAAGATACTCTGGTAAAGGATGCGTTGATGCTGTCAAATTTTCTCCTCAGCTATTTTCAGGCAATGCAAGAAAACGATTTTAAGATTAAAGCCAGTGAATGTGGAGCTGGGGGGAAAAAAAACCCCAAAACAGCAGCATATACTGTGGCTCCAGCGGAATACGGGGATTTTTTCTTTCCTCTTTCCCAGATAGGAAAAAGATCATAAACAGAAACAGAGTATAAGGAGGCACAGGGAGAAGTGCAGTGTTTTAGAGCGTGCCACCTCATCACCCACGAGTGATGTGCTGATCTTCATTTCCCTGCTCACTGTAGCACGTCTCATCTCATCACACCTTTCCAGGTGCAGTCATTTGAGCAGTTCCCTGGTGTCAGCTGGGCAAGCTGAGCTGCTCGAGGACGTGCTAACAAGAAGACGTGGAGGGCGCTCTGTGCTCACAGTGCGCAGCGGGGACATGTGATAATCCAGGACCTAGTTAGACTGAAGATCAAGTTAAGCTCAATCACATACACACCTGCAGTGTTCACCCACACTGTGTGTGATTTTGAGTGTTTCTATGTACAATAGTCCCAAACATGACTCATAGCAGGTCTTTTTGTATTTAAAGCCCACCTCCTGTCAGTTTCTCCAGTCGGTTCTTCCTTAAACACAGAATGGGGCTGTGGTTAATAGCCATTAGTAGCCATTACCAACGCAACCAGACTTCTTCCAGCAAGATCAACATCACTGGTATGGATGAGTGATAACATCTGTATTAGCATGGATAAGCAGGATGAATATTAGCAGGGATATTGATAGCTTTCAAAACAATATTTGGCATATGGTGTGGCTCATCATCTTTGCCAGGAAAGGACTCGGAAAATGATGAAATATCATAAAAATATCAAAATAAACTGGAGGGGGCTTTAATAGAGGTATTGCATCAAATGTTTGTATCACCCCTGTGGCCATGCCTGCAGACCACCATGTAATTTGACCATTGTCAATCGCAAAGCAAACCTGATGATCCATTTAAAGTTTCATCACACCTCCACAAACAGTCAGAGTCAACAAGAAGTGTGATTCGATCACAGAGAAAGAAATGTCTGACTGGCAGTGTCTCTGCTGTCATTGCTTGGCAACACAAGTGTCACAATATTAGCTGTTTCATTACCTAACCTGTCTACGGATTACAAGATTGGTATTTCAGTGTAAGACAGTACCGTGGCTATGTTATAAATGTAAGTTCATTGAGACCAAAGATTCACGAAAAGACGAGTTGAAACTTGCAACTACCCGCAATGTGCCATTTGGTGTATCATCTCATCTGCAACGATTCTCTTGTGTTTTTTTTAATTTTTTTATAGCAGTTATTAAACTTAATTCAGTGCCAATTGTAGTAAATATGGTCAGAACAAAAGATGTGCAAGTGTGTGGCAGAGAAATAGAAAGAGCGGTGGAGAGGTGTGGTTTAGTCAGACAGAGTGAGAGAGAGAGAGAGTGGAGGAGAGGCTGTGAGTGCAGAAAAGCAGTGAAGTTGTCAATCAAGCAGAAGGAGCTTATTACATTGATTACATAGATTGTGTTCTTAAACCAGCCACAGGTGACTTGGCAAGCTGACTTCAGTTGGCCTGAGTCAAACTGCGACTCTCCCCTGAAACGTTCTAAAACGGTTTTGCCACAACACGAACCTTTGGTCTGAACTGCTCTTAACAGCTGTATTATGGCAGTTCACATCCCACAGACATGGAGCAACATGAGCATTTATTTGGAGTGGTGCATCTATTTGATACATTCAGTTCAATATCTTTCAGCTCTGTTTACTCTTGAGGGAAATGTCAAGCTACGAGGATGATAAAAGCTCCACTATGCTCACCAGCTAGGTGCTAACTTTGTCTGAGGGTTTTTGCTGCTGGAAATGAGATGGGAAAAAGCTGTAAAATGAAAAGTAAGTTGTAGGCACTACAACCAAAAACAATGATTTAGAATTTTGCTTAGAGCTGAGATATTCTGCAGCAACCTGGTCGCTGGGAGATAATGTCAGCAGTTTGTGTATCTGCAAACCACAGATGTGTCCATGTTCGGCATGGCATAGGCTATGTATCATACAGATATTTGTACAAAGACATGCCATAAAATGTTTACAGTACATAACCAACTTTTACATCTGGAAGTAGAGGGCATGGTGCAGGAGTTACAAACAAGGACCTTTCCAGCTGTGTTTGTGGCAACAAAACAGATATTTTAAGCCAACATGATGTTTTCCTAACCATATCCAAGTGGTCTGTGTGCCTAAACCTAACAAGACCATAAACACAGCATTTCAAAGCTGCATTATAAAGAAACACAGCTTGTCGTCTGCAGAGTCTGGTGATAATTCTCTGTGAAATCAAATAAGGTTTGATTGGTCTAGAAATGTTCTTTAAAGTGTTTTACTTTATGTTTGTGGGCTGAGACTGATGGAGCCCATATCTGGTGTGGCTAGTGAATGTACAGTAGAAAGCTAATTTGTTCTATAATGTACGCAGGAGAAGCTCTGCTTTTGTCAAAAGATTGAATCATATTAAGATATATTCTTTCATCACTGATTACAAAACTGCAAAGAATTAGCCAATTTGTAATGTAAAAGATATGTCCCGAGCAGAGAGTGACATCACACTCCCTCTCTGTGTGTTGTTATTGGGCTTCTCTGTTTTTTGTTGGCAGGTCTGGCAGCACATGCATGCTAGTGCATCCCCTCCCTTTGGAACCGTTGGACAGTCCTACTTATAAATAGACACAGCGAGCAGGGTTGCCAAGTCTGCATTTTTATCAATTGGTCTACTTCTGTTCATCATTAGGTACACCTATTTTTCAGGCAAAGGCAGCCTTGACTCTGGTGTTTGTCCCCAAAAGTGGTATGATTCAGAACACACACACACACACACACACACACACACACACACACACACACACACACACACACACACACACACACACACACACACACACACAAATACAACACACACATGCAGCGTTCCATTACTCTCCACCTTCCGGCGCCTGCCTCTCATTCCCAATTCTGCTAGATACTGAAGCAAATAATAGCCAAGATGTCCATCCTCTCGCTTGCCTATGGTACTTACATTACATGGACCATATAAAGGCAACTTTATTCTGTTATCTCCTTTGTTGAGGGGATGCTTCTTCCGTGCTTCACAACACCTGCTGATACTGAGAATGGCGGGAGGTAGACAGGGCGGGGACACACAGACGTTTATTTAACCCCATCATGGTATGATACAGATGAGAATTTGTTGAACGCTGCCTGACCGCGGCTTTGTTTATAATGCACTCGTAGCAAATGTATGAGCAATTAATCAGAATGTTAAAAAGCATTGCACCACATCTGCAATGTTATGCATAATTTTCATACTAAGGAAAAACTGAATATTTACAGATACTGCTGCCGGGAATGAGCAGGTTGCCACTGTGTTAAAAAAATGTGCTGTGTTTCCCATTTGCAGGTTGTCTCTAGGATTTAAAATAGTGTTTAAAATGACCGTTTTTTTTTCAGACCCCAATATATCGCCATGGCTGTATAGAAATCCTTAATACAGTGTTTCAGGTCGATCTGTGGAGACATACACTGATTACTGACAAGTACTAAGTCAGTATTAACTGCATTCATTATTTGACACTTCAGGAACTGCTTCCGTTCAAATGGCAGATGGGAGTTACAAGGCATTTGGGTCGCTCACACATTGATGTCACATGAGTGTGGTTGAGATCATATGGCTGTCATGAGAGAGTCATATTGTAGGGTGTAAATTGGTGTGAAGCATCCTGGGAAGTGATGCCAGAGTGGCACTACAGGTGGCTGATAGGTACTGTCGCATCACCCCACCAACCCCCACCCTCTTAGGGGAGGATTATTCCAGGCTGACATACATGACCTTCTTCAACCTTCTTTTCTAACCAACTTTCCCCTCTGTCCTGAATCCATTCATTGTCCTTAAATAAGTCTTCTATTGTTCTTTAGATGGAGGTAGACTGCTGAGCTGTGTTGTCTTCCGTATATCTTGCCATTGCTGTCACAGCCTGTAACAGATGCAATGAAAAAGGTAATCTTGGTTTCTGGTAGCAAATCAATATATTTTTTGTGGCTGCTGAGGCACCGCAGCTCATAATTTGGGTAATAGGATGTGCCAAACATGGGCGTATTGTCAGTGTGATGGAGAAACAACAAAATAGGGAACCATTGTTTTGGTACACATTAAAATTTGCAATGATAATTTGTTCAAAACTGCACTGAATTAAAATATGATTCTTTTTTCAAATAGTCTCAAAGCAACGTCAGATGTTGTTCCTTTACTTCCTGTCTACTCTTTCCTGCACTAGCTGTAAGGTAACATACTAGTTTGAGAGATGTAAAAACAAAAAAGTGGGTGTGGAGTAACATAAGTTACAAGTTAGGGTTAGTTAAAGCATAATTTATGGTCTAATGCATTGTGATTAATTGGTCATTAAGGTTAGGATAAATAGTGTCCTCATTTAGATATTGAGGGAAAAAAAGCACAGGTGACACAATACAGTGTGTATTGTTTAGAATATTGACTGAAACTAACAACTCTCTCCAACCAAACCATGTTCATTCTATCACCTCATCGGTTTTCATCGCCTGAATCTGCCCACACATGGGACACAGGACATGAAAGTTGGTGCCCCAGTGTTATGGATGTAGCAAGCAGACAAATGCTGCCAGGGAACATAATCCTTGCAGGAGGTTTTCTCCAAAGCACATTTGGCAAAGACATTTAGTGGCAGATAAAAGTTTAAGGAAAGAGGGTGGTTGTGTTGCTGGATTTGGGGTGCAGCACAAGAAATCATGGATAATTTAATGCACGGTTTTAAAGCAGCCACAGGCATTACCACACCAACCACACCATGCACAATTTTTGGACTCCCTTTACCTCTCGTGTCTTTCCCTTTCACTTCTGCCAGCTTGCATGGAAAGTTCTCACCATCAATGTCACCCCTCTCAAACAGTCTCACTTGAGCACAGACAATCAATCAAGCTTAGCTAATTAGAGCAGAGATCCAACAGCAGCATCTAGTGCCTGGGTTGTACAGCTTTATATTTGTTTCACAACAATAGATCTTTGTCATTTGTTTTTTGTCGGTTTGACAATGAAATGTCTCTCTATGCCACACCATGTCACTCAGTTGTAGCACCATCCTCAATTGTGAAGCAGCTGCAGATGTGAAAAGAATGGGAGGGGGATTGGTCTTGACAATGCAGCAGACAGAGATGTGTTTGTATGAGAAGTGTGTTTTGGAAAACACAAAAACCGCAGTGACGCTTAGTTATATTTACATTTTGGGGTTGAAGTTTTATCACAGTCGTCCGTTGCTAAAAGCGGAAGAAAATATCTTAGTGACTATTTATTTCAATCCAACTTGTGCGGACGAAAAATAGTTGAATGCACTGACATCTCTGTCATCACCCACATGGTGATGGAATTTGTCTCTGCACTGAGCACAAACACAGTTCTTACAGTCTGCTGTGGTTGCAGTGCATATCGATCGGTATGTGAAGCAGTGCTGATTTTGACATTTGACTTTGATTAAATTTCTTCAACAAAAATATTCATTGAAGTGAATCACTTTCCTTTTGACGGTTTTAATTTAGTTTTCATGATTGAATTTCCTGTCTCCTTAATTCAGGCATTTTTAATATTGATGTCTTCAAAGGAATTGTATTGCCAAGGCCATCATATATGCCTATTGTATGGTTACTCTGGTTACAGATGTTCCCGTCTATTATACGTGACCCGAAAAGTCACTGTTGATCCGCATAAACTCTTAAAATATGGATGGAGCTTCCGAGTCAGAAAAGTGAAGCCAGCACAGAAGTGTGATAAACCTTCACTCTTTCGAATGGCCAGCGGGGGGCGACTCCACTGGCTTCAAAAAAAAGACTGATTGCATGCAAGCTTTTGAGAAAATGAATGCAACTCTCACTTGATTTATTACCTTAATAAACAGTTTTCTAATAAATCTATTGTCTATATCACTAATTTCAAGTCTTTATTGGCGACAGCATGATGTTTGTTTTGTAAATCATGGTTCCATTTAGAGTAAAATAGACAATTAAACAAGGTATTCTGCAGGGAGTGGCTACCTTTTGATTGGCAAGTCACTACTATGGAGTGACCTCAAAGTGTCATTTAGAATCCAGTCAGTATCCTCCCCAGCACTACCCTCTTATCCAAATGGGGTTACTTTTGGCTTAAAAAAAAAATGGCCGTTAGAGTTATACTCACACAATCTCTCTTTAGAAAGTATACATGCCCAGACAAATCCCCAACTCATCAGAATAATAAGGAAACAGTCTGATGGCAGGGTCTACAGCGACCCCCACACAATTTTGGTGAATCATTGTGATAAATAAATGGGACTATCTTTTAGGAGTCTACATATTATTTTTTTGGGAGTACCTTCAATTTTGATCACACAAAAGCCTGATACACGTTTCACAAAAACACAGTCAAAAAAGCCTTAAAGGAAGTCAACCATCCCCCAGGCTGAGAGCCAGCAGTCAGTAACACCTGCTGAACACCTGAAACAGGTGAGAATAAAAACGTTTTCTAAGAATGTTTTGGAGCAAGTAATTATAAAGAATAATTTTAGAGAGTTAGGACATCACCGGCACACAGAAACTACACTGAGTTAGCAGACTGCAGAGTTAGCAGATGTACAGAGTCCTTCCACATTAAGATGCGGCAGCATTAGGGTTGCCACCTTTCAGACGCCCACCACGGCTCCTCTGGGCCATGACCACCACAGGCCCAACTCCTGTGGGGCGGTGCGCCGCAGCAGTGGCATGTTTTATTTTGTGCTGGTGTTTTTAGTAAAGGGGTGATCAAGAAAGCAATTAGTCATACTTAAAGCTTGAAATGCTGTATTACCAATGAACACATTCTCTTATAAAGTGCACTTAATTAAATCTTGAATGTATTGTAACAGTATTTGTCTTCTGCCTGTCTTATGACTTGAAAGGAAGTCAGGTCATTCAAACAGTTAAACCACACTAATAATAGAATTTATGTAATGATCACTGAACACTGTATTCCCTGAAAATCTAAATATTTTGACACAGAATACACAGAAAGCTCAACAAACATTTTGAATCTAGGAAATATATATATATATATATATATATATATATATATATATATATATATATATATATATATATATATATATATATATAAAAGAATAAAGGTTTCCTCTTAACAAATGTATTTCTTTATTTATGTATTAACTGTTATTCCATTAGTATGATTTGTTCTTTAAATGGCCATATATAATATTTATATTGGCTAATACTACTGTATATTAAATAAATGATTGTTCATTCGACTTTAAAAACTCAACATCCTAAACAATCAATCAAACCACAATAGTTTACTGAAATAGGCTATGCCCATGCACTGACATCTTCTGGCAAAAGCACAACCGCATAGGAAATCAATCATAACATAATGTCCCATACCATATCAGTCTAAGGAGATGATTGGGGTATGAAGAACTGTGACACTGACGCTTTGGTCTTCTGTTCTTTCGCGTCTGCAGTAGAGGTGGATTTCATCGATCGATGTCGAGATTCAGTTTCCGTCGGTCAGTTCGGCAGGAAGAATCGTTCATATCGTTCGTTTGTTTGTTTGTTCAGTCGCGCTTCTGGTACAACATTGTTTATCGGTGAATCATGTAATGCACAGTTCTCAGCTCCTCATTCTCAAACGATCATGCTAACGGTCAACATAACACTGTAGTTCAAGGAAAATACATAGCTGCAACTTCATGGGTATATGTACATTTAGACAACACAACAGTTAACAGCTAAAGCCTGCTAGCCAAGAACGAGTGACTGACTGAACAAGAAAACGCCAGGAGAGGAAGCAGTGAACGAACGAGAATGATGAGCTATGAACTAAATGAAATGTTTTTTTTTCATGGAGACGTTTGCTATGCTTTCCTGTTTTTCTCACTGGCTAAAATTCGACGACAGTGTCCTAGACTCAGCATATGATTGGCTGGCTCTTAGTCCTCCTCACCATTCTGATAACTAAACAGTGAACAACACAGCGAATGGTCTGTGAGAATGAAAGAACGAGCGAGACAGAAGTGAAACGGGGAATCAGGTCAGTTCGTTCGCGTTAAAGAGTCGTTCTTTCGAACTGATTAGTTCACGACCGACACATCACTAGTCTGCAGTATTGCTCTCTTGTTGCATGCTGTCTCACACAGCCCACCATGCGCCACTGAAAACCCTCGCCAACGCATTTTAAAATTTGCCTTGTAAACATCTCCTCTGACGTTGTCCAGCCAAGGATGTGCCTCTTCCCACTCACGTCTGTACTTTTGCAAGCGTTTTCGCCTTTGAGGACATGGTGGAGTATCGGGTGTAGTGGACATTTTTGAAATGCACAGGTTTTGTGAGCAGCACCGGTGTGTGGTGTCTGTCGCTAGGCAACCGTGACAGCATCACACGCATGTGCAGACACACAGAGGACCGAAACCGGGGAGGGGGGATCCTGCGTAGATCCCGCCACGACAATTTTGCTGGCCTTAGTATTCCCTGTGTTTTATTCTGATCATTATTGCTAGATTTATTGTTTTAGTGTCTGTGTGACAGACATGTGTATTGGACATTTATGGACATACGGAATAAATTGCGTCCTGTATTGGTTCAATACGGGATGCAACATTTAATTGCCAAATAAAGGACGATTCCGTATTTTACGGAATGGGTGGCAACGCTAGGCAGCATCTCAGCTCTGCTTCAGATCAGCACTGCTGCATAAAGTTTAGAATGTGGAATTGTTCCTGAAGGAACACATTTTTTGTTGGAGTGGACGGGTCCATCTGGCCGAACACCAGCAATAAATACTAATTCAATAATTAATCCTGTTCGTACTAATAGCACTAACCCTAACCCTGTAAGCACAAAAGATAGACACTAGCTTACTTGTTGTTTCATTGACTGTGTTCTGTTCCAGCACTCAGTAATGTTAGCTAACATTAGCCAACCCTTGTAGCAGAGACATAAAATAACTGAAGTACGAGAAGCTAAAACAACTTTTGGGCAGCAGAAGATACTGTTGAACCAGATGGGAACATTATGCACACGTACACACAGGTTGATAAAAGTGCACATTGTATTCAAACCATAGGATCAATCGTCATCTGATTCTCAAGGTATTAATTTGCGTTTGTTGCCAAAGGTTACTTTTTGTTTCAGTGCGTTACATCTTTCATTAATCATAAGGGATAAATAGAATGAAGTTAGGCTATGAAGTGAATGAGTTTTCACAGTTTTTAGAGTTGCATCGTCAAGGAAATCTCACACAAGTGTAACAAACGATATAGATACACTGAAAAGGTCAATGGTGTTAACAAAATAGTGCAATCTAGAATGCAAAGATAACAATCAGAGTAAGGGAAACAGCCAGAGGAACTTAGTCCATTTGATACGCTGACTGTATCCCCAAACTTGACTTTCCTCACACCTTTCAAGGCTTCCTGCCTTCTTAGTCAGCTCACTGGCAGAGATAAGGGGCGAAAAGCCTGTTTTGAACCTCAGCACAAAACAGCCCTAATGGTCTTAGATCATGTTCCCTCTCTGACACACCATTAAGTGCTAAATGTTAGGAATTGCATTACTGCAGCTTCTAAGATTAAGAGTGATAAGGAAAAGCTGTTATTCCTATCCTCTGTGCTCACCAGCACAGGCCATAGCTTTCTGCTGATGAATAATTCACACAGCCAAATCATCCGCTGCAAAAGATAAAGGCCCTCCAACCACTCCTCAAGTGTATTGATTTTTGTTCTCTTTGTATGTTGGACTGAAGAGTGTCAAATGGATGGTGGAAGCACAAACTGTAAGAAGAAAGAGAGAGAGTCATAAGCACTTTCAGTCACTTCAACATTTCATTCTCCTGTCACATGAAGGACATAAAAGCTTAGGGAAATTAAATACTTTATACATATAAAATTAGACTCGGAATTGCCACCAGGATAATTATTCTTTTTCCTTTAGTTCCATTTTTATTTGATTGTATTTATACTGAGCAAAGGAGCAAAGGAATCCCAATTTTCAAGTCAGGTCAAATTGATTTTCATATGCATACATTTTTCTTCCTTTCTTTCTAAAAAGGGTGATTTAGCATATTTGAAAATATGGGTGTATAGACTGTATTTTGATTGACAACTGTGCCATTGCCAATAACTTTCAAGCCAGTGACATGCATGTATTAATAGAGCTGGAAACGGCACCATCCCTCAGACTTGCTGCTAATTTGTCCCAGTGGCGACTAAAAATCCTGCAAACCCAAAACCCACAGTAAAAAACAAAAACAAACCTTCCCCTGCGGCCCAGAAAACATCGTCCCCATGGACGCTCATTATAAAAAAAATAGTCTGCAAAACTGTTGGCAGGACACCTCAAACTGCAAACAAGGTCGATTATTTCTCCTTTATTAAATTATAACAGTTACTCTAGTATGAGTTTTAGGTTTGTATATCTCCCAGAGCTCAGGAATTTCAGTGTGCGAAATCACCACAATAAAGTCTACCGGAGCTCAGTGAGAGCGAACGCTTTGCTCGTCAACACATCCTCATACCTAAACGATCTAATTGGGTTGATTGCCATCCACTCCCCAAACAACGACTGCTGCAGGGTACCAGTGCAGTTGTACCAGACGTTCATCATATGCTCACAGTGTTCTTTTTGTTGATTTTTTACTTACTTGATTAGGTTTAGAGAAAAAAAAGGTTAAAATTACTACAATACGTACGTAACTTGAGCTACATTATGTATGTTAAAATAACTTGCCATTGAGTTTTGATTTCACATAGGAATGAAGCGTCCTAGGTGAAAGTGTGCTTGTTTGCCCTACGTGGGCTTTGTCTTAAAGGTCATAATAACCTGTCTTAACAGTCAACCTATGTGATTGCTTCTATGATGAAGCCGGGCTGTTTCTAGTCATTGTATTAAGTCGAGCAAGTCAAGGTGCAACACAAGGGATATGCTCATGAATTGCCTTCAAACAATGTTTATTTTATATCTGGATATTTCAGAGAATCAGGGTTACATTTGAAAACATATTTAGATTACCGCTGTCTGATGACTATAGGCTTTTAAGGTTGCATTCAGTGAGTCCTCTTTGCGTATTTTCAAATTCAAAGCTTGCACTGCAAAGTACAGTAGTAAAAACTCTGACACAACATAATCTACTCAAGAAATATTTACCAAACATTTGGTTGCTGTATAACTGATCTCACTTGAATCTGTGTGGAACAGCTAAAACAAAACACAATAGTTCATTTACTGTGAGTGTGTCAGAAGATTTCTCTACCCATAGTTCTTTCCCGGCAGCAGTGCACCCTTTCAACCAACCTAGCCATGGGTTCTTGTTTTAAGGTAAGGAAACATTAGCTAGAAGCTGTGTTGCAGAAGCTGTCTGTCAGTGTCGTGTCAGTTTTATAATGAAGTGAGATACTGCCATGTAGTTCAGTTTCATTTGAAAAGTTTTGATTAGCTACATATAAAGTGGTTCTATTACCAATTAGGCTGGCAAACAACCTTTAAGAAAAATATAACACTTAACAAGTTTCATCTTTCAAAAGGTTCAGGGAAGTTCTTGGGAAGACTTCATTTGATATCATAGAATATTATCTGCAGTGTCATCTGAGGTTGCTCTGTGTCAGATCTTCTGTCACCAAGAACTGCAAAATATTAATGGATCTAAATCTAATACACCTAAGTGCAAAGAGAGACAAGCCTGTGCAATTGTTTCTGCCGCCGCCTTATTTAATAGATAATCTGATCCGGCTCCAACGCTAATAGCTAGCTTGATGAAACATGGATTGAATGGATGGCCCCTCTGCTGTTATATCTGCTCTGCTATTTGATTCGTTTAATATCAATAAAGATACTGCTTATGTGATCACTGGCTCCTCTTGACACTTCATTCAAACTGTTGTAGACACACGCCTGCAGAACTCGGCAATAGAAAACCCCTTCAGGAAGAAAGTGTTAATGAGAAATTTCATGCCATATATCTCTGGGCCTAATGGGATCTGAGTTAGAAGGAAAAAAAGTTTTACATGAAGAACTTTATCCTTTCAACTTCATGAAGAGTTTTCACAAGTCTGTAAAAGAGAAAAAGTGATGCAGTGATACATTACAATGAAGAGAGGAAACCTTTGCTGGCTTTGTTGAGAGAGAATTTATCACTGATGGAGCAGTGCAGGTCTTTTGGATTCATACATTTGAGTACATTTGGAGTGCAGACTTTAAGCTTTGCTGTTTCGTAGGAGATGATATATAACATTATCTTCTAAGACAGCTCCAGGCTACCTTAGATGCTACTAGCATAACACATCTGAATCTCCAATTGAACTGCCAGCAGTCGAGATTCATTTTGGGTAATCTAGGCGCCAAGTTTTGACAAGGAAAACAAAGTGTGTAATAAAAAACGGATATCTGTGTCTGCTGCATACATTTATTTTTCAACTATTGTGAGTCTGACAAAGGTATAGGTTTGCAACTAAAATGACAAAGACTACATGCACAAATACAGAAGTATGTGCACCCTTTGTGTCATTTTTATGAACCTATTCATAGGCACAGTTCTGTTCCATAAATCTCACTTAAAGTACTGTCAGCATCAGTGATATTGGTGGGATGTCTGCACAGAGCCCAAAAGATATTTAAGACAACACCCCTGCCAGCCACAGTCTGTTCACCTCGCTGCTGCTGCCGAGTGATACAGAAGTATCTGCTACCGCTCTGTCTTAACTAATTATGTTTGTTTTGTATGTTTGTATTTCTATTTTAAGTGGTTTACTTGATGTCTTTGCTAATGCTCAGCATTTGTGAAAAACAGTGGATGACAAGGGCGAAGGAGCTAAAATTTAAGCAAAAGCAAATTAAGAAAACATCTTCATCGGTTTAACAATAACATGTGCAGCGTTTAGGAAAAATACTTTGCAAATACACACAGCACAAGCAACTATATGAACGTGCTGCAGCAGCCAAAAACACCTCTATTTAGAAAAACATGCACATATAGATGCAAAACAATGCAAAGTCAAAAAACACACAAACTCCCCAAACACATGCAACAAGAAAAACACTGCATATTCAGTCCCCACAATGGAGGTTCTGCAGAACTCCAGGGGGTCACCAGGACTTGGTTCTGTGAACAGAGTACATGTTGGGTGGCTGGTGGTGACATTTAATAAATTTTCTTCAGTTAATTTTATGTACTGTAGACTTTTTGTGTTGTCACACTAAAATGCAGTTCAACGTTTTCCGCTTTAGGTTCCCCTGAGCCGAAACTCACAGTCTTGCTTTGTGTTTAGCTGTCCTGTAAGCTATCAGCACTGGGAGCTGTAAGCTTTTAGCTCCATTAGCAGCTAACTAGTTCTCCTGCTGCTGATTTCAGTACAGATTTTCGCTGCCCTCTTGGTTTAACCACTGTAATATTCTATCGAGTCCTGCCAGCGAGCTGTATTTTTGTGGGATGTGTTTTTTACGGTAGCCTTAAAGGGCCAATCATTTCCTCTGTTTTCCCGTGATAACGAGTTAATTTTATTTGTTTTCCCGAGATAACATAGTGTAGTATATTAAATCATGTCATGTCATCAAAACAGTAGTGAAGTTAACAGGCTACAGCTAAAACAAGTAGTCTGTTGTCAATATAACAGTAACAAAGAAGAAGAAAACAACAAAATAAATATGTGTGTCAGCTGATATGTGTCACTCCCTGTCTCTCAGTCTATAGCAGGCTCTCTCTCTCTCTCGCTCTCTCTCTCTCTCTCTCTCTCTCTCTCTCTCACACACACACACACACACACACACGCGACAGAATGCATGTCACTGTGCAAAACAAGAATATTGCGGCGGCGCAATCTAAGTGAGCCTGATGTTGTCGTTAACTACATAGCTGAACAGCTACAATGTCCCGGGCATCCGGTATCCATGGAGACGCCCGGGACCTTGTAGCTGGTTAGCTATGTAGTTAACGACAACATCAGGCTCACTTAGATTGCGCCGCCGATATATCTGAAGCCTTGCTAACAGTCTTTTTAGATTACGCACACTAATGTGTAAAGATACGTGACGTGATGATCAATATGCTCCTGCTCCTCTGACATTGCTACACTGAATGATGTTTCCTGCAATGATTTAATATACTACACTATCGCTTTGTTTTCTCTAGATCTCGAATTAATTATATTGTTATGTCGGGAAAACAAAGTTTTGTTATCTTGAGATCTCGAGAAACTTATCCCATTATCTCGGGAAAACAAATGAAATTAACTCGTTATCACGAGAAAACAGAGGAAATAAAATGTATGAATGCATGGCCCTTTAGGGCTTCCGTAGTTTTCAGGGTTTTGTACTTGCAGTTTTCTTAATGGAAGTGTTTTGGGCCATTGCAGCTTCTTCATCCACTTGGTTTTGTAATGTGTATTTGCAGTGTGGTAGGCGAAAGGCTGCGCCTGTGTTGACTCATTGATGGTGTTTTCTTAATTTGCATGTGCTTTCTTTAGTTGCAGCCCTTGTCAGTCACTGTAGTGAAAAAGAGTTTTACCACTCCTGTGTGTATTTCATCTATATATAGCTTTGTCATTGTTATTCACAGCTCTTTATCAACTGTGTTGTTGTGTCAGTTCTTTTAATGGTTTTGCTCTGTACAAACGTGTTAAATAATTCCTTTCCTCTAGCTTTACTCTTTCCTTCTCACTTTTACTTTTTGTCTTCAAGACTTCAGGAGGATAAAAAAATAAACTTTACTTTTACAGTAATAACCTGTCAGACGAGGTCATTGATGTAACGTAATTCACTGCAGCATTGCAAAAAAGCCTGTAACCACCTCAACCCTGAACAGGGCCATTATTTGTCACCATGTGATGCGGTACCATAACTTGGTAGTCTTGTGCCATATTTTCACAGTGTACTGCAGCAGCGCTTTATTAAATCTTCAAAATGCCGACTCAGAGGAGACACAAACTCTCTCGATCACTGGATCCCTATTTTAAACATATAACAAATGTCTGATGGGGGATGATAAGTGACTATCATCACAGTCCATTAAACACACGCCAGAGAATGTTCCACAGAGACAATTGAGAGTACAAATTGGCCATACACAGAATGCCCAGAGTCAACCGTAGACTATTGGAGGCATTACCGTTTGTTGAGGAGCAAATGGAATTGACTTGTGTCCCGGCCACATCCTAATCAGTCTTGCATCAATCAATCAATGAGTGCATCATATGGAAAAGTATGAACAGGAAGAGGAAAGAGGAAGAGGAGACAATAAAAGAGACACATAAATGTCTGGATTAGCAAGGCCAGACAAGCAGTGCCGCCTCATTAGTCGTTGTGTACAGAGGTCTTAGTTTACAAAAACCAATATGAAGCTACCCATTTAAAAGTTGTACCACTGATAACAACATATCACAGAGGCTTCTCCCACCGAGGAGTCACATTAACTGCAGTGAAACAGAGGCCAAGGATAACAGTCAGTTATGATTCACTGAAAGATGTCCACTGCTAAAATATGGAAGAGGAGAGTAAGGCAGCTAAGAAGTACGGCCATGTTATGCTCTGCTATGCCTTGCACTCTGTGATAATCTGTTGACTCCATCTGTAGTAACAGTGAACGTTCTAAATAAAATCGCTGATCATTATGGGTGAGCTCAAAAAACATCAGCAATGATTCAACAGAGAGAAAAAAATTCCACTGTCTGTATCCGGAAAACATTAGGAGGACAAAGATCTTTCTGTCTTAGAAGAAAAAATGTTAGTCTGCCCCAAAACAACTCAATAAAATACAGAAATTCCGACTTAATAACTTCCAAATCAAACATTTATGTCTCTCTGACCAGGAGCTAACCCACAGGACATTGCTCTCTGAGACTGTCTGTAGCGGCAGAGAATGTTCTGTCGAAGTCTAGCACCAACTGAAACTTGTAATCTGATATAAAGATTTTGCAAGTATGTACCACTGCTCTTTTTGTCCCAGCTAACCTTTACATGGTCAAACTGTGGATTTAACCACCAACAGTGATGATCTCATTAGACATGCGGGGTTTATAAACAGTCTGACAGGCATTTATTGCACCATATTTCCTCTATATGTAGACTATTAAATCCAAGCGGAGATCTTAGCTTTTTACAAGAGCATTCACTGGTCAGCAGTGAGGTTTTATGACCACATGTACACATTTGTGAGGAATGCCAAATTGGATTGAGAAGAATCTATTTGGCCATGGTGGGGAGGCAAAATGTGTGTGTGTGTGTGTGTGTGGGTGTGTGTTTGTGTGTGTGTGTGTGTGTGTGTGTGTGTGTGTGTGTGTGTGTGGTCAAGCTATTAGGTACATGTGAAAAGCAAAAGGTGTCATTGCGAATAGAGGTGCTATAGCAATAGAAAATTTGAGAAAAATGTTGTTTTTTAAACATTTTTGAGTAGACACCCCAAACAATGGTATCAACCTGAAAATGAGCATAATAGAGAACCTTTAAAGAAAGCAAATCTCCCTACACACCCCCTCGCTCCAGTGGTATAGTCTCTACTGCTGATGGCGTTTCACACATGCCTACCCTCAACTGAAGCACTTTACAGCACGCTGACCACATAACCAAACACACATATAGCCTCCATGGGTGACTCTCAATGCTAATTAACTGATTAATGATTAACAATTATGAAAAAAAAATAGTCATAATTAGTTTCATCCAAGCATGCAAAGCGACCATAATGGCTGGATAAACACTGGTAATTATAGTGTACAATGTGTTTATTCACAGACTAAGGACTAAGATAAAGATCGCATTCAACCTTAGCCAACAGCCTCTGCCCGGTCTGTCCAGGATCAGATTATCTTAAAGGTCCAGTGTGTAGAATTTAGTGACATCTAGTGGTGAGCTTGCACACTGCAACAATATAACCCCTCTATTGTCTCATCCACCACCGCGGTGGCAGCAAAAAAATGCAAAAAACACGTGATCGGCCCTCTCTCTCGAGTCAGTGTTTGGTGTTGCTCATTCTGGGAGACTATACAAACATGGCGGTGCATCATGGTGGAGGTGTATGGTGTGTGTCATGGTGCGTGGTTTTCACATGAATGTCAGGGACCCGTTTACCAGCAGAACAATGCACTGTAACAAGACTATCAATGTAATTCACTTTCCCTGTCAGTGGTTTTAATGTTGTGACTGATTGGTGTGTGTGTGTGGCAAAGTGTAAACAAACATCTATAAAATCTCATCTGGATCAAAAGTGCTTCAAAAGACAGGTGTCAAAGTTAGTTGGTTGTAAGCAACATGATCTGTGGAAGACAACTGAGGAGGAACTGTCAGAATTATAATCACGACAGCTGGAGTGGCGATAATGAAACCTAATACCACATCATTTGTTTCAAGTAAGGCAGCTTTTCACCAAAGAGGCAGTGGGTGTGTAGACTCAAGACTCAACTTTTTTGCATATTGGAGAAAATGATATGCATTACCACAAGAGAAACATGCAGTATATGTAGCATTAGAACAAAACAGCCAATGCCATGGATGCTCATTCTGCGTGTGATCAAGAGCTCGGGCATGTGTGAGAAAATGAAGTGACCATATCTAGAGAATAGGGCACAGCATCTAATAGGGAAATCAAAATTTTAACTGTGAGCTGAAGCTGAGTTAATTTCCTTTGTTAAACTTTCTTGGTTTCCTGACAGTCCCCTGCAGTTTCTGAGTACCCACTGGTTTCATCAGTTCATCACTTTGCACTTTCATATCCCTAATGAACTTGTGAACTGCTGCTGTCTGACCTAATTGGTTGTGGGTGGCTTCATCTCTGTCGAGCATCACCAGGGAAATCATACATTTGGCACCTATGACTAAATACGTTGTTTTTCTTGTGAGAAGAGTTTTCAAGGGACCACCCTCTGGGGTTACAATTGATCCAGTTGCTTTGCTGTTGTCAAACAACACAGGGGGACAATTTGAACCAGTTTTTAAAAAATTGCCAACAATTCCACAAAATAACAACCAAACCTTTGTATGAAAATGCACCAACCATCAGCCTGCGGACACACATCTCTGTTTCTCTGTTGACTAATACAACTAATAAACACACCAATTTTTCAATGCTTGTGTCATTCATTTTTTGAATTATCTTGCGTAAAGAGTTTCTTTTCAGGTTAAAAAAGGAGTTATTTTTCTTTCCTGGAAGAGTATCTACATATCACTGTTCAAAACTCATGAAAAAGCAAAGGAGGTTTTTTCAAAAATGTCCTCCCAGAGGAGCTTCATGCCCCAGGAATGCCCCTAGCATTCAGGAAAAGATGCCTTCTGAAAGGTTATTTTTAGACAGATTCGGCTTTAATGACAATTCACGGCGAAAACTGACAGTATGGTGAAGAGAGGGAAGGTGACAAGACTCAAAGGCTCCAAACAAGATTAGTTAGTTCGCTGATACGTGAGAGTGGCACCAGTGGGTTTTGAAAATTGTGTTTTGCACAAGACAATTAGTCTTCGCCCAGTCAACCCACACAAGTCCATTTGGGACACAATTACAACTGTGACAATGAACATTGTATTCTTTTCACTAAACGATGTAAGAAAACCCACTGGGACATGAAAGAGAAAAGCTTTAAAATCATAATGTGCCAACTAAAAGAATCAACGGAGAACACTTAGCGGGAAGACAAACTATCTCAACATGAGCTATGGCATACAGCATAGTGAAAATCTCTAAAGAGAGATTTTGGTGCAATAAAATCCATCAGTCAGCTACTGTGCACCAGCTTTTCATTTCAGAGGGTGGCAGGGGGCTGGAGCCTGTCCCAACAGACACTGGGTGAGAAGCGCTGTATACCCTGGACAAATGCAATAAAATGATTTAGCGAGTTACAGAGCAACACTATGATTTATATTTTTTTCCAGGAATTTTCCAGGATGGCTCCATCTACGAGTTTACAATGAAAACTTTAAATTCAGTGATTTGAAGATAGAAATTAAAGCAATGCCTTAAAGTCACAGTGCAGGACAGTTGTTTATGTTCAGTTTTTAGTTCCATGTTGAGATAATGCTGTGCTTATAGTCTGGTTAGGTTTAGGCACACAACCACTGGGCAAGGGTTAGGAAAAACTTCCTGTTGTGGTTCAAAATATCCGGTTTTGTTGCCACAAACACAGCTGGGAAATGTCCTGTCATCTCATCGAAAAAAACCCGTAGCTTCATGTTAAAACAATCTTTGTCTAAAACAATGATCGCTGTCTTGGTAGCCTTCTTGCCTCATTGTAACACTGTTCACATCCCAAGATGCAAGTCATCTCCTATACATGCTTTATAGAAATGTCAATATGTACAACATGTAAAATGGGAATAGATCAGTGGTGTACAGGAACTAAACTGACAATATTCTATTCAGGTAAAGGAGAGCAGGAGGAGCAGTTCCAAGCAAACGCATATCAGAGAAACTTTGATGAAAACACAACACAAATGTGATACAAGTTTGAATCTCCCGATCTGCACAAAGTCATGGTGATGCATCACCCCATTTGATGTCTAAAAACAGACAACAGCAGTGAGTGAGCGGCTTTAAATAGACACAAGTGCTGATTGTAAATTAGTTCCAAATGCAAACATTGGATCACTGGATATGCTGTCAGTGTTATTTGACATATAAACCTCTTTAACGGATAGATTAAATCAGACATGCTCCAGATTCCATGGGTGGAAGTAATGGCTTTTGGGCTTTCAAAGCCAACTCTCCATTATATAAATGGCCCAGCATGGCAATGTCCAAACAAGGCAGGACTCTTACAGATAGAGCTTCAATGCTTGAGTGACATTTGCAAAGGATTCCGTAAATGGAGAAGCAGTATTTCACAGTGTGGGTCATTATAAGGTGAATAGGGTAAAAATGTAACTAATAGACAACTATTTTTAAGTTTTCTTTTTCTTTCTGTTCTTTATGTAACTTTCTGGAGCAGAAATCTGAACATTGGATACATTGTTTAATTTTGTTGACGCATAAGGGTCAAATTACAAAGGGAATTTGGATATCTCCTCTGATCACTGCATAAATCAGAAAGAAACCCTTTTTTGCAGAAAGAAATGTTGTATAAATCATGCGATGAATGATGTATGAACAAACCCCTCAAACCTTCAGAATATAGACAGGATTAAACATTTGGTGTATGTCTACTGGAGATTTCTGGGCCAGAGAAAACACTCCTTAAAGATATGTATTGTAATATCCAGTGCGTTTTAGTTGTGGAGCAAATGTGATTTCCATACAAGAGACCAGGGGCTGCCTCTTGATACAGACTGGCAACAAGCATTCACCTTCAAGAGTTTAAGTTGCCTAACCATTCTCATATCTAAAAATGGACCCTCAGGAAGAGCAACAGAGGCATTTCCATTTACTCTTTCCCTCAGAATGACACAGCTTTGTTAATCAATAGAGTGGTTGCTGAAGCTCATCATGCAAATTCTCACATGCAAAATAAACAAGCAACACATTTCAATGCAGCTTCTCACACATATTGCCTAGATAGATAGATAGATAGATAGATAGATAGATAGATAGATAGATAGATAGATAGATAGATAGATAGAAAATACAAATAGAAGTAAAATACAAGGCAAATATAAAAACATTCAATGTACTATGTAAAATATATTAAAAAAATACTATATACAATAAAATGCTTGAGTGGCTATAAAATAATTATGAATTATTTCTACTGTCAATACTGCACCTTATCCTCTCGTACCTTATGTTCCACATACCTATTCTCTTCTACCTCAGTATTTTTTATTTTATTAACCCAGTTAATTAATCCAGAGAAATTCATTCTATGTAATCAAATTCTGAACTTTACTGTCACAAGTGGATGATGTCATAATATCAGTGACGCAGGGCACACTGGCAAAGCTTGAACCCTTGCTCTCCTTTCACTGAACGGTTTCTAGTACAACTCTGGCATAAACACAAACATATACAACACCCAAACATCCACAGAAATGCAGGAGTCCAGTGTTTCCCCTATACGCATATGCAAAAAAAAAAAAAAAAAAGACATGATTTTTGTAGGTTTAATAACAGGGGCGAATGGCAAATTTAAGTTTCACAAAGTGAAAGCACAACACTCTAAGTCATCTTAAAATTGATTATTATTGTCATTATTGCTATTTGTATAATTTCTACAAGTCACCGTCTAAGTCGAGTGACTGAAATCCTCGTCATCCTATTCAAAGGCTGCAACAGGCGACTCATCGAAGCCAGACATGATGCAGACAACATTATAGTTAGGCAGCCTAGCTTTGGCTATAATAAAAAAAAGTACCAAATAAATATCCTTTAGGTCCTTTATTAACTGTCTCTGATTTAACTGTTTACCCCATGTCGTGAGCGAATTACTGCGCTTGTTGGATTAACGTTACTTCATTAGACCCCAGCTGCTAGCTTGCATTATAAATTGCTAGCAGCTAGCTAGGTGAATTTGACAGAGCCATCTGAAGCCCCCTCACACCTGCTGTCCACACTCCTAGGCAAAACCACTGGGGTGAAGTTAGTTTCAGGTTGGATATTCGACGGATATTCACTCGGATCCAGCCACAACTTTACTGAGGTTCTCACAGTGTTAGCAGCAGGAGGACTGCCATTTATAAGAATGAGCCTCATTTTGTAAGTCTCAATCTATTAATTTTTTTTTTCAACAATATCACCAGAAGTCACCATTTAAAGAGTTATTTTTCAAAATTTTCTTCTGGGTGGGGCATGCCCCCGGACCCCTCTACTGTTGCTAGGTTACTGACTGAGCTGCTACAAAAAAATCTAGGGGAAACACTGAGGAGTCGGTACAAGACTGTATTCAATCTGTAGACCAGGCTTTTATTAGTCAGGTTTTCCTATTAACATTCGCAGCGTGACAGAGCCCACCTTCCGGGTCAGACCTCCTCTATAAATGAACAAGCTTGTGTGGATAGGAAATCCTTCCCCACTGTTGCTGAGCAGGTGAACTAGAGCGGACTATTTTCTTTCAAAGGCTGTGCAAAAGATAATGGTGTACAGCTACTAACCATCTTCTCTCATAACTGCAAACATGACTTGATGCAGCCCCGCATTATTAACATTGTCTTGAAGCAAGGTGGGCTGGTTTTGTCCATGAAACATGCATTTAGTTACTTGTTGATGAAGGTTCTCAGTCATCCAGGTGTTGTAGGGCTGGCCTGAGTGAATGGAGTGTAGGAGGCAAACTCGCAAAGCAGGGTTCAAGTATCAAGATAAAGGTTTATTTCTTACAAAGAGTGCCACAAAAATGCACAGTGAACCAAACAAAAAAAAGATATTTACAAAAAGTATCAAAGAAATAACAGTTAACTGAAAAAAAAACTTCAACTCAATGTTACAGTGAGACACACTGTGCACCATGGACCGCGGAACGCATCTGAACGAGGGGGGGCCATAATTTCAAGTCACGCGGAGGGGGTGGGGGGGCATATGCATTGAAACAGACAATATTACTGATGTATTAAATAACGTTGGGGAGCACTTTTTTTTCCCGACACCACACAGTCACATCTACAGTACACGCATGATGAACACGCACACATGCTTGCTCAGATTAACCCCTCTGATCCCACTCTAACATTCACACACAACAGGCCAAGCCTATTTACACATAAACGCAAGGATGAAACTATAGCAAACAACAAAGTACATCCAGTCCAGTCCACAACCGAAACTCATCTTGCTGCCTTGAATCTAAATCAACATCATAGTCATTATCATCACAAATCAACACTCATATCAGACTGACTTGCAGAGCCGCACACGCACACACACACACACACACACACGTATACAAAACACAATGTCAGCCAGATAAAATCTTTGAACCACTGATATTGAACTGATCTTGCTCGTTGTGAAGACCCAGTCCCCTGTAACTTTTTGGTCTTCATCAGCACAGCAGGGTTAGGTTGATTGGGCTTTGCGAGATCCCTCCCGCAGCACTCACCTGTACAGTGGCTCTCTGTAGCTTGGCTTGAAGCCGGAGGAAAGCAGCTAGCCAGGGCTTGGCAGGACTTCAGAGTCCGTGGTGGAGATGGACGCTTCGGGTCTGTTGTTGAGGCCACAGTGGAAGCTGGAGTAGCTTGCTTATTTTGTTTTGCCTTTTTATTTGTAAAAAAAAACAGATATTGACTTCTGTCTCTTCATTGTTGCAGCCAGCGGTTTGGCAGGTGCCCGCCGTTAGCTCGCGAAGGCGCTCACATGACGTAATTGATAAACAACGCACACTAATTTCAAATTAAAATGCAGCAGTCAGTGGGAGTTATTTTTATCGGCAGCAGTTGGTGAGAGTGAGTGAAGGTGTATGGTGACTAGTATTGTTTGGCTCGTAAAAACACAGATGCAACTTAGGCTTTTATTCACATAAAATAGTTTGTCGGAGTACAAAAGTTACCCAGGCCGTGGCCCCCCCCCGGTTCCGCGGTCTATGCTGTGTACTCTCCTGCACCCCTGGTGTCCTCTCTCTCTGACACCACACACTGGTCTGACTTCCCCTGCATGCTGGGAGCCATAGATAGGAATCCACCTGGACTCACCCAAGCAGCAGAGAAGCCTCCTTTTTCTTCTACAAACCGGTAAGCATCCATATTATTAATCTTCATTTCATCACACAATGGGAATTCACATAAGCTTTTCTCACACACACATCTGTGCTCAAATACATCACATAATATCAAACTATACACATTTCACACTCCCACACAATCTACATCCCCCCATAGATGGTACCGCCCAATAACCTCACTGATGATGTCATCCAGGTTATAAAAGCAGGAAGTAATGAAACTTTCCTCCTTTTGCCACTGGACCAAATGGTGAGTATGAAACAAAAGCAACAAAACAATGCAGCTGTAAAAGTTACTTAATTGCACATAAACTTTATTAAACCAATAAACTTATTTAACTTAACATTACTTGTCTGTGTTTGATTTATCCGGACATGTTGATGTAAATGATCTGTACTTAAATATATACTGCAAACTCAAACCAAACCTGGGATAGGATGTGTCTGCATAATATTGAACAAAGATGGAATACTGGTTAAACAAACTACACAAGCATACTAACTTAAATAGAAATTAAATGTAACGGGAAAAATGGTGTGGTCTCACCCACTTTGTCACACCAGGTCATGGTAATTCTATGTTCTGTATCGGAGGCAACGGACTTGTTTCAGTTTCTCCAGTAAGTTAGAACTGAAGAAGCCTCTTGGATGAGAGAGGTCTTTAAGAAACTGAAGCATTTAGTTACCGTATAAACATTTTCTCAGTTTTAAACAAAATTGCACAACCCCCATATGAGAATGAGTTTAAAGGTCCCATATTTAGCTGTTTTTCATCAATTTCACACAGCTGTCAGAGGTCCAACAACACTGTATTCGAAATGCATTGCCCCAAACCCATCTGTGGTCCTGAATTTCAGCTGTCTAAAAGTCGCTCTACTGAGAGCAAGCCATTTCTGTGCCTGCACCTTTAAATGCTAATGAGCTTCGTCTGTCAACGCCTGCCGTGCCTGCTACACGCCCCTCTCAGGGAGAGGATGTCGCTTGCGCTAGTGGTAGCATGCGCTAATGTTTCATGGTGGATGTATTGCTATGGCTCGTGGAGATGCTTTCGTTCAACCATACCAGTTTGACCCAGAATCAGACCCAGAAGTAGAGGCTCTTGAAGATGTACAGACTCTGCGGCTGCAGCAGGACGTTTCAGAATGGTTAGTGTGTCTGAATAATAGTTTGTTCTATGTGTTGTTACAGTTACTACCATGTAGCTAATGGCTAACAGCTAGCGAAAGCTGTGTTTGTCTCCAACACAGTCTCCAAACTCTTGGACAACTGTTTGCATCGTCTCTGTCTCCAGTCTGCAGTCCAGACTTTCTACTGTGACAACCAAGCTCCATCGTAATATTAACATTAAACTGTCTTCAAACGCCATTGCATAGCAGACCGAAGCGGAGCTAACTAGTTAGCCAATTTCCAGCTGACTTCACCATACTCAAAGGCAACTGTAAATACTATCAAAACGTGGTGACACTTGGTTGCTGGTCTGGTATGGGTGGGACTGATCCTTTAATGAGGGTCAGTGTCGAGGCAAAGCCAGTTTTGTACTGATCCTTGTAACTGAAGCAGTCCGACGTGAAGTGGTTAGCACACACATACAAGCTAACACAAACCGCAGCCGGCATGTTGTCGTTAAAAAATGAAACGCAACCACTGTCTCTTCTGTTGTTCTGTAGCTGGGACAGAATATAGGCACTGATGTTGATTTTTACAACCAACAACAGAGTAATTTGCGTGTCCAGCTCTGAGCGACGACATTGCGAAACACTGCTATCTTACCGCTAGACACACCGAACTTCACTTCAGGGATGAACGCCCCCCTCTCAGATATCGATATGGGACCTTTAAGGATACCCCTGCAAAACCTTCTAATAAGCCTGAAACGATTACTTTTTCACATACAGAGTCGATCAGGGTTGAAACCACCTGGCTATTAGGTCTTCTCTATTACCTTCAGATAAAAACACATATTTTTTCAAACAGTCGTCACCTATGGGAACCTACTCATCTTTAACTGAAGCAGCAGTACTTCTTGTTCAGTCTTAATCTGCAGACTCATGTGGTCCAATTGAAGGTTAACTTTTTCTTTCAGTAAGTTGTCTCACTGTATCACCAACTCAATTACACTTTTAAATATATGCAATATTCTTTCAGTATATGCACCCAGGACTTCCTGGACAGTAATGTTGATACACTTGGACTATATTAGCGAGGGAAATTGGAAAACTAGATTCAACCAAACTTTTGGTGAACAGCCACAAGTTCAAACACAGGAAGTCAAAGATAAATCTAAAAAGCTAGCAGAAATATATATATATATAAAAAAATAATGGCCTCTGCATAATCAGAAGAGACAGTGTTGAAACCCAAAGAAACACTGAATGGTTCAGATTGAACTAGTGTTGTTTTTGGCAGCCTGTTTTAATTTTAGTTTTAGTCTAGTCTAGGGGTCCGTGTATCTTTTGGTCATTCGATTTTCCTGTCAGAAACGGGTATTAAAAAACAAAAAACGAGTGCTTATTTGATTTTCGTTTTAAAATCCAAAAATTAAAATTGAAATACAAGGCGATTTTCTTTTTCATGGTCAAAAGGGGTTGAGCGAAATTTAAAAAATGATTCGATTTTCATTTTCTATTTCACATGACAAATAATAAAATCACTCGAAAACAGAAACGGAAAAAAGGCCTGTTTTTTCACATTCTGAGACTGGATGTTGTCATTTACAGGACGGTGCTGTGCAGAACAAACAGTAGGCTACGGCGGGGTAATCTACCGTGACACATGGACATGGAACTGCGGTCAAGCCGGCCGTCACGCTCCGTGGTCAAATCAGCCGCACTTAAATTTCGAGTGTACTCTCAGCAGTATGGTAAATGCGGAGAAACTGCGTATTTACTTTCGGTTTTCAAAATAAAGGTATTATGAACAGTAAGCCATTATCCGAACCTACATTTAAAATACAACATGTTACATTAAACCCACAAACGTAATAAAAATCTGCAGCATTTAATGTAATAAACCCACAAATGTAATACATTTTCCACAAACGTAAGAGCCGCTGCCTACTACAAACGTAACATGCTATTTCCTACACATGTAATAACTATTACGTTTGCAATGATTTATTTGTGGGGACGTGAACATCTTTATCGTAATAATATTATATTATAACAAATGTAATAATACAATGAATAATGGTCGGGGTGGTTGTTGTTTGTTTGTTTGCCTATACACCTACTAATAATACTGACCGTGGGAGCAAAATCCAGCTGCTGACTATCCGCTGTCACACAACGGATCCCCCTGTGACCGAAGTGTCAGTTGGACTTCAGAAGGGCCAGAATTCAACACTACTAGAACGGCCGTAAGCGGTCATTTGGACAGCTAGATTTAAACTCTATAATCTGTCATGTAAATACCAACTGAGTGATGAATGCATTCATTGTGTCATGATATTTTTTAAAAAAAACGAAATAACACCAAAATGGCTTATTTGACTAACATTTGACTAACAAACATGTTAACAATTCATATATAATAAAACAATAACAATAACAATAACAATTACAATAATAATAATAATAATAATAATAATAATAATAATAATAATAACAATAATAATAATCGAAAAAGCTGGAAACGAACTGATCTAAAACAAAGAGCCGTTGTGATCACTGGTCACAGTCTGCAGATTACCTCCGCTCTCCTCACACAGTCTCCACACACGGGGGTTGTGGCATTTCAAGTGTCCCGTGTTTGATTCCGTTTGCAGCTCTTTCGGACAGACACTGCCTCCGTGTCCGTGTCAGCGAAGATCAATGCCTGCATCTTATTCAAGGAGTGCAAGTGATCGAAATGGCTCTTTTTTTTGTTTGTTTTAGATCAGCTCAATTCCAGCTTTTTCGATTATTATTATTTATTTTATTATATATTAGTGTTAAAATTAAATGTTTCATTATCAAATAAGTTACTTTTAATTGTTAATTTTCTTGTTCTGAGTTTTCTCTATTATAATCTTGTGTACATAGCAATAATTACGGTTTACTATCACATCGATAAATGTATAATTAAACTTGTTAAAATGTACACTTTGGTCTTATTTCGTTTTTTAAAAAAATATCATGACACAATGAATGCATTCATCGCTCAGTTGGGTATTCACATGAGACATAATAGGGATAAATTCAGCGGTCCAAATGACCGCTTATGGCCGTTGTAGTATGTTGAACTTATAGTAATGTTAAATTCCGGCCCTTCTGAAGTCCAACTGACACTTTGGTCCAATCAGAAACATATAATTTGACCCGATCTAACTCTAGGGTCGTGCAAAGCATGCTGTTAAACCTTAACCAAGATATCGATCATTGAGATTAATTGGATCAGATCTGACTGGAATTAACCTGGTACTGATTCAGTTCACCTGCCAGCACACAAATTCACCCGCATTTGGCGGGTGGCGGGTTTAATTTCCATCCCTGCTATAAACGCTGCAATGGCACTAAACAGTAGGGGGGAAGAATAACACTGACATTGAATTTGCAACATATTATTCTGACTCTGCCCATATATGCCATGAGGAAAGCCAGGTCAGCTTCTGCGCAATTTGCGCTGGCGACAATGTCGCATTTGTGGCTGCTGGCCGTTCGACATGCAACCACATAAAAACCTTTCACCATTAGGCAATTATATTTGATTTTTTTTTTTTCAAGGCACAGAGATCCGGGGCTATTCCCAAAACATCCGGGGCTATAGCCCCGAATGCCCAGGTCTAACGACGCGCCTGTATATTTTACTGCTACACATCTGAGACTACAACTGTATTTGAAATCAAGCATTTTTACTGCACTAATGTGCACTAATTGAGCAATGTGTTTTTACAGCACCTAAATATGGGACTCTTATTTTGGCATTTCTCCACACTGGTGCAGTAAAGATACTTGATATTAAGTGTTTCTTATTCATCATGGGTGCATGAAACACTTTAATGTAACATGTTGTATTTTAAATGTAGGTTCGGATAATAGCTTACTGTTTGGCAAACAAACAAACAAACAAACAAACAACAACCACCCCGACCATTATTCATTGTATTATTACATTTGTTATAATATAATATTATTACAATAAAGATTTTCACGTCCCCACAAATAAATCATTGCAAACGTAATAGTTATTACATGTGTAGGAAATAGCATGTTACGTTTGTAGTAGGCAGCGGCTCTTATGTTTGTGGAAAATGTATTACATTTGTGGGTTTATTACATTAAATGCTGCAGATTTTTATTACGTTTGTGGGTTTAATGCAACATGTTGTATTTTAAATGTAGGTTCGGATAATAGCTTACTGTTCATACCTTTATTTTGAAAACCGAAAGTAAATACGCAGTTTCTCCGCATTTACCATACTGCTGAGAGTACATACAAATAGAAAATGAAAATCGAATCATTTTTTAAATTTCGCTCAACCCCTTTTGACCATGAAAAAGAAAATCGCCTTGTATTTCAATTTTAATTTTTGGATTTTAAAACGAAAATCAAATAAGCACTCGTTTTTTGTTTTTTAATACCCGTTTCTGACAGGGAAATCGAATGACCAAAAGATACACGGACCTCTAGGGGTGCACCGATCCGATATTAAGATCGGATATCGGCTCCGATATTGACAAAACGGCTGGATCGGGGATCGGTAAAATGAAACAGATCCACCGGCCAATCCAGTTTTTTTTTTTTGCGCCGTCGCAGCACATCCTACGTCATTCGTCAGCGTCAGTGTGTCGCATGCTGGAAGAGCGCAAGTTGTTGTTTGACCAACTCTTCATTAGTTTATTCTCAGGTTCAGCTGCTATGTTTTATTTTGTATTCCTGTTTGCAGGACGTTACACGTACTCACGTCACATTTCTCCGCTGATTAGCTAGTAGCCCCGCCATCAGTTGTTAGCCTCACCGATCAGCTGTTAGCCTAGCAACGCTATCTTTCAAACCGACGTACTTAATACTATGTGGGCTGTCCATCGTTGCTCCGTTGGTCCTCCCTCCACCACAACCTCAGGGTTATTCACCGCCGGGCTGCTTTGTCTCCTCCTCTGCTGCTGCGGTCTCCCCGGCTCGCAGCGATGCTGGATGGTCGCCCCCGCTGTGTGCACGGAGCCTCCAGAGCTAGTTTGATTACAGACGGTGCTACTGACTTCGGTGCTAGTGTTCCCTCCGTGCTGACTGACAGGCGCTACATACATTCATTCTTTTTTTGTTTGTTCCACTTTGTTTCATGTGTCCTTGGGTACCCTGACAGGCGCTATATAAATTAAATGTATTATTATTATTATTATTATTATTATTATTATTATTATTATTAATGTTACACATGTTTACAATGTTCGGTAACTACTTGATTATTTTGTCTTAGTTAGGAAAGTCTGGTGCCTTTAGTCCCTTTCACATGGTGGAAGGTATACAGTTTATTATTAATTCAACAACAGTATCGGATCGGTATCGGCCGATACGCTCAGTCCAGGTATCGGTATCGGGATTGGATCGGAAAAAACTGGATCGGTGCATCTCTAGTCTAGTCTTTGTGTAAAACTGTCATTTTAGTTTTTATTAGTTTTAGTCACGTTTATTCTCTTTTTAGTCTAGTCAAGTTTCAGTCGACTAAAAGTCTGAGCAAAAGTCTTATTTTAGTCAGAATTATCCATGACTATTTTCGTCTAGTTTTAGTCGACGAAAACTGATGACATTTTAGTCTCGTTTTAGTCAATGAAAATTGTACTTACGTCTCTTTAGTAATGCAATTTCGATCTGTGTACTTGTCTTGCATTTGCTATGTCATACCCTTCTACCCTCATAGGCCAATGTCATTTGGTAACAGCAGCACACACACACACACAAACAAACACACCTCATGTTATTATTCATTATTCTTTTTTCAATTTATTTTCTTTTTTGTTTGTATTTTTTATGTATTCCTTGTTTTGTTTTCACACACGGCTGGCCGACTGTTTCATGGAGAAGCGTCTGTGCTCCCGACCGTCCTACCGACTCTTCCTCATATTTCTGCCCTAAAAACAGCGTCTGTCACTGGCAAAAAAACGTTAACTCACCGAGTGTTTGTGATGAAAATAAATCAGTCCTCCAGACCGAGACTTCGGTGAACTTTGCCCCAGAAATCAGCCTTTGTCCCCGCGAGTGAGTCAGACAGCATCCAGTTTACTGATGACGATCATGTAATTATGCAATTTAGAGCGAAAAACGTAACTTTGTCACTTTCCAGGATGTTTGGTGGGTCAGTATCTCAGTCACTACACATTATAACAGCATCCACATGATTATAAACTGTCCGCGGGTTTAGACTGACAGGGGACACCGGAGGGAACACCGAACTCTGGCTGGCCGGCCATCGGCCCCTTGTGCCAGACACTCTGTGTCTTAAGTTATCGTTAACGTTAAGCCACGGCAGCTGCATCCTCTTAACAATACCGCGCGGGTGTGGATTGAGGAAGAGACGTCACCTGCGTCTGTGCAGTATGACCTGATGCAGCACCTGAACTGAGACTCAGGAAACAGAAATATAGCAAAATAATTAAAATAGCGATACGAAATAACGTTATTACATTTCGTCTCGTCTTGTTTTGGTCAACGAAAATGAAGAGATACTTTAGCAGTTTTTATTTTGTTAACCACATTTAGTCCCGTTTTTATTCGTCAACAATATTGCATTATATATTTGATTATAGTTTTCACCACGTGATAAAGGTTCGTTGACGACGATATTTAGTCATAATTTTCGTTGACGAAAGCAACACTAGATTGAACCCTGCATGTTTTTTACTGCCCTTATTGTTTGCACTGCTCTCTCTGTATCGCAATGCTAAAAGCATTAAGTGATTGCTGAGTGAATGCAGATCTTAAGGTCATGCTGGGGCTACGCTGTGAAAGCCCTACTAATAGATGCTTTGACTGTAACTCTGTTGAGATATTTGAAGATGTGTACAATATGTCCACATTGAAAAGTTGTGACGCTTGAGAAACAAACACCAAATCCACATTTTGCCACTTCAATGATCCAGTAGAAAAGAAATCTCTTTTACTCTCTTCCTTGTAGGCTAAATTACCTGTGTATCTGCTATGTGTAGATAGGCTCTTATCTTATATTGAATAAGTTGACAGGGAACAGCATGGTCTGTGAGGTGGATCCGATGGGATGGCATATCTTGTAAGCAGTGGCTCTGCATCATTGACAACTGCAGTCATGCAGTCTTTGCCAGAGCTGCTCCAGTTCAGCTTCTGCTCAGAACTTGTTTCACCATGTAAGCACTATTGTTTGCCTTACTGCTGAACATCAGTTATGGCTTTGCCACTGTTCATGCTGGATGTAAAAAGTAGCTTCTGTGCAGAATTTAAAGCTGCTCTCATCAATATACTTTGTGTAATGTAAATGGGGTAGCTCAAAGTAACAGTCCCAAACTCACAATGCAGTTTCCCTCAACTCTACAGAGCTAGAAGTTTAAAGATGGAAACAAAGTGATTACTATGTAAATGTTTGCATCTGATGACCAGACTGAGCAAATACATGGGTCTGAAGTAAGGTTTTATTTAACTGGAATCCAGAATGATCATATATTAAACAAATGTACAAAGTTTTGTAAATTGAAATTTATTGAAGCAGCTACAAAGAACTGTGATTTGTTGTTGATTCTGGCGGTTGCTGCGGTCAATAGTGGTATGTAGCCGGTCAATATTAGACTGAGACTAACAAGGTAACAATTCCTTAGAGTTAATTTCACTGACATCTATTGTCACATCAAGTCTTAATGACTTGATCATTTGTTAATGCTGAGCAAGAGGAATTTATGATACACCCTGCATTTATTCATGCATTAAATCGTCATGAATCACTAAGGATTACATAAGTATCTAATTTGTACCCATATTATAAAGCATTACCCTAACATACATAATTGATTTAATAACTTGACTTTTAAGTGAGAGAGTAAAAATGAGAGGGCATACAGAAAGGAGGAAGACAGCAGTAAAACTATACCTTAAAGCTCCTGTTAGTGCGAAAGTTGATTTTTGAGTCACAATCCCAACTCGTCAAATACAGACGCTTTTGGATGGCAGCCGACTCGACCTACAATCCCAAAGCATAAGTATTACTATGTTACCAACAGAAGCTTACAGAATTTGTTTTAATATTATTTATTTTATTGTGCAATTTGCGTTTTGAGTACCTAACAACTACACTGAAGGTAACTTCTGAGTTTTGCATGCCCAGTTCCACAATGGAGCAAAGGTTTGACTAATGGATCTACATTTTGTTCAGTCTTGATCCAGATGCAAATGCCTGCTGCTGATGTGATAAGCAAACCAGCAAACGCTGGGAGGAAGCCTCCTAGAAAGTTAACAGGAATACTGGCAATTTAAGTTTTAAGATGTTACAAGATACGTTTATTAAGACCAAAATGCATGTGGCTGAATAACACTGCATTCAAAGTTTTGTATTTTATTAACAAGAAACATCACCACTGCACCTTTAACGTTTGTGTTATAAGCTGGTGTAATAAATGACATCACAAAAAGATCAATTAAGTAAATAAATGAGATAACAGTGACATAAAAATATTTATGTATTTTTAAATACTTTAAGTCTGCCAGTCAAAACTGTGATTTTGTTCTTGTTCCTACAGTTGAATGTTTGAACCTCACTGTGTAGAATGATATATGTGCAGTGCAGAGTTTGACACCGGACGGCTCAAATTCATTGCTCAGTGTGTGAATTTTTCTCAGCTCAGTGAAAATCTGGTTTCAAGAGGCAGACTTACAAGCATGATTTGTGACATCACAAATCGTCTGAAGGCAAATCCTGGTCCAGTATTCAACATACACAAGTGTAATGTGGAAACTTGAAGCCTCCAGGTGCCCATACACAGGGAATGAACTTTACTGCCGCTACATAAAAATATGTGTGGAGAGAAGCTTTGACATAATAATAATAATAATAATAATAATAATAATAATAATAATAATAATAATAATAATGATGATGATGATGATGATGATGATGATGATAATAATGATGATGATAATAACAATAATAATGATAATGATAATAATAATAATAATAATAATAATAATAATAATAATAATAATGATAATAATTTTTGTTTATTATTTTACCTACAGTTGACATAATGGCTTCTAGTGCAGTTTGTCTAATAGTTTAACTACCTCCAACGTAGAGCTCGTTTCAGCTATTAAAGTAACACTGCCAACACAGCTGCTGGGTGTGTAAACAGGCCATTGTTTGCCATCGCTCACCATAACACATTCATTAGGTGGTAATGTGTCAATGTCAAGTTTTTTTCCAAAAACACATTATACTGCTGCTTTTAATACTGAGTATAGACTAGGGGAAAGTGATGTGCTCAGAGTTGATTCCGCCCACCTTTGCTTGAACTCCTCAAATGAGAAATATAAAAGTGAAAGCATTATGACTGAAATGTCAATCAGTGTCGAGGAAAATAGATTCTTCAATAAAGTTAAATAGCGTGATTTATAAAATAAGTCTAATTATCATGATGAGCTAAATTTGAAGTAAGACTAATAACTAGATAATTAACAGGTAATTTTGTGAAGCTGTGCTGAATTATATATTTCTTTTTCATCCACATGACGAAAGAAAAAAACATGTGAATCATTTTCTTATGCTGCAGATTCAAGGGACGTGCGTTTGTGTTTAACCGGCTCCAGTAAAATGTGACATGTGCTTTAAAAGAAGCTCTTGGGTTCATTTGCACATTACCATGGATTTTTTATTTTTTTTATTTTTTTCAATATTGTGCATTTAACGTAACATAATTGTTATTAAGCTATTTAAAAAAATAAGCAAAGATTTCATTGCAGATTTTTCTAGCTTGGATGTTAAAATGTTGAGGTTGTAGAAGCTGTAGTTTCCCTCAACAGTACTTTGTTTGGTTTAATGTAAACACATCTTAAGGATGCAGCCAGTTTGTCAGATGTTAACACCCTGTGATGTCTCTCGGAAGCTGTATTCTCACAGTTAGCAGCCAAGTGTGAATAAGAGTGCATTAACTTGCAAATGGTCTACATGTCAAAGACAGATAAGATACTGTGAGTATTCTAATTGTCTGACTATCTCACAATGTGTCAGTGTTTTGTTTTGTTCGGACTGAATTAGCTCCCAAGCATCATATCGTAATGTAAAAATCAGCTCAATAAACAAATATTCTATTTGAGATTGTACTATCCATGCTTCATGAATCTATGGAATGATGTGGGTCTACAACTGAATTGACTGTGTGATGTATTGCTTTGATATGTGGGCAGGAATGCTGTAATCTGTTGTTGTGGGACGTTTAACCAATACAGTGAGCTGAAAGATGCTATAAAACTCTGGAAGCCAAGGCAAACAGAGTGTCGGGAAATAATGCTAAGTGGGGTTTGGCAATATGTGCACAACCTTTCTGTCACATGACCACATTATATAAATTAAAATAATATTTTAAAAAAGAAAACGTGAAGACTTCAACTTTAGACGGGGCCTATTCAACTTCTTTTATAGAAGGGCTAGATTAAAACAAGACGGGTGCCGCTGGACTTTTACATCCCTTATGTCTGTAATCTAATGCTGTGATCCAGACAAGGACAAGGAGCTCAATAGTTTCCAAACTCAGACTAGAAAAAGTAGTCTGTTAACTAGTAAACCACCTTTTTATGCAACATTTATTATTTAAAATCACAACATATTAAACGTCCATCAGACTCTAAACAGATTCAGGTCAGCCATTTGCTTATTGGCTATTTAAATGTTACTGTTGTAGATCATATTGGACAACACTGGATAATTTGGATGAAATTTGCATTTGTTCTGCGGATGATAAATACGCCTGGAACATACTTATAACATACCTGCTTAATATCCTCATGTGTGTGTTCATTTATGAGCAGAGTGTGTTATCATAAATCTTAAATCTTGTTGAGGGCCACCAACATCCAAATGCCAGTCTTGTTCATTACAATGAGAGGAGGGACCATCTCAACCTCATGGAACTCAAAAGAGTCAATCATTAAATAAATATATAAAGACATCTGATTATATACATAAATTGTGTAAATATATAAACAAACAAGCGTGTGAAATAATTGCAAGAGTTTCAAAACTTAACCTTATTATCGTGGAATGTTGTTCATCGTTCATTTTCAACCACTCACAATTACCAGCAGGATATGACAAATGTTGTCTGAAGATCATTATTCACACCAAATAAAATACATTTTCTCACTTTTCTCTTATACAGGATTCTTGTGCAATAACACTCTTGTGGTCCTAGTAAGGCTTCCTTGAGACAGCCAAGCCATAGATCATGCTGCCCCGACCTGCCATCCAGCATGGCTGAGAAATTTGCAGTAAGAGACTCTGGCAGTCACATGCTGGACTTTTTTTTAGCTACTGAGAAGATGAAATAACTTCATCCACCTACAGCTTCATCCACATAACAGCCTTATACCGTTTTTTGCTGCGTTTTAGCACATTTGATACATTTATTCCCTAATAAGATGTCTTTAAAAGTTAAAATAATCCCTAGGCTCACAAACAGGATACCACTGTATGTAATTGCGTTATTGTACCTGCCTGAAAAAAAAAAAAAAAAAATCAGGCCATCAAGCTGTCATATTGTTAATGGGCCTTCCCACATTCTGTACACGTGTGGAAAAGCCATTAACAGGTCAATGCTGCACTGTGACATGGACTAAAAAGTCGACCGACCGGGAGATTGGCCTCAGGTGACAGGGCCACATTCTTCCCAGCAGCAGGGGCCTGAAATCTATAATGGAGGACTTGTCAGGGCTTAAAAGAGGATTCATACTGATATCTTTAACAATAGACTGTCAATGAGCCCCTGCCTGTCAGGGGAGCACAGCCAAATAAGATGCAATGGAGGTGCATAAACTGTCTTCTTCCTGGTAAATAATGTAAATGTGATGTTTTAGGGTGTCTAAAATCAGGACTCATACGCTGGTTCAAGACCAAGAGTGTTGCTTATTTCCTGAAATCTCAGTATTTTATATAACTTTCTTGGCAGTAAAGAAAGTCTTTGGTCTCACTCGTTCTTTTCTTTTTACCCCAGAGATGTATAAAAACCTGACGCTGCCTTGTGCTGCCATTGTGATAACAGACCCCAGGTTCATGGCTCTTCTCTGACATTATTATTACACAGTGCCAAATTGGAAGTGTCTCAGGAGGTAGAGATGACATTCAAATATCCTGTCCGGCTCTATTCATTATGGCCAGAGTAAGTGTCCCCCCAACTGGGAACCAGGTAAGCAACTACTCTTTCAACTCTCACCTAATCAGCTCCCAGGAGAAATCAGGTTTCTGTGGAGATATTGCTGTTGGATGAATGACATTCAGATCTGTATTTTTTTTTAGGCAATGAGGTCAAATCTGCTCAAAGAAAGTCATGATTGTAATGTTCTGTTCAAGCTCCCGATTAGTAACAAGCAGTCAGCTTTGGACGGTTATGTTTCTTTAGGCAATTTAGATATATTTCTAATGCTCTTTCCATTATAGCTTCAACAGGAAAAAGGAGCGAGTGACAGCTATTCAATAAATATCCACTTATGTTTTTTTCAGGTGGTGTGATATTACCCTGAGGTGCCATAGGAGTTGTGCAACTTATTGACTCTGTTTAACACAAGTGCTTTCTTCCGCCGCTTATACCCTAAAACTATATACTCAAACTCGCAAACATGGATGAAATTTCATTTTTGTTGAAAGAGTACACTGTGCATCGCTGTATTGTGTCAATCAAATAAATGACCCAAAGTTGTGCCTTGAAGCAAATCCCAATGTGGATGCACTCAGCTCAAATTTCTAAATTAGCATGTCCTTTTTTGAACGCAGGAAGGCATACTAAGAAGAAAAGCAGAGGTGGCTGGAATTCACGAGAATGCCCATTTCCTACTGAGGAATTATTGGAGCGTATCCCTCTGGCTGGCAGTGTAGTAAGTGGGCTGAGACACTATGTACTAATCATTTGACAGTAACAAAGGAAAAGAAGGATAGAACATTTAAAAAAGGAGAACGACTTTGACCTCTGGTGTCCTCGGAAAAGAGGCGGCCTGCAAGTCCCTCGATGAGTAATACTGCTGTGTCTTCCGCAGACAGGGAATGTGCAGCACTATTACTGTATCTCCGGAGGGGTTTGCTTAAATGTTAACATTTCTGTGCTGACCGGAATCCTAAACCTCATTCCTACTTTACAGGCTGGAATGGAAATGCTAAGGAACAGAGGTAAAACATATCAAAAGTCAACAGCGGAATATGAATACAGCACTACACATGTGCTGCACATCTTTGAAACATGTATTCTTTACAGGATTTAGGGTTGATAATAATCCTGGGTTAATTTGTAATTAAAAATAAAAGAATACATTTTAAAAAGTCACAATAGAGATTCACAGACTTACATAAATACTTGTTGCTGGTGCTGATCCAGACTGAAAATTGTCCCTGACTTGTCCCCAGTGCCTCCATTACTTGAGACTTTTATGGTTAAGGAATCTCAACAATTATGCAGATGACCATTTATGTAGTGCCATCACTTCAACATTTCTATTTCTTCCATGACCCATGACCAAATATCAGCCATACTAATGACATTCCCACGTCAGCTGTATTTTTTTTTTGGAGCTCATTGCAAGAATAAGTACGCTAATATGCTAACTGCTGGAAGCATGGCTTCAGGCTGTCAGTCTTGTATCAGGGCAAAATTAAGAACTTGATATATTAATGATTCGCATACTATTGTCCAGTCTGTACACAGCTAGCTATCATTGCAACTGCAGTGTTTATATGAACACATATTTCACATTGACAATTTTGAGACTTGGCTGAAGAAGAATGACTTTCATTTCTTTTAATATGTGTTGAGTTCTGTCAGGATTTGGAAAATTTAAATTTAATTCAGGAGAAACATTTTCATTGACTGATTTTCATGACTGAATAAACTGAGTAAACAAACTGTCCTCAAAGGACAACAAGATTTCAAACTGGTTTACTTTGTTTATATTTGCAGTATATCCAAGTAGCCGCCTCACCAGCTTCAAACAGTGTTCTGGAGACCTATTTATCTTCTTAGGACAGCTTGTTTATGAAGTTGTAGTAATAAATACATATTCTTAAGTTTGTATTATTACCTACTAATAGTGTAAATATGACCTTTTCTCAGTTTGAATTTCTTTTCCAAAACTACATAATGCATGTATGTCTTGTTTTTGTCCCAGACACCAGCACAAAGAATCTCATACAATTAGCCAAGTACGAGGTGAGTTCGGTTTTTTCTTTCATCAATGACAATTGGTGCAGCCAGGCCTTTCTTGAGTGATGACACCGAACCGTGGAGGTCAGACTATGCTAGACTAGTGTGCTGTTAACAACTTGTTTTCCACTGACCCCAAGTGGCAATAATAAAAAAAAAAAGTTATTGGAGTTTTGTAATAAAC
Source organism: Diplodus puntazzo (assembly GCA_963678695.2). Classification (NCBI taxonomy): domain Eukaryota; kingdom Metazoa; phylum Chordata; class Actinopteri; order Spariformes; family Sparidae; genus Diplodus; species Diplodus puntazzo. Next base: position 30,036,987 of record OZ023157.1, on the reverse strand, counting down.
TGTACTTTGAAAATACATTTGCATTTGGATGCTATCATGAGACATGTTTTTCTCATAAATCACAATCAGAGTCTCATTCTAACCAATCTCATGAGAGGAACATCCCTGAGGGAGGGGAGGTCATTGCTTGGGTTGCACAGCGAGGCAAGAAAAACCATGATCGAATTAAAAACCCAGTGTAAATTCTCACTGTTGTATTAGAAACCTGCTGCTGCATGTCCCCCTAGCATGGTCCCTGCTTACACTAGCCTGACCTCAGGCATTGTTGCTGATGAAAAGAAGCAGCCTGATCTGTCTTCTAAATATAATTCCTGTGTTAAAATGTGCCCGAGCAGCACATTCACCTGCATTTAATGAAACACGCACACAAACATTTCATACGGGGTCTCAAGGAGATAACAGGATTTGATAAGTATTGATTTACGCAAGTAATATGAGACCCTACATACTGTACATCAAAAGTCTTTGACACCCCCGTTATTTGTTTGAGATAAAGCTATCCATCATGAGACACTCAAAAATAGAAAGCTGAAAAGAAAAAGAAAAACAAGAAACAAACAAGTGTGTCTCTGGAGCGGTAGATTCATTACGCTTTGATTCCTATGCAATTTCAGTATAACTACTGAAGTAAGTTTCCTCCTTGTCACTATCCCCGGACGAGCATTTCTGCTGAAGTCGAGTTCTGGCTTGAGCTGACGAAATTAATCCTAAAAAATCAGCATTTCCTTAACAATCATGCCGGCAATTACTCACGCCCTCTACCCCCTCAACATCCACCCCACCTTTGACACAAACCATAACAACAATCACGTAATTCTGCAGAGTGCCCCTCCAAAGGGAGCAGCCTATTTCATATTTATACCTAGTGAGGAGATGGTGTACTTCGCTGTGCTTTTGAGCGAGTGATTTCCCTCGCCTCTCACAAAAATGCTGCCACCCTTTAAACATTCAAGTCATGGTTCAGTAAGGTGCCTGCTGTCAATTTTATTTATAAACCTCCCCGGCCTGTTCTTTCATTCAGACAGGCGCTCTACCAACGCTCCATCCACCCCTCGTATATTGCCACGAGAGATGCAGACACCACCTACAAGGCATCCTCAAAGGCAAAGGGTAAATATGTCTCACAACAGCACTTAATGCAATCACTGGGTAAAAAAACACTTGCCTCAGCAACATCAAGCTACAACACTCTGCAAGGTGCTAAGGTGAATAAAAATGTCTCACTACATCCCGTGGCTTTGGAAGTGTAGATTCCTTCTGAGAGCCACATTGCAGAAATTACCTACTGCCTCCTCTGCCCAGTTTTTGCCTCTCCTACAGCAGACAGTGAGGTTGTGAGGGCGTGATGACTCCCTGGTTGTAAGTCTGACAATAGGCTGTGATACTCACAAACCAAAGTGATGGTTCCCTGTGTGGGATTGCAAAGAAGGAAGCCCCAATAAAACAGATAGATGCCCTGGAGAGTGCCAGAGTAACACTCAAACTGTGAATTTAATGACATAATGAGGCCAGTTGCATGCATTTTCTATTAATTTGCAGTTTCACTTTATGCGAGTAGCATAACATTAACCATGCGAGGATGTGAGACGGAAGTAAAGACATGCTGCACCGAAGTGGCCATCACAGTGGATCTTGTTAGACTAATTTTCATTGTTTTCAACTCAACTATTCCCAGTTGCACATTGTTTTTACCTATGCAACCAGCGTTCTTTTGCTCTCACTCCCTCTGTGTCAAAAGACTCATCTCTGTAAAATGTTATACCATGCCCTGGGTGAATATTGGGTGGGTGGAGGATCTCCGTATTTTCTGCATAACCTTTAAGATGTATGCTGCTGCACAGTTTGATAAATGGGCTACAATTAAGAAAAGAAAAAAAAGCATTTTTGAAGACCTCAAATCAACTGAAAAAGTTATCTTCCTCATGGGCTGACCAAAAAGTAATCACATGTATCCAAGCCATGTCCACTATAATGTAGTTTGAGGACACAATTCTCCAAGAATTGAATGATATGATTAAAAAAAAAATGGAATAGCAGAACAGATCTACATGTTAGATTATACACAGCTAAAGGTATGTTAAGAAAGTTCAGCCTGACATCATTCGGACTGCAGCCAATGTTGGTTATGTAAGCGAGCAAAGAATGGACTGTTATTAGAATAGAATAGAATAGAATAGAATAGAATAGAATAGAATAGAATTACTTTATTGATCCCAGACTGGGAAATTATTAGTATGTAATAGTGCAAATAACCATTTGCTTAATGAAAGAGTTTCACAGTACAAGTCAGTTTGCTACTATGTCACCTATGCCTCTTTTGTGTGTCATAAATTAATGTACCACCTGCAACAACAAGTCCATACGACTTCATATCCCACTGGGACCATTTCAATGGCCTCATTTAGAATACTCTGTGAAGAATCCACGCTAAATGTTTGCATGTACGTATAAATGAGGAAATTTACGCACATGGACCTGCATATAGTGCTTTTGCAGGCTACAGACTGCTCAAAGAGTTTTACAAGGAAACTTCGACATGCAGCTGGGGAAGCCAGGGATTCGAACCAGCGACCTTCCAATTACTAGATGACCCACTCTGCATCCTGAGGTGCAGCCGCCCCAAAAAACATTTTGATTTATAAAAGCTGCCATACACCTAACAACTAGCAATATCCTTTTATAGACCTCTAATCAACTTGGAAATGTGGGCATGTGGATCCGCCTCACATACCGACCTCTCCATGCCCACTTTCAACCATAAATGGTCAATGCAATATGCCTCTTGAATGTTAATGCATGTAAATGAGCCACTGATCGATGGTTCTTTACAGTGAATCATGGCCACAACTAGATAAAAATGAAGAAAATACATATTTCTGGCACAGAGTGGAGGTTACAAAGCACATATTGTAAACATTCATTCACGTTGTCCTTTAGAAGAGTGAGGACAGTGACAGTCCTTGTGGTCTATGCAGCATTACGCAAGAGTGAAACCGCAGTGTTTCAATGTTTACAGTGATCAGACTGATGGATCCACTTGCCAAAGGATTATGACTATCAGTGTTATCCCCCACCCTAGGATATCATTTGAAAGAATACGTTTGACATGTTAAAACAATTTACTTATCTATTGAAGTTTAGTTATGGTGAACACAGCCTGCATTATGATTAGGACACACAATGAGAATATCTAGAGTAACGATTGTGCGAGAGCTGTCACCAACTTTATTTCCACACATTCCTCATTCAAATCATCCACATGTGCTGGTAGTGAAGATGTACCGGGTGAAGAGGGCGGAGTGTTTGTGTGTGGCAGCCACCGCACTGTCTCCACTGCACTCCATGCGATGCACAAAATTGTACTTATGTTATATGTGTGCAACATTCATTCTTTGATTATATTTGATGCAATCATGGCTTTCGTTACCAAGCAGTCCGGCACTCTGGGCTGCACTCCGCAGCTCCTGAGTTGACACAGTGTTTTATTTTGAAAATTGACTGGATTCTATACGCCATTCCACTGCCTGACATCCTGTCCAACTCGATCTGCTTTGTGCTAATTGATGCGGCGGCTGTCTGCTTCCAACAACAATAGTCTCAACCTGCTGGAACATACCCTGGCGCAGCTGGTGGAAACAAGAGTATGGCCGCAATCGGTTCCAGCAAACTTATTGTGACGATCCCAGTGGAATCTGGGTCACACAAACCGCTTGCTCATAGTGATCTAGCCTTGTAGCTGTAGCAGCTAGTGCGTAAGGGGGCAGTACCAATATGCTATTATTTTTGCTTTAGTGGACATTCTCAAGACCTATTATCATACTGTATTCTCTGCAATATAGTCTAAATACATTTCTGTGTATCAACAACCTTAAATGTTATCAAATTGTCCCGGGTTACCTGTTGTACCTGAAAGGGGTTTAATTCATGACACGCAAGTGATGCATGAGTGACGAAGCAGCAAACTCAGACTGATTGATATTCAATTTCTCTTGGTTAATCTAGCACATTATAAAGTAACTGAGTGTGTCTTAAAGTGCATGGAAATGTAACATATCAATATCTTGCTGAGTTTTGCTATTGCATGTGGTTGACAAAAACTGCTTTGACTTTGGTTAAATCTGAGATTTTCCTGTTTTGTATATTTATGACTCTTTCTGACTGCTTTATGGTATTAAATTATATTCTTGTGTACTGGACTACCTCAACCTAGACTGAACCAAGACAAGTATTCAGCCACAATTTCAAGGGTTAGTCTCTTAACTACAATAACACTCTCAAGGGTTTTTATTTTCTATCCAAGAGGGAGAGGGTAGACTGCCTCATCCCCGACTGAACCCTGGGCATTTTTCTTCCCCAATTTCAAGTGTTAGTCTCTTTATTACAGTGATACTCTGAGCACATTGTTTTTTGGTCTAACCAAAGGGACGAGGGTAGACTACCTCATCCCCCACCTGAGCCCAGAGGATTATTCTGCCCCAATTTCAAGAGTTAGTCTTTTTATCCATCTATCCATCCATCCATCTTCTTCCGCTCTTCTGGGGCTGAGTCGCGGGGGCAGCTGTCTGTGCAGGGACACCAAGACTTCCCTCTCCCCGGACACTTCCCCTAGCTCTTCCGGGAGGATCCCAAGGCGTTCCCAGGCCAGCCGAGCGACATAGTCACTCCAGCATGTCCTGGGTCTTCCTCGGGGTCTCCTCCCGGCGGAGCATGCCAGGAACACCTCCCGAGGAAGGCGCCCAGGGGGCATCCAATACAGATACCCAAGCCACCTCAGCTGGCTCCTCTCGATGTGAAGGAGCAGCGGCTCTACTCCGAGCTCCTCCCGGGTGACAGAGCTCTTCACCCTATCTCTAAGGGAGCGCCCCGCCACCCTGTGGAGGAAACTCATTTTCGCTGCTTGTATCCAGGATCTTATTCTTTCGGTCACGACCCAAAGTTCATGACCATAGGTGAGGATAGGAATGTAGATTGACCGGTAAATCGAGAGCTTCACCTTTCGGCTCAGCTCTTTCTTCACCATGACAGACCGATACAATGACCGCATTACTGCGGCCGCTGCCCAGATCCGCCTGTCAATCTTGCGCTCCACCGTTCCCTCACTCATGAACAAGACCCCAAGATACTTAAACTCCTCCACTTGAGGCAGGAGCTCTCCCCCAAGCCGGAGGGAGCAAGCCACCTTTTTCCAGTCGGGAACCATGGCCTCGGACTTGGAGGTACTGATTCTCATCCCAGCTGCTTCACACACAGCTGCAAACCGCCCCAGGACATGCTGGAGGTCCTGGCTCGAAGGAGCCAACAAAACAACATCATCTGCGAAAAGCAGAGATGAAATCCAGTGGCTCTGGACCCAGACCCCCTGCGGCCCCTGGCTGCACCTAGAAATTCTGTCCATAAAAATAATGAACAGAACCAGTGACAAAGGGCAGCCCTGCCGGAGTCCAACATGCACCGGGAACAGGTCTGACTTACTGCCAGCAATGTGAACCAGGCTTCTGCTCCGGTCGTACAGGGAGCATACAGCATTGTCCCTCCTGAATCCAAAGTTCAACTATCGGCCGAATTCTCTTCTCCAGTACCCTGGAACAGACATTCCCAGGGAGGCTCAGTGTGATCCCCCGATAGTTGGAACACACCCTCCGGTCCCCCTTTTTGAATAGAGGGACCACCACCCCAGTCTGCCAGTCCAGAGGCACTGTCCCCGACTGCCACACGATGCTGCAGAGATGTGTCAGCCAAGACAGCCCCGCAACATCCAGAGACTTGAGGTACTCAGGGCGGATCTCATCCACCCCCGGTGCCTTGCCACTGAGGAGCTTCCGAACTACCTCAATGACTTCGGCTTGAGTGATGAATGAATCAACCTCTGAGTTCCCAGCCTCTGCTTCCTCTATGGAAGGCAAGTCAGTGGGATTGAGGAGATCCTCGAAGTATTCCTTCCACCGCCCGACAACATCCCCAGTCGAGATCAACAGCTCCCCACCTCCATTGTAAACAGTGTTGGTGGAGGACTGCTTCCCCTTCCTGAGGCGCCGGATGGTTTGCCAGAATTTCTTCGAGGCCAACTGATAGTCCTCCTCCATGGCCTCCCCGAACTTTTCCCAGACCTGAGCTTTTGCTTCCGCGACCGCACATGCTGCCACACGCTTGGCCTGCCAGTGCCCGTCAGCTGCCTCAGGAGTCCCCCGAGCCAGCAACGCTCGATAGGACTCCTTCAGCTTGACAGCATCACTTACTTCCGGTGTCCACCACCGGGTTCGGGGATTGCCGCCACGACAGGCACCGGAGACCTTACAGCTGCAGCTTCGAATAGCCGCATCAACAATGGAAGTGGAGAACATGGTCAATTCGGACTCAATGTCCCCAGCCTTCTCGGGATCTGGTCAGAGCTCTCCTGGAAGTGGGAGTTGAAGACCTCCTCAACAGAGGGTTCCGCCAGACGTTCCCAGTAGACCCTCACAATGCGATTGGGTCTGCCAAGTCTGTCCAGCTTCCTCCCCTGCCAGCAGATCCAACTCACCACCAGGTGGTGATCTGTTTTGTCTCTCACACTAGCGGTCTTATTTTTCACTCTACATAAATGAAAAAGACATCACAGAGTTCAACAATGTCTCTTGTTACTAACCACATAAATATTCTGTTCATAACCATTACAGATGTTTCGATATCATTTTTTCCCTCCCGATACCGATTCCGATACTTGTGCTGTGGGTATCGGCTGATACCGAGTAACAATTCCGATACCAGTGTGTTATAAAAAAAAATATCATACTACGCCTGCATTACTGTGATATGATTATCATTGTGGTGAGGCCTGGCTCAGGTTAAACCCTTTCTCACACTGAATGAATACAGCAAATGAAAGCCATTTATTTTTAAATTCATTTTTAAATAGAACATGCAGCCACAATATTGTAAAATAAAAAAGGCATTTAAATTACTTAAAATCACCCAGTGTGACATGAAACCTAGCAAAGACATGGGGCACACGTCGGATCTCCAAATGTCAGTGGAATTAATCTGTGTTCGTTTGGTAACACCTTGCTGCATGTTCAGTATGCAGCTGTTTTTGTCTGAAATTGTTAAGTTTCGTTTTGATCGATAGTAAACAGAGTCGCGTGCATAAACTACACATACACATATGTTGAATAACTAGCGCTTGTGCGCATGTATGATGACCTCCGACCCGTGACGCGTAACCCGTGACCCATACAAGAAGAGATCAGACTGGCCGTCCTGTACATCAGTCAGGTGGCATAGACCTGACCTGTTGCAGAGTGCCCTCTGATGGACGCCAACACTCACAACCGGTAAATAGATTCCCATTTGTAATAAATTACGTGGTATCGGATCGGTTCCTGGACTCCAGTACTCGCCGATACCGATGCCAGCATTTTCGGCAGTATCGGAGGGATTTCCGATACTGGTATCGGAATCGGATCAACTCTAATAACCCTTACAGTTTTTTCTAGACTCGCAGGAGTTTGGGAGGTGTTTTCATTCTTATCAGGAAATTTTCAACTTTGGTTCTGCAATGGCTTCAGCATATGTTCAGCTAAAGAAACAGTTCAACTATAAACCTTTTCAGCTTTTCCGCCGCTTTTCAGCAAAATCTTGACATTCATTCTCATGAGGAAATTTCAAACTTTGGTTCTTGTAGTGCCTCAGCAGTGTAGTGCAATATATTATAATTTTTTACATTTTAGGCAAGTATTTTCCAGTATATTTTGCAGTTAATCCTAAATCACTTCAACTGTCTGCATAAACACTGTATTTTTGCAGGAAATGCAAATGTTTCTAATTACCCATCGTGTTTGCAAAAGCATGATTGTGGTAGTTTATTGTGAGATTTTACTAGGAAAAGCGTTGCCTTTATTTTATACATTGGACTCAAACAGTGGTCTCTTGGGTCAACATCCAGTGTGTATTTAACCCAACCGTCATCCCCAGCCCCTGCACTATACAATCTAATTTTGCTCTTTACGGTACATACACTGAATTCCTCTTGTGCTGCAGTAAAATTACAATGGCCACTAGAGGTCGGCGCCTGACAAGACAAGGAGCCTAAAGATGGGTGTTAATAAGCTCCCTTCACAGTCTACATACAGTACATGGTGGTTTTTCTGATGAAGATACCCTGATGGTTCCCACACACCTCCATATGCAGGCTTTTTTACTCTGTGTACTAAGTCACCTGACATGTTTACCTCTTTGACACATCTAGAAGGAGAGACCAAAAGCGTATTGTGGATTGCATTAAATGTATTTGTAAAGCAAAAAATGTGTTTTGATGAAATGGGAAATGACACTGACAATGACACCTCAGAAGCTGATATTTGATCTTTTTGCTAGTGGTGAGACCAAGCCTGTTATTCCCTTCCATTTCATTACTCTATCTATCTATCTATCTATCTATCTATCTATCTATCTATCTATCTATCTATCTATCTATCTATCTATCTATCTATCTATCTATCTATCTATCTATTTATTTATTTATTTATTTATTTATTTATTTATTTTCTCTTGCCTCTTTGCCTTATAAGGCAGACTTGTAAAGACTTGCATTTTTGGGATCAAGCTGAAACACTATCCGCAAGTGCAGAGATGCCTTTTTTTCTGCTGGTATTTTTTTGTCATATGTGCTTGTTTATGGTTATTGGAACATAAATTAGGCTTTTGAATTAAGCTGCCTTGACGTTTCTTAAGTTGGGTTGGCTTTCACAAACTAATGCAGACTGTTTAAGTTGTGATTCTTCCCACAGTTAGTACATTAGCATGCTAGCGACAGTAGTTCTCCATGTGGTAGCTGACCATGCTGTTATACTATTAGGTGTTGGTCTCGTTAGTTAAGATATAACCTAAATATGTCAATTTGCAAGCTTTTTGTTTTTCCATTTGGTTAAGGAGACAGACATTTGCACTGCAAAGACAGTTAACTCTCCTTACATTGTGAGATGTCTCTTCCCTACAGCCTCTTTCTGATCCTTTGCAGTTCAAGCCTGTTTCAGTATCCAGCCTGAAATCCACCCACAACTTTTCCCCACTGTTCTTTGCCCAATCTCTACAGGGAATTTTTTTTTTTTTTTTTTTATCACAGGCTAGTAGACATACAAGAAGTAAAAGTATCCAGTGCCTTGCCCATAGTACCAAGTTACCACAGCGACAGAAAAACACTATCCACATACCAAAACTACATCTACTGTACCTGTGCTTTCTGTTAAGATGCAAACTGACCTGAATTTAGCTGTTGGCATTTGATGTGTTCTGTTGAGAACCATCGATAAGTAGATCTATAAAGGTCATCGTCTGTTCAGATTCTTAAATATTACATATCATTTTGGCTAGTTGATTTTAATGAGAAAAATGAAGGCCTGAATCAGAGCACATCTTTTGAGCCCTGGCACAACCTAAAGCTGTTTCAAAGGAAATATTATTTATTTTTTGCCATGCAAACATTTGGTTATTGGCACCAAATACTAAGTACAGCTGAGGCTGAGGCCTGATAGCAGTAGAACTTTGTTAAGTGATTACAATTCATCCTGTAACAAATATCATGGCAACTATCCTGTAGCTTTTGGGTTTTATTCAAAACCCCCACTGTCAACCTTTTGGTGGTGCTAGAGGGAGCCTCAAGGATCATCAAAGTCCTTGGAATTCTTAATAATAAATGCAATTTCATTTTTAAATTTTGTCTTATTTTTATTTATTTTAATGATCACATTTAATTTCATAATTAAAAGCTAGGGGATTATCACATTCAGTTAATTAATCAGCCAATCTTTTGGGCACCATGATCATTATCAAAATATATTGACAATCCATCAGTAGTTGATACTCTATATTTCAGTCTGAGTCGATTCACTGGACTGACCAACTGACCGACTGAAAGACTGGCAGTTCTGCTTAAACCTCTGGTGCAAAGATGAAAGAGAGCATGAACCATACACACCTCAACTGGGTCGGCAGCAAGAGGATATCTGAGTAATGGCCGGGAAGACAAAAGTAGAGCAGTCATCAATCTTATTCATTACCTTTACTCATTGAGCGTTCTTTACTGAAGGGCCATGTATTAATCGCTTTTGGGCTCAACTGCCTTTGAGTGTGTATTGAAGTACTGCATTACCAGCAAATTACAACTTAACCTAAACCTCTAAAGTGAAGTGGTTGCATTTGGAGCACAAAATCCCAATGGCAAAAACATGAGAATAGAATTTTCCTTTACTTAGATGGGGGCATTAAATGCAGTTTGGCACATCAGTGTGCTACCACAAAGAACTGGTTAAATATGTTTTCATAGTTTGTTTTAAGCATTGTAGAAATCATTAGTAAACTTTGGCACACTTCCTCCCAGAGTTATTCTTCATCATTCTATATGTGATAATGTAGGATGTGAAGAGACACTTAATAAGCAGGAAAGAAATGTGCTTCACAGTAAGAGCTTAATTTTGTGATTTTTCATTTGTGATTAAGATTGTGTTTTCACACAAAAAGTAGTGACTAGTGCAGCTTGAACAAGATGAAGACTGGGTAAACCTGAGATCGAAGGAGGACGCCTTGCTTTACATCTTGATGTCTAAAATGCTGACGAGACTATGAGAGAGTTTGATCATGAAATTAGATTTTGTGACAGAGGTGTGACCATTAATGCCTGCTACCAGCAAACACATCGACAAGCATTCACACTCGCATACACAGATAAGTGGTGTCTGCACAGAAGGTATTTCAGCAGGTTTTTTTTTTTTCAGTCTTGTTTCAACAAGCTATTCTTATTCTCAGGTTATAACATTTTGTTACACCCTGAAGTGTCTCATACAGACGCTCAAGGTTCCCTTTGTGAGATATGACAGACTCTCTGCCAGAAAGTCTTCCTAACATGTGGTTAACAGTCCCATCTTGGCAAGGTCATTATAAAGATAATGCTTCTGGTTAAAGCAATAACAAAAACGTAGGTGACACAAGTTAACATTAAAATATAAGTCAGCTGTGAAAGCAGCTTATCTACGACTGGTATTTACGTTTCTTGTTGGGTGGAACCCTTTACCAGATGTAGTAATTACAGCAACAAAGGAAGAAGTAAGATGAAGTAATCTAAAGAATTACAAAGTCCACATAAGGACAGAATGGTAAATTGGGTTAATCAAGCTCAGGAGTTTTGCCCGGGAGACAGATGTTCATGTCCAGTGTGCAACCAAAAGTTGACAGTGACTAATTTAGAATTACCAACGTAGTTAAGGGACATAATGTAACTGAAGTCAGGTTTGTAACCTAGGTGCATTGGTAACTAAACTAGAGTTATTTTAACCCAAACCACCATGTTTTCCCAAATCTTACTGTGACAGGTTGTCTCCCTGGACGCGCTCACCTGTCCCTTTCAGTAAGTCCACAATTGTCTGCCGCTCAGCGGCTCTGTCGCTCAGTTCCCAGCTGATTGTTCTTTGTGTGTTCTGGTGTAGCTGGGTGACCCATGGCATTATTCCTCCGTCGCTCTGGGGCGTCACTGTAGCTTCGCGGAGTGTTATGTGCGAGTCTATTTTTCTAGAAATGTTGGTTTTAATATAAATATTTGTGCGCTAAATTATAGTTTGTGTGCCTTTCTTGTAGAGGCCGTGTTGAACGGTCGGCCTGTGTTCAGCCACCTTTCCCGGGATCCACGCTGCTGTTTTGGATCTACTTAATTGTTTGATGTCTTGGGCTCTCCCTGATGACTTTGAGTTCGTTAATATTCAGCCGTTGTGGCTCCTCCATGAACGTGTCCTATCCTGAGCTTGTTAGCCGCTTTTGGCGTGGGCCTGGCTCCTCAGCGGGTGGTCACTTCTCTAATAAGGCTGCCCACTTCTGAGCCGGTTAAAGGACATTCCATTGTTTTCATTGATTTCGTGCCTTGGCAAATTCGTTTCTATTTTGTTATTTAGTGTTTTTGTATTTCTGTATTTTGTTTTCATTGTTTTGCCACACCAGCTCTGTGTAGCCTATTGCATTTTTTAACTTGTTTTTGTGTGTTTTGGTTAGGTGCTGTGGTCCAAGGCGGCAATTCAGTCCCTAGTGGTGGTCCCCTTCCTGTGTGTGTTGTCACAGGTGTTCATTTATAGACCTTTCTACTAGGGCTGGGCGATATGGCCTCAAATCAATATCACGATATATTGAGCAACTCACCTCGATAACGATAAGTAACCCCCCTCCCCCCGCACCTAAAAAAAAGGGGGAAAAAAATCCTGTATATTTACAGAAATGCCACTTATTTATTATTTATTTAGTAGTTAAGAACAACTGATAAGCATACCATTGAACAGCTGAAAAGCACAGATTACTTGAAATGACAACAACTGAACAAGTTTAAAAGTATAAAACATACAGTCCCTTATAAACAAATTCTAAGCTTCTCGCATTTTTTATTTCTTCGAATTGAATCACGTGGTTGTACTGCAGGTGGTGGAAGAGGTTGGCTGTAAATAAATAAACATTTTGAGGACTTCAGAATCAGAATCTAAGACATGAGACAAAATAGTAGAGAAGTTGACATTGCTGCTTAATAATATGTTAACCTCTTGAGCATTAGAGAACTTTTTTTACCATTATTTTCTTTATCATTATATATTTTTGATAGACACAGAATCTGTTTCAGAAGTCAGTGGGTCACATGACATGAAAGCTGTTGAGAAAAAAAATCAAGATTTCTGCATATTAATATTCATATAAAATAGAGGAAGCACTAAAATACAATAAACATAGCTGTGTCTCATTCGTCCAGTTTACTAATACAATCTGCTGCTGGAGTCACTGGGCCCCATGAAATGGAAGATATTGAAAAATCTGCAATTATTTTGTATTAATATATTTATGCTAAGTAATTTGATGACAGTCCCTAAATCAGTTTCCAGCGATTCAGTGCCATGTTCTGGGAGGTGAGCTAACCGTCCTCCTGCTGCTCACACTGGGTGAACCTCAGTAAAGTGGCGGCTGGACCCGAGTAGAGCTTAGAATCAAGCCCGACCCGAGCCCGTGCATGTTGTGTCCGAGCCCGGCCGACACATTGAATGTAATTATGAGCCCGAGACCGATTTAAACCCGACAACTTTTTAATACGTGGGCTGTTATAACTGACGTTCTCGGCTACAATTGCAGGTTGTTTGAACTACAGAAATCTTAATGAATAATGCAACAAATGCCACACTTAATGCACTCGACAAAGCCGGCATGTTATTATCACGGCCCACGACTTGTTTAAAATGGGTCCACACCTCTGTCTTTCCTCCAAACTTGCTCAAAGTTAATTCTACTGTTTTTATTTTTTTCTTTACATCTTCATGCTCCATGTTGCTCTTAAGCTACACAATCAGTGATGCCTGTAACGCTTTACTAGTTTTGTCATTTTTTGTAAAAATATATATTTTTGCTTTCTTCTTGCATCTCGGGGAGTGACGTCACGTGCGCGAGAAGTCACGTTTTCCAGCATGAGGTCACTCACATGTCAGACCACGCAGAGACACAAATGCAAACAACAATGGAGGGAGGAGAGAGATGCGCGTTTTCTAGCTGGAAATACAGTTATTATTTTGAGTGAATAAAAAACAAAACACAAATGTTTGATCAATAGACAGGCCCGGCCGAAGACAGTGGCCTGTTGCAGCCTTTGAACGCAGCATCATTTCACAAACTGTCCGCGACTCACAGCGAGAGTGGGTTCACATGATTACTACCCTGGCATAGCTGATGTCGCATCGGCGGGCGGAGTTTGCCATCAAATTAATGTAAAATAAGCACATACGCTGGGTAGATTAATCAAGTGGACCTAACATATCCCCCTGTTCCTAGTGGATGGTACGCCTATGATACCGAATATACCGACATGGCCAAAATGACGTCGGTTATCATCCTAAATTTCGGTATCGGTAAATTTTCGGTTTATCGCCCAGGCCTACTTTCTACCTTCTGCCCCTGCCGCCTTGCAAACTACCGCCCTGCACTTTAATCTCTGCTCCCGCAGGGTGCTAATTTTTATGTGATAACATCATAGGCGACTGGTGTGTATGTGTGTGTGAACTTTTGATTATTTTTGCTGATTTACTTATGTGTTTAGTAAAGTGTGCTCTCTTTAATTTGAAAACCGTCTCTTGCCCTGTGGTATTATGGAACCTGTGACCTCATTCATTAAAAATTAGCTTAGGATTTCCTGGGGGTGAAATTACCCCAGGTGTCGTTGTCGCAACACTATCACTCCCTTTCCATCACACCACATTACCAAGTAGTTTTCTTTCCTAAACCTATGTGGCGCGAGGATAGTTGAGGGTTTAAAAGGGTTAAAATGATTAAAAAGATGTTTTGGTAAAACAAAAAAAAAAAGCAGACAACGCAACCTAGGTTTGTGAGCCTCGGACTCCTAAACAAACACACAGGTTCTTAATTAAAATCAGGGTTGAGCAGAGTTAAAAACCAAGTCCAAATGCCAATGTACACAAGATTTATTATAAAAAAAGAAAAAACCCAGCCTGAAGTCTCTCCCGAGGATCCCACAGTCTCTGGGTAGCCCTGCTCTCAGACCAGGCCGAAGTGGCAGACCTCAACTTCCGCAGATGGTGGACGAGGCCTACAGTCACTCCAGAGCACACACGGGGGACAGAGAAAGCCGCCGGAATTAATCATCAGGCTAGAGTCATTCACGGTAAACAAAGAATCCCCAGGGTCTAAAATCCCAGTTAAGAATCCAACTATTCTGTTAAAATAGGAGAAAAGGGTATTGCTGCAAGAGGGGTGCATTGCGACCACAACCCTCTACAAGCCCACAATGCTTCCCCTCAAGTCCGGCCGGTGATGGAAGTCAACCTCTTCCTTGCACACCGTGTTCCGCATTCAGCGTTCCCGGCGGCCACTGTTCTGGTGTCCTCGGTGCCACGGCCCCCGCTGTCTCCACGCGTTCCCGGCGCCCACCGTCCTCGGTATCACGGCGCCGCCGTCTCCACCGTTTCCGGCGCCTGGCGTCCTTGGTGCCCCGGCGCCCGCCGTCCTGGCGTCCTCTCCTCTCTATCGCTCTCCGTCTCAATAAAAAGGTTACACCTGTGTTCGCCACCACCTGTGGCTTGTTGCGTTAGTCTGCTGGGCGAGTCCATATATAGTTCGTCTGTTCGTCCATTCGTAAAAAAGAAACTACATGCAAGTCAAACCCTGTAAAAAGGCAAAATACCACAACATGCGATATCTATCTATCGATCACATGCAACCCTAAAACTGACCCCGTCACACTAACCAAACTGCAAGTATACAGGTCTAGGATGCCTGGCGCTGGCATGCTGGACTGGCTGTGTCGTGGGAACTGTGAAATATGTCTTTTTGGCAGTCACTGACAATCAGATATTTTGGTATGAGGGTGTGAATACAGAGACAGAGCACTCTTGAAACATCCTGCATTAATTCAAGAATTAATACAATTAAAGGTCTTATTTGTGAGAATTCCCAACTCAAATACCAACACTTTGGTATTGTAGGTCGGTTTTGGTTGCCATCTCGTAGCGTCAGTATGTGGTGGCACAAGTTGGGAAACCCAAAACTGCGTTGTGTATTGGAAATGCTGTACAATTTTTAAGGGCCTCTCGACAGTGGAGGAGTCGGTCTCGGTGGGGCTACAGAGGAGGTAATATATATTGATTCCTGAACCCCTCAGTTGACAATGAACCAACATAAATCTAGAAAAGTGATAGTTTCCGTGATTAAATACCTTTTTAGAAAAAAAAAAAAAAATCTTTTCAGTTATTTGGAGAGAAGGTATAAACAAAGATCGGGTGGCTTGGAGCTACAATTGGCTTCAATTTCTCTGTGCAAACAGCCGGAACAGCATGGACAGAGCTCACTTCATTGTTATTTTTTATGCTTTTCACAGATCCACCATGTATATTGTTGGATTGTCTGTGAAGCAGGGGCTGTATTCCCTTGAATAAAATAGCCCTAACGTGGATGTATTTGCTCAGTGATGCCTCAATAGCATTTACTACCCTTGCAGATGGCTGCTCTCCTATAGCCTGGGGGGACGTAGTCAAGTCTGAGCCACTTTTAACTGTAACCCAGTGAGTTTGCTTCGGTTTTGTTAGTATTTATCTTGGGGAGAGGAGTATATTTATCTGCAGAAAAAATTGAATAAGAGAGGACTCTCAACACCTTCAGGCGTAAAAATGAATGCATGCAAGTTTCTATATAACTGCCTGTGGATGCTCTCCTCAGGTTAATAAGACATGATCAGTTGGGCTAAGCGTTTTGCATCACACATCTCTGCCTTGCTATTTCAAGCGAAGTCAGGAAGCTCAGTCATGTAGCAACTCTCGTGCAATTCCCCATGGGAGAGATGATGAGACTAATCCAGGACCATTCGATCAAATGAAACTTTTCAGTCAAGCTATTTTTCAATGTCACATTTCTTTATGTTTGATCCATGAGGTAGGCTTGCCCCATTGGCATCATCTATCATCATCAAGTCGCGCTACCGGGCTCTCCTGACCACTGAGCAGTCGCTCTCGGGAGACGGATGCCTCCGAGGAACATCTGTCAATCAACCACAAAGACGCACATGAATCTTATATGCTGGCATCTAGCTGCAGTCCTGGAGCTTGTAAAGGTATGCATGCAAGTGTGCTGGTGTACACATGCGCTCAGAAACAATAAACACAGAATATTTCTATACTCTCTTTGTCGCTCCAGTTATCCATATAGAGATTTTCACATGCCTGTCACTGATGTGATTCCCGTGCCAGCTCTGTTAAAACTAAAGCTCCAAGCCAAGACTGGGAAATGAGCCTCTTGGAAGAGAGGGTTTTGAAGCCAGGGGGAGTGTAAACATTAATTCTAGTTAGAGTTGGCACCTGTGAGTGTGTGTGTGTGTGTGTGAGTGTGTGCTGAGGTGAGTGGAGCACTCTAAAATTTGAAAACGCCCTCAATCAGTCTGCATTCAAAAGATTTGTAAGATGCAGTATTAGCTCAGAGATGAATGCAAAGTAAGACTTCGTCAAGCCTTTGGCGATGCAAGAGCAGCAGTTCATTCTGTCACCAGAGAATCATTTTTGAGCGGCTTTGAAGGCTAATCAATGGCACCCGACATCTAACTACAAAGACCCCTGATTTAAGCAGTCTCGTTAGCAGAAAATATCCAAACATGCCAGCGCTGCTCACCTGGATGGAGGACCTTGAAATATCAATGCATAGAACAGCTGCTGATGAAGTGCTGACAGACAGGCTACAGCGGGGATAATCAGTGAGTGAGACAGTCCCCTGAAGACAGGAAGGACGGGACAGACAACAGATTTTTGGGATGTTTACAGTCATCAAAGGTTGAGCACTACTCAGACCCAGAAGATGACAACGTTAATTGGGGTCACACCTCCGGGATATCCTCTCCTTTCAATGTAATTTTCTTTGGAGGATGATTTGCCCACAGGATCAGAGGAGACACTGGTACAAATGAGTCCAATTTTTCTTCAGGGACTTAGCAGTGAAGTGGGAAAACAGGGATCATTTCATCAAATCATATCAGTGTTTAGACACAATATGTAGCATTCCTCCTTTGCCAATAATAATAAGTACTAGTTGCCAAGTTGCAAGCACCATGTCATTAATCTGCTGTGCGCCGCACTCAATTACTCCATTTTCTCCAAGGAGTTGGGAACAGACTGTGGCCTTAACTGTGGTTTCACAACATCTATAATTAGAAAAACAATTATTCAATTCCATGATCATCACGGTTGCAACACTGTGTAACACACAAATCACACCCTGTGTACAGCTGTGGTGCCTCTCTCGCTGTTCCCTCTCACCTTCAGAGTTCATGTGGGGCTAATGAACACAGCTCATAAGAGCTACATGCTCCCCAGCGGTTCAGGAAGATATTCCACTTGTTTATGTTCGCCATATGGTTGGTGCAACTTTTCAGTGGGGACCTGGGGATAGGGTTACCTTCAAAAGAGGTCTCTACACAAATGTGCTGTTTGCTTACGTGTTAGATGTGCAGAACCTACTATTTTTAAACGCTATTTTTAGGTCACTTTAAGGGCACTGTCACTGTTCAACTACAAAAAGAAAAAAACACTGAAGTACCTTTTTTTAAATAATTTATCATGTGTCTTACTAAGCATGCAGATAGGCCTACCCTTGCAGTTCCCCAACCCCATATCAGTAGATGATGGGTGGCATTTGTAAATCTGAAAGGGGCAGAAAGAAGCTCTCCAAGACATCCATGCCAAAAAAGGGATATTTATCTATAAAATGTTATTAAAACAGAAGATACATTGACAGTACAAGCATGCAAAGTATACACCAAAAGGCAATGATTTAGATTTCAGTGAAGTTGTTGCCGAGAAAATTAGTTGCCAGTGGGCAGCAAGACAAGCCTGTGAGTGCACCGACATTAAAGCAGCTATGATAGAAATATAGAGTTATTGATAACACAATGTGAAATGTGTCGCTCAAAGTGAACCTAAAGAGCATTATGACCTGAAGCTGAAGCTCTCTCAGTTTTACAGAGCATTGTAGTGAGTTTCAACCCATTGTTTAATAGTACAGCTGCAACTTTACTGTTTTGGTCCACTCTCACTGCTCTCATAATGCGTCATTGCCAGCAGCAGGCAGATGTTTTCACGCTCTGAACCAGCTATAAACAACCAGCTCTGCATCAAACAGCAGAAACATACAGTTAAAGATTAACTGATGAACATAGCAGAGCGTTAACAGCCAAAGAGCTAAATATAAAGGGCTGGGAGAGACCAAAAATGGCGCTAAAAGAGAGAGAATATTTGATTTACATTAATCAGGTGACACAAACATGCCACCAAATGAATGATAACTGCTTTAATGTGTAAAAAAAGTGTTTGCTAACACACTCGGAATATAAACTATGAAGGTGATGATATGTTTGCACAAAGAAGGTGGCCAAAACAGCCCCAAAAAGCGTTTATAGCAGGTTTCGCTAAATGATCTGTCTACTTTTCAACCAGCTGCTGCCTAATATAAAAACTGTACTGTGATCGTGTGAACAATGTGCTAAATGATACTCATTATGTAATGCACTTACTTGTTTATCTTGCCTCCACCCCCCACTGCTTATAACTGTAATACAACTATCATAAATACCAATCCCAGGGACACCCATTAGCATGCTATCGGCTAAATCGCTGTTGAAATTGGCTGACTTGTCTTATGATTAAAATCTTCATCATGTGCAACAACACAAGTCACATAGTTTAGCAAGCTAGCTGATATTTAGAGAAGCTGTTATGCACCACCTAAAGCCAGTCTAAGTCTTGGTCACTGTCTTTATTTTCTCTCCTTGGGTTCCTCCATCAACGTTCTCTAGATCTCCTCACCTCTGTCAGAGCTAACGTGTAGCAACAGTGAGCGGCAATTACAAGTGATCCGGTTTCACCAAAATCATGTAATGCCGTAATGATGCCACATAGTGCTGAAACAAGCGATAGGGGGGCGAAGTGGCTGAGACACCGTTGCTCTTCCTGAAATAATATAATAAAAGTAGATAGATTACAACTATCATTCCCATTAGGAGATGAACAATAATGTCAGTTAGAGTGCTCCCACTGTACCATCCAAACATACACATGTTAAGCCTCATGCAGCGCTGACAGTGTCCAGATTTGTACACAGTACTCACACTGATTGCCTGACACAAAGTAAGCAATGAAAATAAATGCCTTCGCTGAAGGAAAGTCCAGACCAGATCAGGGCTGAGGCACAGAGGAGACAGCTAGTTAAGTGAGTTAGGGCATTTGGGGTCAACTGCACATTTATTTTCTGTACTTACCCACTTTTCTTTCTAAATTTTTCAAATATTTGCTCAGTTTTCTTTATTACAAACATGTATTCATCCAGTCTGACGAACATTTTAAAGTCTATTTTGTTCCCCCTCATCGTTAACAAATGGAGTCTGGTGATACAGCTAACAAGCTTAGTTGTTTTCTGCAACATCTATGCATCTTAATGATGTTGAAGCAATTGGTTGTCTCGGTAATTGCATCTTTGAAGAGAACTGCTTCAGAGACAGCACAAATGGCAATCCTCAGATTGGTAATTAAAAGTGTGCAGTCGGTGCTGGGATGGGATGATTAAGGCAGTATAGACGCTCTACTGACAGATGATGGAAGAAAGTGTTATTGATGACAGTGCAGAGGAGGTATCAGTGCAGCTCTGCAACACATTTTTCATCCATCTCCAAGCAGTACACACACAACTCTGTCACATCATGGACTAATAACAAGTGTTGGGCAAGTTACTTCTAAAATGTAATGCATTACATGTTACTACTTACTATCAATTGGAAATAATAAGTTACGTGACACTACACTATTACTGTCAGTGTAGCAAATTCATTTATAACTTTGTCATCATTTTTCTTATGTTCCACCATAGGCTGTTTTTAGACGGCTCTCACTGCAAAAACTGTCAATGGGCCCTAAAACCTGTGATCAAGTCAGACGATTTTAAATATTATCAGACTCATTTATCAGTTTGTATGCAATCTTCGATTTATTGCTAATTATGACACCACAGCCTATTAAAACTGTTCACAGGCGATCTGTTATTTATGATTTAAATTACTTGATTTTTAATACAGACAACAATTACTTATTGTGTGCAGTTTTTGAATATGAATGTGTCTTCCGTTAACAGAATAGCCTAAACCACCAATATCAGACAAAATAAGATCAAAATCTCTACATTTCAGCAAAAATAAAAAAGCTTCATATTGTCATAAAATATCATATAGTTGATTCAACATCTAAACCAACCAGCTGTTAGAACAGGTGGCTCCAAAAACTGCAGCCGCCTCGATCTGGTGAGATTGCGGTTTCCCACGACCACGACAACCGCCGCTGATCGATTTTACAGGCCTGGCTGATCTCGAACGAGCCTTCTGACTGCCGACTGTTGTGGGTGATTGATTTGCTTATAGCCAATAACAGCTTGTTTTGCGGAAGCAAAGATACATGAAAGAGCCGATTGGCCTTCCAAACTGGGAGCGCTTGCAACACTTCAGTGGCTTACTCGGGGTAAAACCTAAACAGAAAAAGTTGGAGACAATTTCACTTTGGAAGGCAGAACATTACATTTAATATGTCTCCTGGGGGAAGAAGTCATGTTTTTATTTGGCGGACCAAGTTGGCAGACATTTAGATTAAAGTAGTTGGACTTATTCACAATTTGGATGAATTTTAGGAAAAAATCCTTTTTGATTCTTTTAATCAGTGGACACTTAGAAATATAATTAAAAAGCAGTGGACACAAATCAGGACCTTATGACTGCTTCAAAATTCGAGAGTCATCACTTTTTTTCCATATCTTTTGCTTACCTTGCCAGTAAATCTGAATGAGTCTTTCTTCAGTTCTTATGGTTTTTGTTAAACAAACTGCACAACTGAATTGTAGAGAATCTTTTTTTGTTTTTTAAAATAATTTTTATTGTAGAGAATCTAAACATGCACATCATGTCCATATTGACAAAGGGTAAAAGCACAGTATGGAAGAATTGGCCACTTGTCAAAGTCATGCTCCAAAAGCATATCACTTTAGCTTGGTTAGCTTTGCAGCTAGTGATCCTCAAGGTACAGGCACATATACAATATGAATTTTAGTAGGACTGGTTGATTTTATGGGAATGTGTTGATTAACGGGGCTAAAAGTTGACCGATGTGGCATGATGCCAGAAACGTATAATTTTGAGGATTTCAGATTGGAAACGTTTTAAACTCAAATTCTTACATATTGCACCTTTGAGACATCTACAGTATATTGTTATGAGGCACTTTGAAAAGCTTGTCAACCCAGTGGATGTGACCTGGTTGAAAAACATCTTTAAACACTACATCTTGGGTGGTAATGCATGATAAGACATAGTAACTTTATTACTCTGTAACTGCTCAAAGTAATATATTACTGCAGCCGGCTTACCCCAACATGCCTTATAGTGTTAAGATCGCCAACATGTTGCCATACATGAATGTGTGAATAAACTAAACAGTGTGAAGCATTTAACTATGCCAATCCAGCATGGGTTTACAAGACACAGTCACTTCATAAAAGCCAGAACCAGAATGCAGCGTACACATTTTGAAACAACAGAGAAGGTCAAGAAACAGACAAACAGCTAACTCACAATCAAATCTTCAGACCATCACTGAATACTACAGAATACACCCGGATATATTTACTATGTAGTACTGAAAAAATCTGAATAAAAACTAATGAAACAATCTATCTTTCCTTTCTTTTCATGGCTTTTGAAACAAAGTTGGCAAACCTAAACTCATCAAATTTAAGCAGCCATTCCAATTTTTGCTTATGTGTACACCAGACTAATTTAAAGTTTTGTTAAGCCATTACATGAATCATTAACTCTCTTAAATTGTTATAATTTGTACAGTACCAAATGAAATGGGACCTCCTTTCCACTTCACCCAAATAGCTCACACAATCTGTCCACCTGAGAATTTTTGAATCGACATGAATCAACATGATTCTCGGCCAAACTTTCGTTTTATATGCTCACATGTCCTTACTTTTGGCCATTTTGCTTCACATTTCAGTAAGAGTGTTGTTTTATTTTTGTTTCTCTTTTTAATAAAGTGAAATTACAACCAATCATTCCTGTAGATAAATAGCACAGTGGTATCAGACATGATGACACGATGCTAAGCAAAGCTTTTGCTGCAGGCTCTCACCTAACTCAGCAGATCATCTGTGAAGCCCAGTAAGCCACAGTGAGGAACAATTTAGGGAACACACACCCACCAAATTAAGCAAATGACTCACTAAGACCTCCCACTAAATCACCTTTAAGGCAGCTGCTTAATGTGAATTGCAGAGGTGCTGGAGCCATTCTACAAGTCTGACTGTACTGAAACTGCAACAGGAAAGGAAAATAGGATAAAAAAAAAACTAAAAAAAAAAAAAAACGGTTTTGCTTAAAGGCTTCAGGTATTCAGGGAGAGGAGAGAAGCTAACGTGAAAGAAATCCTACATGGAAGCAATTGTTTTGTTGGCAAAATAATGCAGTGAATAATGATATCTACAACTTTAAGAAAAACAAGGCACCTGTGGACACACAAACAAAGACGAAAGCTGCAAGCATTTTATCATTACATGAACATTATATCATTAGGATTAGATATTAGGATGATATATGGGAAACAACAAACAACCACAACTGCCTCAAATCGAAATAGTTTCTTTATTATTTATAGAGCAAGACAATGTATTGGAAGAAGGAACATTACATTCTGCCACTCACAAATGAAGTAATAATGCTGCTAAATGTGTGGCTATGTTGATCAGCACCAGTCCTGCTGTATTCACTGGAAACTGCCAATCCAGGCAGAGTCAGCAGGGGGATGTAACAGATATTCAGCGCTATTAGCTACACCAAAAGCCAATCTATACACTTCAAACTCCTTATCTAGCTGCCATTTTTTGAAGGAAACATGTAGCTGTGCTGAGGCAAATAGATCCACTAGTTGTTTTACGAGAACTTTAAATAACTTGAATTGTTGTTGGGTTGAGTCTAGACTCTCAGACTTAATTATGCTCAATCCTATTTCCAAATTTTACCCCACCCCGTGTTTTTGAAAGCCCTCAGAAGAGAATTACAATGGTTGGTGGTTGAAATCCCCCCTATGTCAGCAGTTTACTTTGCAGCTGAATGGAGGATGTTGGCATGAATGAAAATTCAATGTGCCATCATGCTTTGATTTCCACTTATGGTAACAGTGGCCACTATGTAGCTAAAGTAGTCTAATGTTAAGGCTTAAATATAGCCCTGATAGCCCAGCACATAGACAGCCACCATGGCCATTAGGTTGAAACGGGTCTAATGCATGTGTTTACATTCAGTCAGACTCAGCAACTGGTGTCTGAAATGATTCATGTAAAATGCATGTTTATTTGGAGAGCTGTGGGAGGCTCTCATAGCTCGCCCTGATGCACGTTGCAATTGACGAGACTTGGTTTCAATGAGTCTCAACATCATAACTTTGAATAAACACTTAATAGATGATGTATTTTTTGTAGAGTAAACATGTCTAATGAAGTGTAGGCAGTCTTACAGAATTGAAGTGCAGTCATCAACCTATGTTATTTATACTAATGTATCACCCTATTTGCAAAGTAGATTAATGTGCTACACCTTTATGTTTAGCTGCGAAAATGTCCTTAAAAGATAGAATAAGACTAATTACTTATAGATGTAAGCCTGGCCTCAAGGAATAAAGGATAAATGGAGCCTTATATGCCATTTCCTGTGTCGGTCTGCACTTATGTATGCAGTGTAAGAAAGATGACACACAGGCAACACATGATGGCATATGAACTCGTGTTTCACTGATCAATAATTTACAAAGGAGTGACTGACAACGTCCAGGTCCCAGAGGGTTTCCAAGGTTAATGGCATACATGCATTAATTGGCTGAAATGTTAGAGGTCGCTCGGCAGGATAAAACAGATAACAAGACAGTATTGTCTTGTTCTGAATGACAGAGGAAGCCTTGTGCCTGAGGTATAGTGAAGGTGATGGAGGTCAAGTAAAAAGACAAATCACTTACAAGCGCAAAACACGTCAAATTCAAAAAGTAGAAAAGGGCATTTGATGGTGTATTCATGAGGAAGTTGTTTGTTGTAAGGGCTACAACCCTCAGGTGGTAATCAATAATGGAGGAGTGACACAGTAGGTAGTGAATATAGTTATCAGGAATTCATAGACAATGCAGAGAAGACGTGCTGTAGTGTATGACAGGAGATTAGACATAGGACACATTCAAAACTGAAGAGTGTCAGTGTTGTCATTTCCAGCCTTCACACTGTTCCAGATGTGTGAAAAATATAGGCCACGATCACAAGGCAGTCCTTCCCTCGCTCAGCTCTGAATTGCTGCTCAAAACTGACTTTTTTTTTTTTTTTTTACGTTTTCTTCATATCTATTCTAGGATGTAACCAATATCTGACACCAATATAAACTGACAGCCATGTTGAATAGACTTTGGTGAAGAATGACAGTAACAGAGGATGTCACTTTTCTGCAGCTTGTTTTGAACACATTTTGGGTTTTGATGCCTGCCCTCTATTTTTGACTTGAATTGAGGCTTCTCCCCAAATATCAGTCAAGCCATCGTTTCCACTCCCTCTCCACAGTTGTTTTCTATTGTCCTCCAGGACAAAGAAAATCCTTGTTGAGCCCAGTTGCCATTGTACCACAGTTAAAACACTACTATCAGATGAATGATGTATTAAATAGCAGTGTAAATCATTATTTGGTTGGCTCCCTATCTAAACATTGTACAAGTGAATTTGAAGCTGCACTAATTGATATTTTCAGCAACACGTCTGACTATCTGTCAGTCCACCACTTTGGTTAAGTCAAATATCATCATCGAATGGACTGAAATGAAATTTTGTGTCATGCTGTAGTCACCAGAGACTGACAGTGCCTTTCACGATCCCCTGATGTTTGATCTGTCTTCGCTACTATTGGATTGGCACACATTCATGTCCACCTAAGGTTGGATTTCTCCAGCTGGTCATCCTCTGTTTTTACACCCAGCACCATCATCAGGTCAGACATTTCATTAGTCCAACACTTGAGTTAATGAGCAGACAGGCCTACTTGCAAATTTAATCACTATCTCACCAGTCTCAGCTGTATTTTGGCTGCTGAGTAGTACATTTTTTCTGATTAGTGTTAGCTGCACACATGTTAAAAAATTTGATTTTAACTGACAGTGAATATTTTAAACCTTTTGCATGCTCATTTTCAGCAGTTGATGCACAATTGCATCGGTGAATCTTTTAAAATTTTGTTTTGTTTTGAGATGTTTTGAAAAGTTTATGTTTGTTATACATAATAATAATGTACAATAATATATTATTATTAACTCAATGGCTCAGAGTACATTATTAGCTATGTAGTAGCAAACTCCTTTCATGGAATAACGAATTAGTGCGTGATGTTAGCCAGTGTGTAGTTGAGAGAAATAATTGTGTGTGTGTGTGTGTGTGTGTGTGTGTGTGTGTGTGTGTGTGTGTGTGTGTGTGTGTGTGTGTGTGTGTGTGTGTGTGTATGTGTGAGGTTGAGCATGAGGTTTACAGTGATGTTCTACTGTAACCGTGAATAGAGCAGTGCAGTGTGTATGTCCCGCTCAGGCTGTTCGTCTGTGAATAAATGCTGCAGCTCCTTAGGATCCAGGCCAAGATGTTTCTTGCTTCCCACCAGCTGATCACAGTGAAGGGTCAACCGTGGAGCTATTGACCACTTCGCCCGAGGCTCGCTTAAAGCAACAAATTGGCATTTTGTGCGATTTGGCACCGCTTTAAGTTTCTGAGTGTGTTTGTGTAATGCTGTGATCCTAACCTCTCACTGAAGTTACAAAATAGCTTTGACAGAGACACCATTCACCCTGTTACAAGATGTGGTAACAACATTTATCATTTGTATTTAACCTTTCATATTAATGTCAGCCTGCACCACCTTGCACTGTTTTACTGCATGTATTGAACCTATGACCTCACGTGATCTTACACCTCTTAGCACTGTGAATTATGACCAGACCTACGAATGAACTGTATGAGTTACTGTTGAGCATTGACCTCACTGCTGTGTGTGCATAATAACACTCTGTGCTCACCGGATATTTGGTTGTTAGAATGTACTGAGACACCTTCAAGGCCGTTCGACTTTCCCGTCTTGACAGTGGACCTCCTTTGTGAGTTATTATCTGTGTTGCCTATAAACTGTGACTTTCTGTAAGGCTTGGTGTCAGTCTCACCCAGGATTACCTGGTGGACAGTTCTGACCCTTCAGCGGAAATTGACTGACTCTGTTTACTCCTCACTTTTCTATCATATCACTTTGCACAAATTGCACAAAGACAGCTTTCTGGGATTCATCTTTTATTTGTCTGCTTCTGTATAAGACTTTCCACCACACATGACTCAGTACCATCAAAATCATTTCAGATTTGTTATCTTAAGGTTAAAAAAATGACCCAACCAGCTAGTCTCTTTTGAGTGACAAGCAGCTTCTCCCATTGGTATTGCCATTTTCTTTTCTTTTTTTCTTTTTTTAATCAAATATCAATAGTGTTCAAGGTATTGAATCAAAGTTGGACATTCCAGTATTGTGACAACACTATAGCAGGCTAAACTAAGATGTTGAAAATAATGAACATGATAAATTGAAATATTAAGCACTGTAAACATATGAACTTAGCCATGTGCGTTGTTGCTGTAGACTCTTGCCTTGCTATTTAAACAGCAAGACTAGAATGTAATGTGAATGATGTCACTTAAAGTAACACTTTCTAGCCTCTTTTTAGTTCATCTGGTGCCTTATTGTTTATTTTAATCTCTATTTACCAAATCCATCCATTCAGTGTCTTTCTCGTGAAGGAGTGCTGACTATTTGCTGTCTTCTGATCAAGAAACTTGCCCAAATTAAACTTTTCTTGCCTCACTGTAGGCACTCTCATCATTCCCATTAGTGCTAATAAGACTGATGTCACCAAGTTAATAGCTGAAATCTGTGAACACAACAACATTTTTAGATAAAGTGTGTTGGGGGAAGAAACCCTAGCGCTCGGACAATGAAACAGATTGTGTATAAACTCAAAGGTCAATTTATTTAGAAGGAGAACATGAGGGTGAAAAATATTTCTCCATCCATCACCATTAACAGACTTCAGATTCAGTTTTGACCTAGCATACTTGCCATCATGCAGCAGTTTTTCAGTGCGATGAGGAATTATTACTGACTTTCTGGTGGCTCTTTCTATTCAGGCAAGACTGTAGGCTTTGTTTCTCTTTCTGTTAAGGCATGAATTGGAATAAAACAAAATAAGGCTTTAAATTCTATATTAGGCAAAAACCCTAAACTGCAATGTTGTTTCCATCTAGGGAAAGAAGTTTTTCCCTCCATGGTGTCTTTTAAATTAGGTTTCATGATTATTGCGTGTCAGCAGCCTCGGCAAGATGTCAAGGGTTAGCATATGATTCTGGAAAGAAATGTTGGCACCCACAGACTCAAGCGAAGAATGAAAGTGATAACCGCAGTGTTTGTCAGTCTGATCCTTCAGCAGTGGTCTTCCACACAGAGCCTCTTCCCTGTGAACCTGGGAGGAGAGCTCTACAGGCTGCCTGTCAGCTGTCCCATGGTGCTTGGAGAGGGCTCCTGGTCTTTTTAATTCCCAGCCAATCTTCTGTCCATCACACTTCTTTATCCCTACTTTAGAGCTCAGCTCAGGTCCACACACTGTCACTTTCTGACATATCTCGCAGCCTACACCTCGACAGTACCAGAAAATATTGTCAGCTTCTCCCCCGCCCCCAACTCACTTTCAATACGAACAACAAATCATATTTTCAAACTGGATGTAGGAACAGAACCTCCTGCCTACCTCTCCACACCAATCCACTCCATATTTGACTTTTCTCAGCGTGTGCGTGTGTGTGATGGGGATGTGTAGAATAAAATAAGAGCTCTGGGTTTAGCTCCTGACAGATCACTCCGTGCTTATCAGGTGACCCAAGCAGTTTCTCCGGATTGTCCCGCACGAAGCGTTGCATGTTGATAATAATGAGCGGAGGCGGATTCGGAGCAGCACAACATGCACAGCGCAGCAAAGGTAAAGAAGCCCCTCCTCGAAAATGCTGCCATTCTCAGGAGATTTCCATGAATATGGGATTAGCCACAAGCTGTGAGTCAAGCTCTGGTTCTTCCAGTTGCTTTACATATTTAAGGCCGAATTTTGCACCAGCAGAACAGGCGGCTTAGAGTCAAAGGAGATTGTGCAGCGGTTTTAGTAAAGCGGGAATGAGTCCTGGGAGAGTATATTGACACAAGTTCCCAAAAATTCCCAACATACGGGCCTTGTCAGGTCTCCAACTTAAACAATGTGTCAGACAGGGTGAGCCAAATATCATGGCGCTAAAATGTGTCACGCTCGCACATTACGATTTATCTTTGACTTTTCTTCGTCTAAATGTGCGAGTGAGAATGTTTAAAGATGTAGTTTAAACAACGCTAAAAAAAACTAAAGACACCCTGCCATGTTGGACATACTTACAGTAAATCAATTTCTTTATGACACAGAGATTATGAGCTGAGATCGGGGGGAAGCTTCCGGTGAGCTCTGAGGAAAAAAGTCGTGCTGCTGCTGATTTTATCTTCCAGGACTCATGCCAGAGATAAACTGCCAAATCCATCGCACATTTAATTGCAACCTGGATCGTCAACGCTGATATCAACTTTATGAGTGTATGTACATGACTTTGATTAAATATTCTGCCTCTCTAAATAGCAGGTGCAACACATTCTCGTATGACGATCCCGGTGATATCTCACGAGGCTGCCAGGCAATATCAAGAGCAGCAGACGGTCTTTTTAAAAATCCCTGCTGATGGTTTTCTTGTGATGTGTCATATAGTTTTTCATGAATGGTTTGGCAGCCTACAGTACATTGCCTTGATGAGCACAGACGCTTGACTGTTCACATGCACAATAGAGCTTCAACTCCTGTTTCTTACTTGGTTCTGTCTGCAGAGACTAAATGGATTAACCTTGTTTCAGCCTTTGAATTGGCTGTCTTTTGACTGATTTCAGAATGCGCTGTTGCTTTAAGAAATCCAAACGAACTTCATTGCAGAACACTTTCATCAGATTCATGACATACTGTCCACACCTGACCAGCACCCTTCAGCCATCAGAAAGTCTTTTCTTTTTATCTGTCAATGGCCATGTTATTGGAAGAAAAGTTTACTATCAACTGATCCATGTTCACAGTTATTGTGAGCACACGTCTAGATTGGATGTGGGAGTGTTCTGCATTGTGTCGGCACATGTTATATGTATCTGACCAGTGTCACATTGTAATGCACTGCCAGAGCTGGAAGATGAGAGGCTTTTTGTCCACAGCTGCTGTCTGTCATGGTCCTGTCATTTCTGCCTCCTTTTATTCGTTTTCTGGTTTTTGTGTTGCCTGTGCTCCTCCCCTGCCTCTATTTTCCCTCCACTCCCGCCCTGCATCACCTTTGTTAGTCCTGCCCTGTTCCCGCTGTTGTTTCCCCTCCTGTGTTCCTCCCCGGCCTGCTTTTTCCCTCCACTCCTGCTCTGCATCAGCTTCATTGGGCCTCCCCTGTTCTCTGTGTTCTTCCCATCAGCTCCTCTCCTGCTCCTCTTGCCTCCTCACATCATTCCCCTCACCGGTGCTTCTCCGACTCTCTTCACCTGCGCCTCCTCCCCTCCTCAGTTTGTGTTTAAATCCAGTCAGTAGTTCATTTTTATTGTCTAGTTGTCTTTTCTCTTAACCTGTTCCTGCTGGTAATGTAGTTTGCCTGAGGTAAAAAAAAAACAAATGGCACATTGTTATTTGACATGCTTACTACAAATATCCTGGATTCTTCTGAATGATTTGTTAGTGCGTAACTATTCCAGCGTTGCCCTCACCTACAAAAAAAAAAACCCATCTAATAGTGCAGAATGATGATCGGGACGAGTGTGCTGCTTCCTTCGGTAGCGGTTTGCCAAAACTGTTATTGCAAAAATCCCCTACTGTTGCCAGTCGTAACACTGAAGCTAACAACGATAAAAGGAGTGAGCAGCATGAGGTCGATCGTCTTGGCGAGTGCTACGCACATTCTTATGTGAGACAGTTTAAGGACCGACAGGACTTCTGCTATGTTTTTTTCTTTTAAAATCAGATCGATGCGGAAATTACGTAATCATGAGTTATATGGATCCTTAATCTAAGATCTGAAAGGGCATCATTCACCAAGGTAAACGGTCGGTGTAGCATTTAAGGCCAGCAGTTTCGTAAGAACTGCCATTGCGTTTTTTTTGTGTGACTGTTGTAAAAACTTAATATTCTGAGCAGTACTACATTCCAGATAGAATGTAATTTACCTGTCAGAAGTCCATTATAAATGTATTCAGTAGGATGATGAAGGTCAGCGTTAGTTCAGTCAGGAAGCCCATCTTTTCATTCACCTCTCTCCCTACTCCCTCCATTCACCTGACCACGGGTGCTTCATTTTCCATCTCCATTTAACCAACCACATCCTGCCACGAAAAAAAAACACAATCAGCCAATCATGTCTCTGCTGTCAAACTTGAAACCGCCCTCCTCTCTGCTGTCAGCTGCCATGTCAGGCATCTGTGCGACTCTCCTCCACCCCATCCTCCTCCAGCTCTTCATATCCAGCTCCACTCATCAGAATCAACTCCCCGCCTCCGTCAGATCTACAGGATATTTCTTCCTCCATCACCGCCACCAGTGTCTAGACTCCAGCGGGGGGAGGAGGGGGTTCCTATCCTCGGCACAGCTTCACCACCTCCCTGAATATAACTTCATCACGATGGAGTCTAACCGCCAAAACTTTCTCATTCTTTTATTACACGTGGCAATAAATCTTCATGTTCACTCAAAAAAATACAAGTCTCTCTTGATTGAAATGTCTTTGTATTTATCTCCGTCTTTGCTCAAGCAACGTCTGAAAACAAATCTTGTGCTAATTTGTCTCTGCTCCTGAGGGAATACTCTGCCTCTTTCTTGCCTCACCTTTCCTTCCCTAGTACACCTGTTATAGTCCCACAGGAGACGGATCCCTCGGTGTACTTACACACTAGATTTGCTGTGATTTTTCCGCTGTACACTCTGTAGTACAGCAGTAATCTCCCGAGACTGAGATCTGCTGCGTCCCAGCGAGGCACACCATTCCCACAAGCTAAAAACACACCCACTGATTAAAGGCTTTCAATGTGAAAATCTTTATTTGTTATCTCACAGAGACATCTTATTATTTTTAATACAATGGTATTACATTACATAATTAACAAATTGCAGATTCAGTTAGAGAAGCAGATTAATCAGAAATGAAGGGAGAAAAACAATTTAAATACAAATTTGTGACATCATACAGAGATATTCTAGCAAAAAATGCATACAAATGATTCATAAAAGCATTTAATAGGAAAATGTAAAGGGATTTAAAGTTCTGGGTAATGGAACAGCACATAATAAATCCTTCAGAGCAGTAAGGTTCGGGTTGATGTACACTAGGCATAACAGATCTCGAGTATGTCATTTCAACATCTGTGTCTCATCTTGAGGATAATAATGATATCTGTGTTATACTTTCCAGCAACACTCACAGACACATACACACACACACACACACACACACACACACAATAATAACAGATGTTTGGTAAACATTTTATATGACAAAGATACTGTATGTTAAACATTAATAGGAAAGTGTGTCGTCCCATAAGTGTAACACAGATGTGTTGAAAGTGGCACACCCTGAGAGTGTATCTACCATGTAATAAAAAGGCATCAAATCATGTGTGAAATAAAATCTGTGCATAGCAAACAATTCTGAAATCTTACATATTACAATAGCACATCTTCACTTCTTTACACGTCACCATGGCAACGTTTGTCGTAACGTAAGCAAACCTTACTCCTTTACCTTTCATCAATCAGCAGTGCATTGTATGAAGGTAGCAACTTGTCCCCTACAAACAGACCCAATTCACGGCCGACATTTTGACTTGTCGGGGCAGGAAAAGCATGGGTGGAATTTACAACATCAACGATGTCTGCATTCCATTTAAGGTGAGCTAGCAGGGTTACGTTGCCTACTGGGACTCTTAAGCTAACTGAGCCATCGGTGATGTTATTGGTCACACCTGTGGTAGTCCTGAACTGACCACTCAAAATGTCTGCTGTGAAAAGGCTCTATTATGTTCCTCTACAGCTATTTTGCATCCAAAATATTATACCTCATTTTGAATGCGATAATGTAACAATATCCATTATGTTTTCTTCTACGATGAATGTGAACCATGTGCGGAAGATTCAGTGTTATAATTTGATATCCTGTAACTTACAGTTAATGTATTTTAAATAGCAAGATATGAATGCTGATTTGTCTTGTTGTACGTAAATTGTTCAAAGATAAATGTTTCCTTGATCAACATTTTCAAGTATGGTGGACGCCTATGCTAACATTCAATGAATATCACACTAAACAATTATCAAAGAAATGGCAACGCAAGAGAGATTCAGGAGAGCTCTTAAACTAATCTATATCAGTTTTAGGGATACAAGATGTAAAATTACCTGAAATATAATTTAACAAATAAAGCAAGTAACATTATACATTCTACGTTTGATAGGCCTGCCCTTTTGCAAAAAGTAATGCAATCTGCGTGTATTACAGATGGTCGATAACAGATTTAAAGAATATAACGTTGATAAGGCAAAGCAGCTTTGTTACACACCTGTGAGGAGTTTAGCTTAGGATCTGTTCCCAGACACCAACCTATTTTAGCAACAAATCCAAGTGCTTACTGATCATAAGACTAGCCAGTGTTTCCTTGTATAAAATCAACACAGAACACGTGTAAGACTGTCCTAACTCTGTGGATGAACAGAGGCTGTTGGGAAAGTGTTAATCCTGATGGTCGTCTGTTTGAATGGATAATGCTGACTGGCGGTGACAAACTAGCCATGTCCGCATTGTTAACTAATATGCGCTGTATTTATCAGATCATCCCATAGTAGAAGAATATGAACAGATGATTGTTTTTTTAAAGGAGAAATCATGCTAATTGCCACCGTTTGGGCAACATTAGCAATTACAGCGTGATGCAATTTAGTCTATTTTGGAATGGACAAGCCGAGCATCTCATTAACGAGCTGCCTTTGAACAGCACCCATTTTGACTTGTCACAGCAGGGAGAGCACAGACGTTGAGATGTTTCATGTGGTATGACACCAGAGGATGAGCCATTGTTTGTTGCCACTGCCAGTCACCAACATGCACAGAACATTGGGGCACGCATCAATTCCTGTGGATACTTGTACATCCTGTGCCTATCCCTGATATTTTGGGAAATGTGTGTATTGGTTTTGCTGCTGAGAGTTAGATGAGAATACCAACACGGCATCATCATGGAGCAAGAGCTGGGAGTCGGGGTTTAGCATAAAGACTAGACTTTAATGTGTGACTCTACTACCAATGGCATATGGCTGCCGTTGAATTTTGTTTTTCATTTAACGGATTACACTTTAAGTCCAAATGATGAGAGCAAGGGTGAATTATCATTAACCAAATTCTTTTCAATAGTACATGTGTAGCATGTGAAGTGAGTGAAACTTGAAACTGTAACCCTAACAGCAAGCTGAGAATATAACTTGGAAGTTGGGGCAAAATAGTTGGAAACAGACAGTAGAATGGGGAAACTGGGACATGAACCTGTGCTCAGCTTCATTTCAGAATGACAGATAAGAAATTCATCTCTCCCTGTTTATCAAGCGCATGCATCCTGGTAGGATTGCAGTGGTCCCGAAAATAGGCAGATGAAAATATTTTCTAACTATGCTGTTTCCCTATGAGTAACAGTCCAGCCACACATTTGTGGGCATTTGACGACCTGTCAGAACACCCTTCCCCAGTTTTGGTTGAGAAACTCTCTTAGTTGGCTGCTTATTCTGACAAATCTGACAAGTAGGAGTGGATCAGGGGCTATATCCAATCTAATATCCAGGGCAAATTTTAATATATTTTAAATTTTTAATAATAAGAAACTACAAAATAAACATAGAAAATACAAAGAGCATCATGAAACAGCAAATCTTCACTGGAACTGGCCACACACATCCTTTTGAGTTGAGACCTAGAAAGACAAGAACAAACATGAATATTAACCATGGAATCATACTGACCTTATAAGAACTTAAATATAGTAAGACAAAGATAGCACATAGGCCTGAAATGTTTGCATAACGATCTCACAGACATGTGACTTAAGTTATTTGGTCCAAGTCTTAAAGTGAAACTCTCGCCCAAAAAGCAACCAAGGCTTTATTTGTGATTGAGTATGAGTCAAATCTTCGTGTAAAAGCATAATTACGACGAAAGATGCACTTTTAAGATTTACCGTAGTTTCATTTTTGGGCAAGCTAATTTTTAATGGAGTGCTTGGGGCACTCTTACGCTAGCATCAAAATCGCTTTTTTTAAAACACTAAGAAGGCTCAACACAACATGACGATCCCCGAGTGCGACCTAACAGGCAGGCTTGAGGAGCGGTCCACCATTACTCTCCTTCCTGTTAGGTCGCACTCGGGGATCGACACTTTTTGTCTGCCATGACGGCGGCGCGCCGAAGATACAGCTGCTAACGTGAGTCGTTCAAAAACGTTCTTTTTAGCAAACTCTGTGTACACAAACAATGTTCTCAATGCTCGTGTTCATGAGTAGAGACCCTGGTGATACTATGAGCAAAGTTTCATGTTGTGTCGAGCCTTCTTAGTGTTTTAAAAATAGCGATTTTGAGGCTAGCATAAGAGTGCCCCTGAACTCCATTGAAAATTAGCTTGCCTGAAAACGAAACTACGGTAAATCTTAAAAGTGCCTCTTTGGTCGTACATTATGCTTTCACACGAAGGTTTGACTCATATACATTCACAAATAAAGCCTAGGTTGCTTTTTGGCGAGAGTTTTTTTGAGGCAAGTACCAAGTCATTTTCTTAGGCAAATCAAGTCACAGGCTCTTTCAAGTCAAGTTCCAAGTTGAGCCATGACACTGCAAGTCTTATCTAGTATCTGCCCTTTATTAGGTATTAGTACTTGACTATTTCTAGTATTATTGTCTAGTTCACTTCTTTTAAAGATATTGATGTTCAGTGAAATTCATCTAATCAAAAAAACAAAACAAAACAGATAACACAAGATAACACACTAAAACACGGACAAGTCATTCGAGTCATTATGTCTTAAATCAAGTCAAGTCTTGACGTTCAACTTCCAAGTCCAATACTCAAGTCCTTCATTTTTGTCAAGTCCAGTTGAAAGTCATAAAAACAGTGACTCGAGCCAACCCGAATCAAGTCACAAAGACTCAGATCCACAAGTCCACATCTCTGCAATCTAAATTTGTGATTTTGACAATACAAAATGTACACCCTAGTACTCATGCAGAGTACTTTGGGATAACAACTATATCCTGGGAGTATTTGGGATTCTACATTACGCGAAAAGTCACACTTAGGACCAAAGAGCTAGGGTGTTGTTAAGTTGCTCACACAGGCTAAATACCACCAACATTCAGAACATCACTCAAATATCATACATATGTGTTTATTAAGGGTCTAACAATCGATTGAGTAGGTCAATATATCTTTTCAATAATCAATGTGATCATTGCAACCTGAAACCGCAATCCATGTCATCATTTTCAGTTGAGTCTTTATTTAGAAATTCCCCCAGCACATCTGTGTCACCCTGTCCGTCCATGCACACCAGCTTTCTTAATATTCAAGCAGTGCTTGCACCAGGCAGGTAATGGCAAGCAGCTGAGGAAAAGATGATGAGGATATTTTCTCTCCTCTCAGGTTGCTAAGGTGCTGCTGTCACAACATCTGTTTGAACAATGTTAGGATGAAAAAATGTGCACGCAGGCTACAATTTAACTATAATGTTAGAAAAGTATAAACAATACATGTAATTTGATAAGCTATGAGTACAGGAAAAGTCTGCTAGGTGCTAGACTAATTCATGCACTGTAAAATCC
Organism: Diplodus puntazzo; assembly: GCA_963678695.2. Lineage (NCBI taxonomy): Eukaryota > Metazoa > Chordata > Actinopteri > Spariformes > Sparidae > Diplodus > Diplodus puntazzo. Next base: position 30,000,378 of record OZ023157.1, on the reverse strand, counting down.
TATATGCATTAGCTAATAATGGTGACTAGCAAGAAACTATTGTTTCATCTCACTTACAGTTAATATTGAGCAGAGTTGTAGACTTTTTTGAAATGTTCTTGTAATTAAGCATTGTTTTGTGTGTGAGTGGAGTCAGTTTCACAATTACTTATGTTGCTTTTTATGGCCAAAAGCAGAAAAGACAAGCGTGGCAGCTTCTTCTGTGATCGTGTTGAATGGTCATATGATGTCATCTCATATTGATCACAGGCCACTGAATTAAATAGAACTGAAATCATATCATGACAGACTCTTTGATATCTGCAAATATTGCATTGTTGTCAAAAGTGTAAATATAATATAGTATCATGATGAAACTGATGATTTACACCCCTACTGTTTATGTGTGTATGTGTATACATGCATGTAAGCTTACATATATGTGTATTTGTGTATGAGTAGAAACGTTACTAAGTTACTGTGCATATGTATCACCTCAATGTGGTTATATTCTCACTTTTTAAGGCCAAGTAAGTCATTTTAAGTATTTTTTTGCTATCCTGCCAACACACAGACAGAAGAAGAGGACTGAAAACACAACCTTGTGGATGGAGATTACTTTGTATATTTTGTGTCTCCTCTTCCTAGTCATGTGGCGCAGTCTTATTGCAATTTCTGTGTGTGTTCTGAAGGCCTTGTTCAAGCTACGGCAAAGCTGATAAACAGTATCAGTCACACAGGGGATTAGTTACACAGAGTGCACCCATCCCACTGCCTCTCTGCTTAATTCCAACTCCAATCATTTGCATGCCGCACAGTATTCGAAACTTACTGGACATCTTTGGTATGCGTATGGGCCCGCTGCTGGCGCCATAGCCCCCTTCGGTCAGAGCTTTGATCTCAATGAGGTAGTCCTCTCCAGAGGGGATTTGCAGCTCCACACTGGTCTTATTGGTTTCCAGTACTGTGGTCCTGCCATGCCAGTTCTGACGATACACAACCTGGAGGAGAGTTTGGATCCTTGGATGAGCTTTTCATTCTTTTTGCCTCAACAGTCCGAAATGAGAGCATCATGACCTCATTCAACATGTTAAATTAGTGTGGAAAAACAAAAGCAGGAGAAGCGTGCGCAGCCAGATTTGGATTATGCAGTCTCTCTGTCGAGGAGGTAATGAATTCGAAATGCCTCACGAAGTGCTGGTTTGGCCCCGATTACTCCAAGTGGAGGAGCAAAGGCTTTTTTTAAAACAGGACCTCACAGACATCCTTTTTATCCGTCTAGTTGTGTAATTTCATCTTCATCAGAATGCAGCATAATGTTTTTTATTTCATAGTTCAAAAGTAACAGAGAGCCAGTCTGTCAATTTAGATTTAAAAACATTAAAACGGACATTTCCACTTTTATTTTGCAGCGTTGCCTTCTCTAAATGATTAAACCACTACTGTCTCCCTTACAGCTTCCCAAAAGACTAATATATATATATATTTATATATATATATATATATATATATATATATATATATATATATATATATATATATATATATATATATATATATGTATATATGTTTATGTTTATGTTTATCAAAAAGCAGTATCAAAAACAGTGTTTTTTTTCATGCAGGTATGCAAAGTAGATCAAATATGATTCATTGTCGTACTGCTGGGGAGAAGCTTAATTCCTTCTGTGGCATGACACCTTCCATTTTATCACCTGGAACAGATCTTTTAATTTTGAAAGGCCAGACAGGGCCAATCCATAATGTAATACTGGAGTGCTCAGGTCTATCTTTCCACTGCAATGAGAAAGCCATTTATTGGGGTGACAGCTGTGGAGGCTCTATTTGTTTCCCCCCAGTTCTGGACTTTCTGCTATTACTCTGACAAACTTACCTTGTATCCTGTCACCTCAGACTCATTTTCCATCGCCTTGACATGTTCCCAATTTAGAAAGATCTTCGAGTTGGTCAGGTTCCACTCAATATTCCCTGGCGGCTGACTTGGAGCTGTGAGACATGTAATTATACAGACACAAGGTTCACAAATGAATGAATAAATCATTGCCATCAATACTGTTCTCTATACTTATTCTGCAGTCTCCCTTGATGTGATTATCTGGGTGTATAAATGATGTGTACGCAAACAAAACATGCAAACCCGTGACCCTAAGCCTAACTTGGGAAAAGTGTACAATTTTTGTAGAGATAGCTTCGAGGTAAAATGAGGAGGTAGACATATAAGGTGAGAGACATGAGACATAAGTTTCAGTTGTTTGCCAGTTTCACTGTTTGTGTTATTTTTCAGTCTAGTGTTCTGTCAAAATGTCACTGAGAGGTGAATTTTTAAGGTATACTTCTAAATCAGGAGTGATGAATTTTATCATTTACTTTTTAGGGTTAGGTTAGGGTTAGGGTTAGGTAACAGGGCTGCTCTGTTAGTGATCTTTTCATTAGATCCGGAATGGTATAGCACTTTGTAAAGTTTATTTCCAGATGAGCTCTGCAGATGAATCATTAATCATCGTGATGTTTTATAATGACGACTGACATTACTGTGATTATGGTTTACAGGTACATGTGCAGGCGCTGTAAATAGCCTCAGCCATATTTAATGGTTACACTTTTGATACTGTTGGGGAGCAACAGTGATGGAACACAATCAGTTGTAGTTTTATCCTGTTTTTTCCTTTTCTAAAGTGTGTAGAAGGGTCTGGCCGTGATGACATATATACAATAGGTAACCCTGGCACCGGCCAGGTTGCGGCCTGGGCAGCTTTCTGGGGAGAAGCTACTGGGCCGAGAGTGAGTGTACCCTTAATGTGAATGTTAAATCGACGTCTTGGAATAGTTGGCGAAAAAAAACAGTTGAACCAGTTCTGACTGTCTTTTCAACAGGAAAATACTCACTGTGTGGTGAATTATATCATAGCAATGCAGAGGTTAAGTGGCCTGTAGCCTATAACACAGTGGCATCCAAACATACTATGCACATTTTTATTAACCATAAACATGACAAAAAATATAGGCTTGTAGCTAGTAGCCTATTCTCAACAGACTGATCACATTTGATTTTACAATTAGCCTAATCGTAAAACCAAATGTGATAAGTCTGCTTAGAATAGAGTAAAACAATACACACATTATAATTCAGTGTAATAATAATATAATATGATATCATAAAATATAATGTCATATAAACAGTGTTATAATAATATAATATAATATAATATAATATAATATAATATAATATAATATAATATAATATAATATAATATAATATAATACAGTGACATGTTAATGTTATTTATTGATAAGGAAGTGCAATAACCATGTGACCATGGCTCCTGATGATGGAGATTAGTCCGCTGTTAAATGAGTTGGGGAGCGGGCACAAGAATCAATATGCAAATGGGTTCTTCAGGGCGTTTCTACATCCAATTATGGATAATTGTGGGAGTGGAAATGAAGCACCCTCCTGTTTCCACATTGAAACAGCTTCATAAAACAGAATCGGGGGTTGGCAGGAATGTATTAATCTGACAAAATTAGTTGGCACACATATTTCTGTCCTTGTGCATGCACACAGTTTTAGATGTGAATCTACACATCAGACTTTATGCATCTAGCCCCTGGTGCTGCAGAAGAGTGCGCTCCATGCGATTTCCTCTGCAATCTTTCTGGAGGACGCTGGAGAAAAATGGAGGTCAAGAAAATAGAAGAAAATCCATAGTCTTTGATTAACCCTTAATTTATGTGTTTGAAAGCACAGGATGAAATAAGATGAAATGAAAAGTTCAACCTGAAGCAGCACAAAAGACTTTACTGCATCATATTTCAGCGAACAGCTTCGGTGGCTGGCAGTGGCAGGGCGGCTGGAGTGAACACGGAATGTGGCATGAACTTGTGAAATAGCTGAGGTTGAATGTACATGCTTGCGTGCCAGGAGTCAGATATTAAATGTGTATTGAGTGACTGACTGGCCTCAATTTGCAATTGCACATAACATAATAATAACAATAATACCACAGTTAACCGTCATTGATTTGATGCATTTTTGTGTTCTGAGGCTGTGAATGCAGTGATTATAGCTTCACATATACTTCTCTCTTTATGCTCCAGCGTGTAGGATTTAAGAGGATCTTGGCAGAAATGTCATCTAATATTTATAACTACGTTTTCATTTGTGTAAAATCACCTAAAACTAAAAATTGTTGTGTTTTTCAGTAACTTAGAATGAGCATTCTATATCTATAGAGGGAGTGGGTCCTTTTTCTGCAGAGTCTGATTCTGGGTCTTTCACGTTTTCAGCGGCCGCTGTAGGGGAGGGCGAGGCGTGGTGTGTTTGATTTGTTGCAATCGTCAACCTCAGTGCTAGGTGCCATTAAATCCCACACACCAGACCTTTAAAAGAGAGTTTCACCATCTGTCAAGGCTGTCTTAAGGCAATAGTCAGAAGCTGTTGAAACTGTTTTGTTTTTTTTTTGCTGTGCTGACTCCACCTGTTCATACCGAATATTAAGAGATCCCTTTGTCATTCTTTCCTGGAGGTGAAAGCACATAAGTACAAATGTCTTCCAAAGTTACCTGCTATGTAGCTATATAGTTATTGTCCCTGTTTTAAGGTAGACTTGAAACATTGTCTTGTTTGTATTTTGTTTGTCGACTACACATCCCAGTGATTGTGGACTGTCGGAGGGTTCACATTAGCGACACGAGGAAAACAAACAAGCAAGCAAATGTAAATTATCAAGGCCGGCAAAATTGTCGAGCTAATTTGTATTTATCGTACGATTAATTAATTAATTAATTATTGATTATCGTGAGAGGCCTAGGTGCAAGTTTTGCAAAGCTGTTCACTCTAAGAGCAGATATATGGCAAGATTAAGGTTACCTGCTGACCTATTGTTTCAGTCTGGTTCCTAATGAACATATATGTTTTCTCATCACTCATTCACTGAGTTAACACAGCTTTTGACTGTGAAAACAGCAGGAAGTCACATGTAACCTTGAGGTTGCTTAAAACAGGGGTAAGAGGGTTAGAAAAGCAGCTGTGATGTAGACTTGTGTGAACATAACGGCTGAAAACAGTTGGAACTGATTTAATCAGACTATATATAAGATATTTCGTCTTTTTTATGTTTTTACTAAAATTAAGCTTGCTTCGTAATACTGTAAAATATATATATATATATATATATATATATATATATATATATATATTATATATATATATATATATATATATATACACATATTCGTATGGGATGATTTTTTTGTACATGGTCATCAAAATTGCCCTGCTGTAGCCCGACCTGAGAAATTTACAAATCTAAACTTGTAGTGAATTTCCTTCACTATTCCTGCAGATGCCACAACCTTAGTTGCGATGAAAAGAAATAAAGCAGTCGAAAAAAAGGGAACTGGTCTTAGTCCCCCAGATAGCGACCCAAACCCAACCCACACAGCAGGAAGGTGAAAAGAAAAAGTGAGCTTCAGCGATAAGCTGATATCCAAAGTCCAGAATGCAAAAAACAAAAGGCAGGCAGAGGCAGTCCAAGGAAATAACTATAGAGAAATATAAAACTGAAGACAAACCAGAGGCCATGGAGAACAAAGCGGGAACATAGAGAACACATAAGGGACAGAGGTACCAAGGAACAAGCACAGGAGACGTGGGAGAAACAGATGAACCAGCAAAAAGTGAAGGGAAAGCACAGACTGGAAAAGACATACACGTCAGTGAAGTAGCCACCTTCTGTCAGAAAGAGGATGACGTAAAAAATAGTAAAGACGTTCTGCATGTACGTTTGTAGGAGAGAGAGAGAAATGGTTTGTAAATGGTGACAGCAGCTAAATGGAACTATCCGACCTCTCCGTTGGAAAAAAAAAAAATGTATCCAAGGAAGCTGGAAGCTGGTTAAATTGTATTTGTCATTTTAAATGACAAGAAAAATGAAAATAGAAACAAAAACATAACAAATTGGCAGAGTTCTTCCTCTCTATATTGGCAGGGAAGCGATTGTTTCTGAAAGCCTCGACCTACAGACACCTACTGGCTAAAGGAACAAAGTCAGCGTAAGTAAAACAATGACCATGTTGTAAAACAAAGCACACGTTCAGGTCCTGTCAGTGCGGACTCACGTGGTTTCCTGGTGGTGATGTTAAGAGCGGGGCTGCAGGGTCCGAGTCCAGCGCTGTTTTGGGCTCTGACGGAGATCAGGTAGACGGTGCTGCCCTTCAAGCCAGTGAGCAGAGCCGTGGTGTTGGTAATCCTCACTCGCTCTGCTTCACTCTGTCGAGATCCTTTCTCCCAGAAGAGAACCTGGACCAAAGACATGCAAGTTAACACGGACCTGCAGCCATGTTGTCTTCCCTGTGTCTTTTTTCTGTCTGTTTTTAGATCCATAACGTGGAGGCAACTTAGTCAGGTCAAACCTCATTTATTTGGGCAATTTTCACCAGAGGCTATTAAAATGTGTGTACGACAATTATTCTAGAATGCATCTATATAGGTCAAAAGTAAAAGTGTTGCATATAGTTAGAGACTGAGCCCGCTGATATACAGTATACAGCAGTGCACAGAGGGAGCTTCTGCTTCTGCTTTCACTTCATGAAGTTCTAAGTTCATCTAGGTTGAAGTCATTTATATGCTGAAGCAGTGATTCTATAGGACCTTACTTAAAAGGCGAAGGGAAAAAAAAAAGTTTCATGTTATCAGCTACTGTAGGCCCTCAGGCAGTCCAACCCACATTTTTTAAACTACTAAGTGATACTGTATCTGACAATCAGCAATACCACAAGCAGCTAGCAGTGAGGAGGACCTGGATAAGGACCTTGTCAGAATCTGTATTCATAGGGAGATTGTTTATGACCCGAACACAAGACAGGCAAACCAGACATGAAAATGTCAAACAGATGGTTAGAGAGTAGGTACTTATTCAATTGGCTGCACATGGGTTTTTCAGGGATCTTGGTTGGGAGAGGCAGATTAGCGACAGGGCCTGGAGTTGCTGATAACAGATGCATCTAGGGTGTTATTTCTTTTTCCCCACAGCAGTTTAATTATAGCAGTTTTACCAGCACTTGGGAAAATACCTCAATAACCTGAGGAGAAGAAGTTTACGGTTTTAACATCAACAGAATCTAAACTCACACTCAAAGAAGGATGAAGTAGAGGGATGTAGCGAGACTTAAATCTAAGTCTTGCTGCAACTTAAAGTCTTACGGAGACCGTGGAGGGAAAGTGCATCATACCATCAGTGTTTTAACAATATGGATGTTTGTGTGTGGGAGGCACAGATATGTAATGTTATTTCTATATGGCAAGCTTCAGTTTCTGTATTGAACCTTGTGGAAAAAGTTTAAGAAAATAACAGTTTTTTTTTTAATTACCAAACAGCAGAGCTTCCCCAATCAGCAATTGTTTAATCATAGTTTAGCAACTGTACTCATGATAGAGAGCCTGTCAAACGTTGTAGAAGCAAAAATAAAATCTGTTGGATTAACATGAAAAAACAATACGTCAGTTGCCCTTTTTTAAAATAACAACAAATTGAACATAATTTGTTCAAACCAACCAGATTTCACGGTAGCATATGTAATGTTTACATGTTCTCAAACTATTAAGTTTTAGGCTCTGACATGTTTTCTGTATCAATTATATGATCATTTCTAGAATCGGACTTCTGATGAAAGTATTTTGTACGTATTATGCGTACCTGGTCTTACTAAATTGTTTTAAGTTCAACATTTTACTATAGCTCATATTTCAATTTAAATATAGGATCTCAAAATCATTTCTTGAACAATATTTGTATTTTTTATTGTTAGTCAAAGGATACTAACAACTCACTGGACTGAAAATCCACTGAATGCAGAACATTTCAAACGCACAGTTGAAACAACTTTAGGTTTAACGTATACTTCGTATAACCTAATACTGCAAAATTAAAACTGCACAATGACCAATACTTACATTTTTCTGATCAAAATAAATAGTGAATGACACAATAATATAGTGCAAATACTCAGAGTGCCTTCACGTCATTTTATCAGTGGACTGTGAAATGTCTCTATATGAAAACATTACAGTGTCATCAGGCGTAAGCAGGATTTTAATCTGTCACAATTTTTTTTAACCTCATTTGGTGATACTGATAGTGACTTAACAGACATTTATCTAAATAAAAATTTTAGTGCTTCATCACTTAATTCATTTAATTATGATGATTGTATTAAAAAGTTAAAGTAATGGACAGGTTAATACTCTCCTAAAGAGTTAAACATTGTATTAATGTGGATCATGTTGGTGATGTGTGACGATTGGAATATCTCTGATGGGTGACATACTACTGGAAAACACAAGCATGCATTTAGATTAAAATAGCTACAGGGCTTTTTATACTTGCATTTTCTGGCTGTGAGCTAAAGCATGACTTGTTGATATTTGATGAGACCACAAAGCTGCTTTTGTTGTTCCACCACAGGAATTTTTTTTCCCAGTGAGATTATGTCTCACTGAGGCCATTATTTACTTCCGTATTGGCTCGAAAAATTTGGTCCACTCCACTGTAATTAAAATGAGGGGGACAGTAAAGTGGTTGCACCCCGGGGGGATAATGAGGCGGTAATATTATGCTACCAATGTGCAGATTGTAAAAACTGTTCCAGGATCGCCCAGCAACAAGTGGTTGCTTTGTTGGATTTGAAGATACATCAAGTGTGTCAGTGCTCAAGTTTCACTGCTAACTGTGGAAGCTGGGAGAAGACGATCTGAAAAAACTTCAACAAGCAATTGTAGATAGTCGAATGCATTAAAATAGAATAATGCAATACAGTTGAATGCAAGGACTGATTTGGCTGAATGAAAGAAGTTATGTTTAGTTTCAAATGAAAAGCTGCAGCCAAGGACGGAACACACTCCTCCAATTTCTCCCTCATAGCGGGAGCTTTGTCGTGGACCTCCAGAGCTTTCTACACAGTGACAGTCTGATCAAATCTGTCAATGTTGGAGACAGTCTGTTAATATGTATATTTTTACACAGCTGTTATCTCAATGACCTGCCGGAAAGCAACTCTAGCTAGTTCATGTTAAGGCAATTGTTAGATAGCAGCCACTAGCCATGCTAACATTAGCCCTCATGTACTACTTAAAAGCTCATCAGTTAATACTAATGTTCACAATTGCAACTTTATTATACAGTCAAGAGGGGAACATTACAAGCCTAGGCAAGTCTCACCAGAGACATTCAACCATCACATCCCAGCAGGCCTACAGCATATTTCACCCCATCACAACAATCGGACTAACTAACTAACAACACAGCGCACACACAATGTACTGCTTCCACTCTACACAGAGGAGTGCAGAGTTTAACACACTTGGAACAAAAGATCCTTATGAGAGCTTCACTCTGGGTCACACTCGGTATGGCAGGAGTGTCACTAATGATGGACGTAGCTGTCCTAGCTTTACCATAAAGGTCATTAAATGACTTTGCCTGGCAGCCCACAATCTTTCCAGCTGTTTTGACAATTCTGGCACGCCTGTCTTGTTTGTCAATGTCAAGTGTCCATACCAGACAGAGACATTATATGCAGGAATACTCTCTATCAGGCTTACATAAACTTATTCCCATGTTATAAGTGATCCAGAGTAGTGTTTCAAAAGATATGTGCCGAAGATGTGCTGCGGGAGTTCATGGAGCAGTATTACACTTTATTTTTCTGTCTAGAGGAACATTTGGCTCCCTTTGTTTCTCCCGTGTGACACAATTTTACAAGTAGAGAAAAACAGCTCAGTCAGTCACAATTAATTGGTGATATGAAGGACAAATGAGTGTTTCACTTTCAGGTGGCAGTAGAGGAAAGCAACAGTTGAAAGTATATGTTTTCCAGTGATACATTAGATTTCTTCTAATGGATTTTTGCTGTTGCTCTAGCCAAGGGCCTTGATTGACTTCTGCGGCGCCTTGAGTGATGCTGCAATGCCTTCATGGTGGTATTATTCATTATTAATTGATTTTATTCGATTTTAACTGCAATTTAAGATGGTTGGATGATCACTGCCTCTCCTGATTTCTCAGAAGCTTCACCAAGCAGTTGGGAAAACAAAATTAATTAAAAAATGGCATTAAAAGTAATACTTGTAGGTACTTGGTGCTCATTCAGCCATAAGCATTGATGAACTGAGTGGTGCTCTAGAGGCTCTGTGGCAGCGGTGAGGGATATTCTAATATCAACAATGATATCACCTTTTTAATGGCTGAATCAACACTTGAATGGACAGTCTGAGATCCACACAGCTGGGGAATACTCTGATTTAAAATTCACCAAAAGCTTCATGAAGTTGGAAAAAATAAGTAACTCATTCAATTCATGTTGTTATTGTGTGGATACTTGAGATAGGAAGGAGTTAAATATATGTGAGCTCAAATAAGATGTTGTAGCAGCAGAAGTCGTAAATGAAAAATGATAAGAGGTAATTTGTAGGGAAATGAATTAGCTGCTGTACCAATACTTACTAAATTTCATAGTAGCTTGATTGGTGGCTTCTCTTTTCCCCTCACTAGATTGTTACCTGTTATGTCTGAGATCATAACTGTTTTCAGGTTAACAAGAAAAAAGAATTTTTTTGTTTTGTCCGGACAACGTGTGACCAGCAGGATGTATCCATTCAGCAATGATCAGCAAGGAGACAAAAAGAGACGCTGTTCACTAAAAAACAGTGTCTCACTCACACTGTTGAGGACTCATATTAGCCTCATCTGCACTGTAGAACAAGGTCATGTGGGTTTAGTCCTTGTGACGTACGGTGTAGTCATGTTACAAAGGGATGACTTTGCAGATTGTAAGGACAGCAGGAATGATTACACGCACCAACAAGTTATTCATCCTGCGTCAGTGTGTCCTGTTTTGTTTCGGGGGGGATTTGACTTCAGACTTCAGTGCACATTCATGACTATATCATGCATATGTGTAGCTTATTTCATCTCATCTTGTTTTACGTTGTGAATATGCATTCTACAGGCCGCTGATCATGAAGCTGTCCTCCATGGATCCGCTGGGGAGGCTGACGGGAATATTTGTTATCAAACATTATGGTGCCAGCATAGCAGACATTCAGAGTCTCCTCAAGGGCGAGATGGCGTTGCCAGATTGCAAAAAAGCTGCATTTGTGGGCGCCATTGTGCTTCAGCCATAAGTCCCCTTCTGCAACCGGCTAACCTCAGCCCTAACCCTAACCCTGATGAAAAATCCAAAGCAGCGCACTCTTGGTGATGTGTTTATCATCACACAGCAGGAGTTGGTCAGGCAGAGAAGGTAGCCAACAGACACCTTCTCCAACTTACCTGTGTGTGAAGCAGTGCACTCTAAAGATATAATATATCACATTTCTGCATTAAATGTACAAAAAAGTGATTTCGGAGAAAGATAGTTGATTGTTGAGTCTCATTCCCTGGCCGTCAAATACTGACGTTATTGATCAACTATCTTGAATACCGCACCTCTAAGGCTGGCACTGGTGACTTCAAATTGTTTTGGCGGTGCAGCCAAAGTTCCAACTGCCAACTGACTGACATTACATCAGCGACACTGTTTGGATCTCTTGGTAGTGAGGTCCAAAACACACCTGCAGTTACATCTTACCGCCATAAGAAAACAAATCGCAGATGTACAAGGTTGTTACTGTGATGTCAAACTTTTTGCAGAAACATTCCAGTGTTGAAACTCCAAAACTGAGGTTGATTCCATAAAGCAGAATCAGCATCTGTTCATCCAGAACCATTAAATATTCTATAATTAGTGCATAATTTGCAGTTTGAACATTGCTCAAATTAAAAACCCCGATTGAAACCTGACTGACTGACTGGGTGCTGTTGCAGTATACTTGTTGGCATTACTCCCAGTCTCTGCAATTCAAATCATCCACTTACACATTATTCGAGAGCCAATTTGAGCTTAAATTGGATCAATTAGAGTACGAACTCGTTTTGGAAAAGTTAGTCATTGCGACAATATGGATAAGTATCTGCCCACATGTTGTTGAGACGTAACTTAATACTTTCAAGATAGGGGATATAAAAATGATTATACATTCATTATCCCCATTAAGTGGTTGTAAAAGCACATTAAAATTGTGAGATGTATATTTTTACATTGGAGCAAAATCTGTAAAATTATGTTTCCTCTGTTGAGCATGAATATTTGTTCAATCTGCTCTGTCTGGCTCCCAAACGCATCATCAGGGTGCTTCAAACCCCAAACTTACAGTAAGGTGTGTGCCGAACACTGGCAATGACCTCAAAGCTTCTCAGCTAAGGTCAGGCCACCTGGGTATGCCCTCCCTGTGTAAAATATCTGGGGTTTTAGGTGAGAATGTTATTTTTATCTAGGTTTTCCACAGCCCAATCCCAGGAGGGTGTTTGTTGTAGAGGATAGTGATGTATGATGTTCACACTTTCCCTTATTTATTTATTTCTTTTTGAATAGCAGCTCAAAGACAGCCTTGGTATTGAGTCTGGGACTGGGACAGCTGCCAACAGACCTCTTCATCCCCCAGATTAGCCTGTGAAAAATCTGCCGCTCCGACACATGCAGTATTTTAATGTCAGAATATTTCCACGTTGTCCCCATCCCCGCCGGCGCTTATATTCAAATGAACGCCATCTTATTGTACTGTCAGTCATTCAGGGATTAATGTCTACTCCTTGTATGAATATTCCTTGTAGCACTATTATTTCAACTTTTCTCCTTCATACCTCATACGCAATGATCTTCTCGCTGCTGGAGCCGGGGGGAATCGGCTCCCAGTACACCTCGATGTCGGAGGCAGACACAGCTCGGGCCCGTACTCTTGACGGCGCCTCAGAGGGCTCTAAGTACAATAGAGGATGAATTATGCATGTTGGCAATTAAGAGTGAAGGCTTACAGTCCCTTGTCATGAATTAACATGATCAACTTTTCTCACCTTCCTCTGCAGAAAACACTCTGACGACACGGCTGAATCTGCCCTCGCCCATGCCGTTGTAGCCTCCCACTTTCACTTCAAACTGGGACAGAGGTGCGATGCTGTCGTTTCTGTAAATATACCTTGATGCATCAGGTGACGCCAACACCGTCTGGATCCAGGTGCTGCTGCCAAGTAGGCGGAAAGCCACAACATATCCAAAGTCCTCTCCGCTCTGTTGTTCCTCTGGAACTGGCTGAGATTGGGGACATAAAAGTTATGCCTTTGACCCAAACAACTGTGAGCAGAAATTTAATTAGGAACTCGCACAAAGTAGAGAAAAGTGTTTTATGTCCTGCAAACTATTGAGCAAATACAGCATCTTTATGTGCTGTGAACCAAATCCAAAAAAAGTAAAGTTGTCATCTCAGTCTGGATTTACACATGTGAAATTTGCCCTGGCTTCATATCTCCATTTTGATTTACACAACACTGGGAGTCAGCAAGCAGCAAATCAGTAAAGCTCTGCCTTTAATTAAAAGCCATCCCACTGAAGCCAGGCCGCCGCAGACACAGTAACTCTGCCACGAGTCCATTCTCATCAAAAGACTTAAAGAATTCTCCGTCACGATGAATGCCCACTCAAAAATGCACATTATCCTCTTACCTCCCACGTGATGACAAGTTCTCCTCGAGCTCCACCACCGCCGCTCACATTTACAGGTGCAACCTTGGGAACTAAACAGGCACAAAGGAAACGTAATCATCCCTTAGTCTGGACTCTGATGTCTCAGGCAGGTATAGAGGATTCTATTAAACCAAACAGCTTTGAACGAGGTGATCACAGCCACTCTGGAGAGCTTCTTATTTACAAAATGGGTTCATCACACAACAGAGGAAATAGGTTTATGTTGACAGTGGCATTACTACTCGTGTATGGTGCCGTTATTAGCCGAGCACCGTATGTCAGCTCCATGTGCGAGGCACAACGGGAAACCTGTTCCCCTGTGATTCAACCAGCGGGATGGAATTACTCAGCTAAACTGCTCCAAATAGACACTTTCATGTCCTTGCCTCGTGGCATTTCCGAATAGGTCATATTTTCTGTTGATGCGAGTATTAATAAATCATGGCACAAGTTCCAGAGTGCTGACACACACACACAAGCTTAGTGTTGATACTCAAATGTCTAAAAGTGTATTTCAATTTTAACTTATTTTTGCGTTTGACTGAGTAATCAGTCTGAGTATTGGCATGAAAAGTGAACAACAGATTTGAAATGAGTCACATCACAGGCAGGGGAAAAACACTGGAAAGGAAAGCAGTAAAATTACATTTTCCAAGTGGGACTGATTAGTTTGTTATGAAGAGAAACAACAAATTGAGAGGATACCTGCTGCTTTGGTTCGAATCTGTTTTGATGGCGTGCTGGGTTCTCCAACACCAACACTGTTGATTGCCAACACCCTGAATTCATAATCCACCCAGGGGTTCAAATCTTTCACTGTTGCATGCATCATCTGTCCAGGCACAGAATCAGGAACTAGGATTAAAGAATTTAGAATTGAGATGTGTTTTGTGTTTTGTGATGCTTTAACTGAGGCACATTTCACATTTTGTCTTCAACAAATACAAAAACATTTCAAAACCAGTGAAGTACATGATATTTGCAAATCTTTGGATACTTTTCCAATTACAGTACAATTACAGGGTGTAAGTGGTCCGCCAGCAATGCCAGCATCTCACAATGAAACTTAACACATAAATGGAATTCATAATAAACATTAATAAGCTGTCAGATAAGGTTGCTTCAGGACAGGCCGACACGACTGAACTAAACATCCTCCTGTAACCAATTTGTTATCTTTGAAATCAGCTTCTATCACATGAATCTTACTGTTAATGTTGCAGGGCTGAGGTTACCGAATAACGGAACTGACCAAGGAAAAGCAGGCATTTCACTAAATCAGCACTCAATTATAATATCTAGCAAAAATTCTCATAAGTAGCAATGAATGAAAGAAACTTGAAGATAACTTTTTTTCCTTATGTTCCTTTTCGCACATTAGTTAAAAATAGTGAGAAAAGAAAAGACATCTTCTCTCATTAATGCAGTGTTATCAGCTGTAATACAAGCCTCTCCTGCCATAGAGAGATGTATGTGTGTTCACACTTTTTGCACATCCTCCTACGTAGAAGAGAAGCATGATATTACTGAAACCTTTCATAATAATGCAACAGCACCGCACACAATCTGTTGGAAGTTGAAAGCCTCTGTGTCAACAGGCTTTTCACAAAGGTAGAATTTACTGTCAGGCTGTTGTAACGGATTACATCAATTCATTCGGAATACTGTTTCTGAAATGTAATGACTGTCAGGTGTGTGGTGTTTCTGTGATTCCAACCTAATACTGCTGGTCCAGACTGTTGCTACTGCAGCTAGACGTTGTCACAGTTTGTGTTTGTTTTATTTTGAAGTTCTGTCCTCATGTGTCTTTTTGTGCTTTTCATTTCCTCCCCTTGTCTTTTTTCCCACTCCTCTCACTCCTCACCTGTGCGCTATCAGTTAATCCACTCTCGGGTATATTATTCCCCATCTTCCCTTTTCTCTTTGTCAGTTCACCTTTTCTGCTTTGCTCTTGTGTTCCTGTGTCTCTTTGTCCCATCTTCCCCTATGTACTTTTTAAAATGCTTTTGTTTCTTGGATTTCTCTTGTTTTGTCGTCTGTCTTTGTTGCTGCATTTTGGGATTTTGGATTTGGATTTTCAGCTTAATGTTTTCCAAGCTTGTTTTTTTCATTCTAATTACTTGCTGACTGTGGATCTTCGGTCGGGACCCCCCCACGACAATGAGGAGTGTAATGAACAACACATTTTCAAATATTCAGTTGTCTGCACCATTTTCAGCTAATTTATTTTCAAATGATGAGCACACATTTCTTCCAAACTGCACACACACTGTAGCTAAATGAGCAAGAGCTTGATGGATAAACTGGCCAGGTCAGTATTAGATTAATGCACATACAGTTGCATGGTTGCATTACATGAAATTTAGAGGTTGTGAGTCCCAAAACCTAATGAAACAGCTGTGATATATCACTAGAGTGCGCCTATGAGGGATCCTTGTGACCCACATGTTTTGTTTCTCTTATGTGTTTGCAGAGAAAATGAATACCAACATTGTTATTGGATTCTTAAAAATTGCCTAAAAATATCCAGTCTGAATTAGTTTGAGCATGCTACATTGAGTTTTGTCAAGTTAAATCATTATTTCTACATGTGAAAAAATCAAGCAAACTTCAACAACAGGATCCTCATCGGTTTTATAACTTATTTCTTGTTGTCTGGTAACCGCTCCCCAAACAGAACTTTAGTTCATAATAAGCGCTATGAAATACTTTCACTAACTAGCTTTTTTCTGTTTTAAGCAAAGCACCTGAAAAAGAGAGTTAAAGTTAAACTCTTGCCAAAAAGCAACTGAGGCTTTATTTGTGAATGTATATGAGTCAGACCTTCGTGTAAAAGCATAATTACGACGAAAGAGGCACTTTTAAGATTTACTGTAGTTTCGCTTTCGGGCAAGCTAATTTTCAATGGAGTGCAGGGGCACTCTTTGGCTAGCATCAAAATCGCTATATTAACACTAAGAAGGCTCGACACAACATGAAACTTTGCTCGTAGTATCACCAGGGTCTCTACACATGAACACGAGCATTAAGAACATTGTCTGTGTACGCAGAGTTTACTAAAAAGAAGGTTTTTGAACAACTCACCGTAGGAGCTGGATCTCCGGCACGCCGCCGTCATGGCAGACAAAAAGTGTTGATCCCTGAGTGCGACCTAACAAGCCTGCCAAAACTACGGTAAATCTTAAAAGTGCATCTTTCGTTGTAATTATGCTTTTACACAAAGGTTTGACTCATATTCAATCACTAATAAAGCTTCGGTTGCTTTTTGGCGAGAGTTTCACTTTAAGTCTGCTAAAGGACCACAGACTCACATATTAAAGTGTTGACTTGCATAAATTGAGAAGAAATGGCTGGTGGTGCAGCTGTTACCTGTTCTGACGGTCTGCCAGCCTATAGAGAAGGGGGTCCTGGCCTGCACCATGTACATGGTAACAGGGCTGTGGTTGTCAGGCCCAGAGCCCCAGGAAAGTTGCACAGTAGTGTCAGTAGTGTCAGTCACCAGCAGGCCCTCCGGGGCACCAGGAGGTCCTGCGACACCCGGAAACAAGGACAGACACACACCTGTGTCAGCCTTAATGCACAGTAGCAGCCAAAACAATTGAAGTCAGCTCAGGTTGATGTGGCAAGCTCAGATCCCAACACAGATGTTAAGTGATTCATAACCCAGCTAACAACCTCAATTCAGGGCTAGTGGAGCTATAATTGGTTCTATTGGGAGCGCCAGTCTAATCAATATACTGAATAGTGCAGCTCAGTAGGAACTTAGGTGAGATCGTCCATCTTAGTTTACTTATATTTGAGGCCTCAAGTTGCTGCTTGTGATAATATATTACCAGTTCCCCAGTCATAAGAATACATTCTGTGATGTTTAAACTGAAAATAAAATATGGTCAAGTGAATCATTGACTGTTTAGAAATTTGACCTGTTTTGCTCCTGGAACAAAATATCAATAAGCTCTAGAGCCTGTTCGTGTAAATTGGCCAACCAAGAGGAGAGGAGTATAATTTAAAACTCGACAGAACATTCATGAACCAGGGATTTGAAAAAACAAGGCAGGATTTTCAATTGGGGATCTCATTGAAATTAGAGAAAGCAGCAACATGAGATCAAACAAACAGGCAGAGACTTGGATAACTGACATGAGATTTCCTGCTAAGCCCGCAAATCTGCAAAAGTAGCACTGAGCCCTCAGCGGGACAACCTGCTGCTGGAAGACGATCACTGGGTATCAGCAACGTTTGGTTTCAGATTATGCATACAGAAAATGTGCAGTCTGATTGTAAGAGCTGCACCATCTGACTATGGCTGCAGACTCTTATGCCATGCTTTGCCAATCCGACCCTCTGGGACACCCGTATTGTCGTATACTTAAGTAGAATAACGTATGCCTATGATGGTAATCTTTATATAATCAAATAATTATATTATTGATCATGTGGTCAGTTATAATTGACTTATGTGTGTAAACTTGCCAGTGTAGGAATGGTGGTTACTTGAACTTCAAAACGAGCCATAATGTAACACACATTGCACACTGAAGTGTGTCTTAGGTGCGCTCCGGTACTTAAACAAACAGCACTAAAACCCTGATTGAGACATTTTCAACATATCAGTGGGTTGCAGAACAAGAGAAGTTCACATTTATTCTGGAGACTGGGTTGACCATGTAATAGAAAGTTTCAGATGTCTTCAATATCCAATCTGTAAATTAACAGAAAACATAGAGTACATCAATGGCATCAGTGGGAGCTATGACTTTTATGGATTTGTAATGAAAAAAAAAAGTCAATTTTCAAATTAAAAACGAACTGTATAGTGCAACAGGCTATGCCCTGACACTAAACTATGCTATTATGTTGTCTTTGCTGACACAAAATGAGAAGATAATCATGACGCCAGACCATGTGACAAATTGAAAAAATCCACCTCACATGAAATAAATTTGAATGAAGTCAGGTGTTGTTTCTGACTGCAGTCAGGATTTCATCCAAATGTTCGTTCGTTTTCTTTTCCGTGAGGGTTGCGGGATGTTGCCGCTTTTTATCCCCCTGAGGGGTTGCGGGGCTTACTGGGGCCAAATCCAGTTCTACTCATGGGCGTAGGCCAGGGTTCACCCTGAACGAGTCGCCAGCTCATTGCAGGACCCTTACTGATGGCAGTGGCTGCCCCACAGGGTGCCAACTGCACATCAGGAGCGATTCTGGGGTTCAGTATCTTGCTCAAGGATACTTCGGCATGTAGCTCAGTCCCGCCCGGGGGAGCTGGGTTATTTGCACATGTACATCCAAATGTACATGTGCAAATTTCAGATAAATTTCCTAAAAAAGGCAGAATTGTGATATGTCTCTATGCACAATTTTCTCTCGCCATTATACAAATACGGAAGAAGAAGATGCAACAAGATAATGTAAATAAGAGAGTAGCAACCCTCAAACTGTTGAACACTGTGGAGAAAACATGATGGTAAAGTGGCGTTTATGATTGTTTTATGAAGTGATTTCTCTAAATCAGGTCCCATCACTGCTCCACACGGGTTTGATGTTTCTGATGTTTTAACAGGAGTGAGAGCGTAGTAAAGCGATAAATCGTAACGTGTTATGATAGCTGAAGATCAGATAACAGTCATTATTAATGCCAAACTAGAAAGAATGCTGCAAGTCCAGACCGATGTATCAAAAGTCATATGAGTCTTGAATCAAATGACATGCTGATACCGAGCTCAGCAGCCTGGAATATGTCTATAAATGTATTGAAGATACTTAAATGTCCCCCACAGAACATACAGTATGGCGCTGAATTCGTTGACAACCTTTTATTCTTGCGTCGTGCCGGTCTCTGATCTTTTTGGATAGCCCTGAAGCTTAAGCGTGACTTAAAGTATCTCTTCAAGGTGAGTGTAACGATCATAGAGCCGCTGGGTTGAAAACTGAATAATTTTGTAATTTCAACACATTTACGGTTGTCAATCTGAAAGTCTATTAAAGTTGCTTTCTGAACATCTGAAAGCTGACATCTTGATGACACAGCCCTTATCTGACGCAGAGAGATATCTGTGTCTTCATCTTAAGGCACACGCACGCGAGAACAGACACATATACACTCAACAACATACAGAAGCATTAAAAAAAAACTCACAGTGTGAAAAATAACAAGCACCGTAAGAAAAGGAGGAAGAGGCGTACCTCTGACAATTAAGTCCGCCGCTGCTGAAACAGTGTCAACTTCAGTGTGTACCATGCAAACGTACTTCCCAGAATGCTTAAGCTGAATGTTCCTCACCATCAGGTCACCTGCAAATCCCTGATGACAGAAAGCACATTGGTACAAAAGTGTTGGAGAGGATGAAAAAAACAGCAGACGCTACAAAGTCAAAAACAGAAGTATGGAAAATCCTCGGAACACATTCAATTTCTTCCTCTGTCATATGCAGCAAATCCTCCATAAAAAGAATCCTGGAAGAACTCACCGCAGGACTACCAGGAAAAAAACATTACAGTCTAGCAAAACAAATTAATTCAGTTTTACATTGTAGGGGAGGAAACACAAAATGACTTGTTTTGAAACCTTTTTTTTTTCTCTCTCTCTGTGAATCGTGTTTGTTGTGTTTATACTTACCCTTTCAGCTCAGATGAATGGCTCTAGTAAGAGTTTTCAAAGCTGCTTTTAGCACTTTCCTGTCATATTCTCGCGCGCGCACACACACACACATATCATTCTCCAAAGTTTTTTTTTTCTCGGAAAAGTACAGAGATACAGAAATCAGTCCCTCCGAGTAGAAAGGAAAGGCAAGTAAAACAGCTGTTGTTTTTATGTTCACAGTGGAAATGTCAGTGCTGCACACAGACTTCTGTGGGCCTGGTGTGCTCAACCAGAGGGGAGCATAAATCTTGTGATTACAAAAAAGTTTAGCTCTTTTTTTGGGGGGGGGGTTCGGGGAGAAATTGATTGATTTGCTTATACAGTGAAATCACCTCCGGGCTGAAGAAAAGTCATCCCTGTTCACGGCTCACAACACACTGTATCATCAGCCGGCATCTCTGAATTACATGCACAAGCACAGGGTTTCTGACACACGGTCTTAAAAGCAAAAGTGGCAAGTGCTCAGAGGCTTGCAATTGTCTGATACATAACCCCTCTCGACCTGGGACCCAAAACCCCCAGCCTTTTGTATAGATTAAACAAACAAGACATATGTAATATTAGTGAATTTTAGGGTAGCTGGTAGGCGGATTTTGCTTCATCTGGTCCGAGCCAGCATAACAGTCTTTATTCGTGCTAAGCTAAGTTGTATCTTGTTTCTTTAATCTGCACATAAGCAGCACGCAAAGACAACAATTTGTGGTTCTGTGGGGAGTTAAGTGGCCTTTTTCTTAATAAACTGCCAGGTGCAGTGATGTTTCTGGTGTACTGTGTGCACTGTTGCCAACTCCTCAGTAAGGAAATTCACTATTGGCTGCTTGCTGTGAAGTGTAAGAATGATACGTGCTTTCACTCCAGAGTCTCCAAAAGTCTCTAATAACACCAGAAAAAGTCGCTAGATTTGTCGCTAATCGCTTTTTTGGAAAAGAGTCGCTAGAGGGGTCTGAAAACTCTCTAAATATAGCGACAAAGTCCCTAAGTTGGCAACATTGACTGTGTGGGCTTTTTTACACGGAAAACAATGAAATTACAATTGCTGGGCTTGTGGACAAACTCTAATTTTGAACTCAGCAGAAAGCCAGGTTAGCTGTCCCCCTCTGCATGTTAAGCTAGGCTAATAGCCTCCTGCCCCTAGCCCCTCAAATCTAACATCAACTTTGGAGGGGACAAAGAAATGAATTTTCTCAAGAGCAGTTCCTGGTGGGGATGACACAAGTTGTGCAGTAACTCATTTTGTAACCTCATAAGATACACCGTCAGAAACAGGGTGGGAGTTTATTTCTGTCCCCCAACAATCTACACAAATGTACCCTAATGTAACTGGACTAAATGCTGAACCTCAAGGTAACCATATGTACCGTTTTAGGGATAAAATGTACATATACAGTGTGTTCTACACCAGTAAACAGTACATACTGTACTGAACAGTGTGTTTTACATGTAGAACCAGCAATGATTGACTTTTGAACTTTGAACATCACAAAACCAACTGTCTGGCAACTCCATCTCGACTTTCCCTCTGCTCTAGTTACCTTTCAACTGAGGAGAACTGCGTAAGAAAAAGAAAAACGAAGCAGAAGCAGGCATAGAGGTGACTGAGGATGTAGCTCCAGACATACAGAGGTACATTTAAATTAGGATTCAGGATAACAGCTACTGTGAATTCAGTAGCCCCAAAATAGTAACATGCTAGCTAACATTAGCATCATTCCACTGGCTCCGCTGCGTTGCATATCTACTCTCTACGTTGCAGCTCCGGCAGTCCAGACCCTTCTGTAGCAGATACAAAAGACTTCTATATCAGCTGGATGCCCGAGCATGGCGTGTCAATTCAGATGATTTCAGCACAGAGCAGACAGGAAGTCAGACACCGAAACAAAAAAGCAACATCCAGTTCGTTTTGATTATAAAACACTCCGTCTTGACTAACCCTCTGCACAAAAATCTAAAAAAGAGACAAAACCAAGAACTTCTAATCCTTCGCTTTGGAACACTAACCTTTTATCTGATTGATGTTGTGTTTATAACACATAAGTATGACTGCAGCGGTACGATTCTGTAATTATCGCGGGAACTCCTCAGTCTCGCAACTCCACATGTCCGACAGTGCTGCACTCAAAATGCTGCTGGGAGGGTTGACAGACAACAGAGCATGGAGCTGTTCCGCAACGTACATGCAACCAGTGGAATTCCCAGGTTAGCATGCACTTACTAAGGCATAAGACATGGGACTTTTGTCTCCCTGCTGAAAGTTTTTCCCCACTAGCTACATAGCTAACTTAAATATTGTTCATTAAGGTCAGCTAATATAAGAAGGAACCTGTTGCTCACCATCCAAAGTTTTTTACTTTACTCACTGACGCAGAATCACACATGTAGCTCACCAAGGTTGGCTAAAGTAAAATGGTGCTTTTAGCGGGCTGGCAAACCTTACTGTGGTTCCATAGCAACTGCTATGTCACGGTGCTGCTGGGAGACAGCTGTGTTGTGTTTTGTTCTGTTTCCTGTTTCTTCTGCCTGCCCATTTTCTCCTTCACCTGCTCTTCCCTGTGTGTGTGTGTGTGTGTGTGTGTGTGTGGGCATGGCGGCAGCAGCGGAGTGGCGCACCTGCCCATCATCTACTCATCACTTGCTGACGATGTAACCCCGGTCTCTCCACAACTCCAGTGCCAGATTATTCCGTAACCAATGGTGATCACATTGTGCCGGAGTTTTTTCGTAAGTTCTACGATTCCACGTTCTGTGTTTTTGCCTTTTTGCCAACGCTCGTCCTGTTTGGCTCACCCTGCAGAAAACCTCGGCGGTACTCCGCTCTGTTTCTTGTCAACCTCCCTGCATTCCCTCTCGTTGGCTCCGGGAGACCTGCCAGCCTGCCTGTCTGGCCGACCCCCCAACCTGCCCGCCTGCCAGTCTCTACCGATCTGGATTTCGTGCCTGCTTACCACCTCTGCACCACCAACCACCACCACCACCAACTCGCAAGCTCTGTCTCCGGTCTCTGCATTTGGGATCACAAAAACTCAACCATAACAATGCTAGCTAATATTAAGAGTGACCTCTAATTCAGTCCAATGATTATAAATGTGTTTTACTGTATTCAGAGGGAAAAGTAAACAAACTTCTAGCATATGCTTAGACTAAATGACTAAAAGTGCTTTTGTTGTGTGTTTATTGAAGAACACATTGTTGTGTGTTTATTGAAGAACACATTATTGTGTGTTAATAGTGATGTATCTAAATCATATTTTTCCTAGGCTTAGGGGCCTATCCCCGTCCGTCCCACCTGGGATTTACACCTATGCCCATATTTAAAGCACAGAAATGAGAATGGTATTCATCTTCTCGTCATAATATCAGCAACAAAATAGCATTATCCAAAAAAAGAAACCCGTCCCTTTAAGATCATGATTCTCTTTTTTCTGCTAGACTATGGGAATGAAATCCAGTCTGGTCTTATGAGTAAAGCCTCCGTAAATTTCACTATTATTTAAACTCCACAGTGAGTCACCTGCTATTACAAAGTACATTATTTTAATCTAGGTTTCAATGAAGAATTAGAAGAATGAGAGGCATCCAGGGAAATTCAATGCATATTGAAAACGTTTTTATAGAAATATCGTGGAAGAATAACAGAGCTTCCTGGAGCTTCAGTATCAGCTCCAGCCTACATAGGTCAAACCCCATGGCTCTAATTTTCTTTGAAATTAAATCACCATGTGTGCGCCCGCATTATACATACCCCTCCAATCATCTCAAAGTGCTCCTGCCTGTTGAAATCAATGGCTTTCCCATTGAAAAACCACTTGAAGATAGGACTCAGAGACGAATCACCGGACACCTCGCAGGGCAACACAAGGCTCTGTCCCACAGTGGCGTCCAAACTCAAGGGAGGAATTATAACCTTGGTAGGCTCTATGGCAACAAAGGAGGGAAAAAAATGTGTCTGTATATGGCACAGTATCTATATACAATCCAGGCAAATGAAGAAGGTAATAAAGCTTAATTTACCCAGAATTGTGAGACTGATTGCTCTATCAGTGTAATTAAGTGACCTTAGATAACTTCACTTAGGAAGCGAATGCCTCTCATAACTCAGTAATGCATAATTAAACACACTGCAATCACAATGTCAACTAGAAAAGAAAAAAAATAACTCCCTCTCTATAATCATCATTATTTAAAAACCCAAATCTGAAAGCGCTACAGCAGCTCTTTTTAAATTAAATGTTGGTGACAAAATATTCCTCTCACAGCTATAGACGGCGGTGGTTTCGCCCCACTCTGCTACATGAACAATAACTCAAAGCTGACAAAACCATGGATGACTTATACGTCTGTCAAACCGGCGGGAACATAAAATGGCTATATATTTCATTATCAATTTCATGCTTGAGCTACTATTTTTTTCCCCTTAACAAAAGTTTAAACCCTCAGCTTAAAAGGTGCAGTAGCGAAAACCTGTGGAAAAGAGAGAAAAATACCTTTCACCATCAGCGTTCCTGTGCTGCTGGAGGTTCCAAACTGGTTTCTGGCCACACACGTGAACCTCCCTCCGTCAGATTTAGAGATGTTGGTGATACGTAGAGTTCCATCCTCCGTAATAGTCTGTCTGAGGAGAGAATGACATAAACTGAAACGGCCAGCCAAGAGATCACACACAGCATGTAATTAACGATTCTTTAATTAATAATTTAATGAGAAGTGATGAAATGAATCAAATTAACTGCTTCCTGATTGAGATATGGCGTCATTTCTCAGGCCGTTTGAACTTTTCCCCCATATTTATTTCATTTTGAATGAAGGCTTCAGAATCTATTGCAAAAGTCTATTTACACGCCTCAGAAGATAACAATTATCTTAGCTGGAGCAGAACAGTTTTGCTGTAGGGTCAGCATAGTATTGACAGCACAGTGGCTTAAATGCACATATTAATTGGATACACAACAGGCCACCAGGGCCAGGCAGGAGGGCGATAGCAGCACTGAAAAGAGGCAATTTGAATGGGACTTTACCTGCCGCCTTATCACTCTACAGCACATGGAGATAGTATCAACATGCTATACAGTAGGCCATTACCAAAGAGTAATAACATGGATACATGCATACCGAAGCATCTCACTTGAAAACATTTCAGGCTGGTCTCAAGGGAGAAATAAGGCAGGAGTCTGATGAGAGCACATCAAAGAAACATGACTGAAACAATCTATCTATCTATCTATCTATCTATCTATCTATCTATCTATCTATCTATCTATCTATCTCTATCTATATATATATATATATATATATATATATATATATATATATATATATATACACACACACACACACACACACACACACACACACACACACACACAGGTTGGATCTGAACCTTGGGTTGCTGCAGCGAGGACCCATGCTCTATCAACTGAGCTACACCCCAGTTTGTGGGGGTATATTTTACTTACTTCTTACTTACTTACTTACTTCTTATTTTACTTACTTCTTACTTACTTATTTCTCCAGTGGAAATGTGGCCAATCAATTGGATTTTGAATGTGTGAAAATGTCTAAGGTTTGATTTCAGAACTATGAGCAGGTAGGGCTGTAGGGGTACAGGAAAAAACTACACTAATTTACATAATCTATGGTAATCATTTGGTAATTTGAGTGAGGTTTGTGAGGACGCCATCCCCTTTGTTGGCAACGTGACCAAAAAAACACATCCCGTCTCCACCCACCAGCAGCAGAGAGCGTGCCGGAGCGGGAGGGGGTTAGTTTAGTAGAAGATGTTAGTCCAGTCTGCCTGACTCATTGATTCTTTATCTGACTGAGGTTTGTGCATGTTAGAATCTATGACCCCGACCGTGCCTCTGAAATATCAGTAGCAGAACTGTGCTGTGTATTGATAAATCATGAATCCGGGGCGCTGTCCTCGGTGCAGCTGGCTTTGTAATTGTGGCTATTTCTTTCGATACCGCACTCCTCTCGGTTTCATCTTGGATCCATGTTATTCTCTCAATCATACTGTAAATCCTCAGTTCTTTACTTTGTTGTAGCCTGTGTACCCTTCATGACAACAAGTAGCAATGTGTAGCTGTGATTAACTCTGTAATAAATACAGACATACAGATATAATTTCCACAAAAGGGTGAGGGTTCGAATCAAGTGGGGTGAGAGTCGCATAACAGAAAAAGAAATGCTCTGAACCCTCTTATCCTCATTATTTGTTTCCTGTACTATCCAATTAAAAGAGCTCTGCCTTTTGCTGTCTTGTCACTGATGTACCAGGTGCAGCTGCTCGTTAGAATCATTATGTTGAGCCCATGGTAACAAGTGAAAGCGACTTAGAGTGCAGCAACATTTTTATTAACTCATGTGATACTCTCGTTGGGACAAGACACAACTCAGAGACACTTCAGTACAGAATTCAACCTGGAACAATAAATACGATGGGATGTTCCCCAAGTCCTACAGGAATTACAACTTCCATATTTTAGCCCATGACAGCTATTCCGATGCCTTGGTTCTACGCATATGAGTGGGAAGACATGTAAACATATGCATAGATGAGGCAGATTATGGCCTCCTGTTGTGACCTTTGGATTCAGTAAATCAAACAGAAATGCTGCGAGCAGCCAACTCAAAAATCAAACAATTTCACATCGGCTCCCAAGAATAAATATGTATTCACTCGAGCCGAGCTGAGACCTAGAGAGCATGTCTGACACAGGGTATTTTGCACTGATTTATTGACAAAAATATCAAACACTGAGTGATGGAGGCGCACTGAGAACATGACCTGGGGGGCAATGAGCTGCAAAACAAATAGAAAACATAAAGAACTATCTGCTTTGTAGACAAACCCAGTCCCATGCTGAGAATTTCTATTCTTTTCCAAATGCGCTGCCTGGGTAATGCCTGGGTAATTTTTCTTCCTTTCCTCGTGAGCAAGCAATGGAAAAAAACATGATAACTAATCAATCCAACTGGTCACATGTTGAGCCAGGTCCAGTGAGTTATGCAGAGCCTATGGAAAAATGACTGTTGATATCGATCTCAGACGGAGCCCAAAAAGAAAATGAGAGAGGAACAACCGACAAGACAGCAGCTAGACACTTCACACTTCCACTGGCAGATAATCAGCGTGCAAATTCAAATGACAAAATTAGAGTCAACATATGCTGCAGTGTTTAATAAGTATGTTAGAAAGGATTCTGGTCAGATTGCCACGACTTTCTGAACAGAGTGCGCTCTTTGATTGAGAAAGAAGCTTTGATACTCAAACCACCACACTAGAATGTACAAGTCTTACAGAATGCAGGGGCACTAGTCGAGTGAGATAATCTTAATAGAAGACCCTTCATTGTCCAACTCAAGCCACATAAAATTACAAAACGTCATATTTCTTATAATTCACTCATATCTATGCATCAAAATGAATGAGCATGAACTGTATTCGCCAAATAGATTAACATAGTACACTCTGTTCAGATGTCCTGCCAGCAGGTTTAAGTGAGCCGCTGAGGTTTAGAAATTCAGTGAAATAACCGGATACAGCTGTGTGAGGCGAGGGATTTTCCATTTGTAACTTTTTCTAGTGAAACTAATTTTGGAAATTCAACAGAAACGTGCCTCTATAGATATAACACTCAGCTCCACTCCACAGAAATTACATGTCCAGAGTTTGATTGCCGAACGAGTGCCATCAGGTCACTGTGTTCGGCATTATACTCTTGCAGGGGAAAAAATGAAATTCACTTGTGAAACTCTCAGCGATAAAGACATTTGTATGAAAAATAGCTTTGATAACATTCGACTACATTTTGGGGGAGTTTAATTTAATAAAATAAATATTTGCCCATATCTACAAATCATACATTTCAACAAATACAGTTAGAAATGGTTGCGAGTGGGAAGCCAGTGAGGGATCATAAGATTGTCTCAACTGATGTGGACTCGAGTCATTGTGACCATGACTTGAGTCTATTCGAATCACTGATTTGAGGACTTGCAAACTATATATATATAATTTAATGTATTTGATGTTTGAAAAAAGAAGGAATGATAAAGCTGATGATCTATGACTCAGAAATGTTCTTTTACAGCAGACAGCTAGTTAGTAGCACTTTAAGTATGATGAGGACATACATAAGCCTACCCCTTGTTTGGCTGCTAAGCTTACTTGCTTATTCAAATTCAAACGTTTTTTTTTAATATCCAGAATTGTATTTTTCGTTTGACACACACCTTTAATGAACACGTGCAACTTCCCTGCTCCTTGACTATATGTTCACAGCTGTCTGGGGCATCTCCCTTGAGTATCAGGGCTGATGAGTTTCGCACACCGTCAGTGGTTCGGCTGTGAATTACCATTATTAGCCGTTGTCCTAGCTGTCTATTAATGCACAAGCTAACTGCTGATGCTCCTTTGTGCATTCTAGAAATTCTACAACACTATTTGCAAATACACTATATTGCCAAAAGTATTTGCTAACCTGCCTTGACTCGTATATGAACTTAAGTGACATCCCATTCTTAATCCATAGGGTTTAATATGACCTTGGTCCACCCTTTGCAGCTATAACAGCTTCAACTCTTCTGGGAAGGCTTTCCACAAGGTTTAGGAGTGTTTATGGGAATTTTTGACCATTCTTCCAGAAGCCCATTTGTGAGGTCACACACTGATGTTGGACGTGAAGGCCTGGTTCTCAGTCTCTGCTCTAATTCATCCCCAAGGTGTTCTATCGGGTTGAGGTCAGAACTCTGTGCAGGCCAGTCAAGTTCATCCACACCAAACTCGCTCATCCATGTCTTTATGGACCTTGCTTTGCACACTGGTGCACAGTCATGTTGGAACAGGAAGGGCCCATCCCCAAACTGTTCCCATAAAATTGGGAGCATGGAATTGTCCAACATCTCTTCAGAGTTCCTTTCACTGGAACTAAGGGGCCAAGCCCAACTCCTGATAAACAACCCCACACCATAATCCCCCCTCCACCAAACTTTACACTTGGCACAATGCAGTCAGACAAGTACCGTTCTCCTAGGAAATTTCACGACAGGACTTGTTGTACAGGTGGCATCCTATCACAGTACCACACTGGAATTCACTGAGCTCCTGAGAGCGACCCATCCTTCCACAAAGGTTTGTAGAAACAGTCTGCATGCCTAGGTGCTTGCTTTTATACATCTGTGGCCATGGAAGTTATTGGAACTCCTGATTTAATTATTTGGATCGGTGAGTGAATACTTTTGGCAATATAGTGTATGTTGAGGTTCACAGCAAAACAGCTTTGCAGCATTCTACTAAACAAACTGATGAGGCCTTGTCTGAAAACATAAAGAAAAAAGCTGTAGGAAAAATAAAATGGCTTCATACAGTAATTTGGCTGATCCGAGTGTCAGGAGTGGTCGAGCTCATGCATACACTTGAGACTCCACCATGCTGATGGTTTTAGCTTAGCAGGAACAGTGAAGATTTTGGATGCAATAACGTCTTTTCAAGAGACTGGATTACGCCGGACGAGCTGTATGAGGCCATTTCATGTTTTTTCTCTGGGTCATTTTTTATTCTTACATTTTAAAACACAAACCCATCTACTTCTGTTATTTAGGAGAATGCTGCAACACTTGCTGCGCGGCTGCAGAAATGTTTTACTGACTACAACGTTTCACCAGACTTTACAACGGCATCATGGTGAGCAGATGATGACTGCGTTGTCATATTTGGGTGAACTGTTCCTTTAATGTTATGTAAGAATTCCTGTTATTTTTTTAAGCATCCTTTTACAAATACCCCAGATCAACACACTGCCATTTAAACTGATTATTTGATAAGGTATTGAAGAAAGAAGTAACTAAGTAAAATGAAGTAACTAAGTAAAAAGCGTTTTAAGTGGACCTATTTTCAAACAGCTGAAGGTTTCAGAAAAGACAGAAATCCGAAATCAGACCACATTTTTTTCCTCTTGCCCGCTTTATTTCAAAGTCTCCCTCTCTAGGAAGTTGTTTTCACTGAAGCTCTCTTCAAAAGACAGCTGGCACAGTACAAGTTAATTGTACAGCCGAGACTGACGAGGCTTTCAGATTGTGTTTTTAAAAATAGACATACATTTTGGTTGTGCGTGTCTGATGATGTGTGAGCGTGCTGAACTATGTCTTAAAGGGAGAACACCAGGATACAGACCTTCTTTCCCTTAAGAAAATACCTAATCCCTCCAATATTGTGTCGCAGGACAGAAAAAATGGAGTTTCAGCTTGGAACATCTTTCAGACGGGTCAGATCTGCCTTCAGTCCCGCGGCACTCCGAGTGGATTCATGCTGGAAGGTGATTTTCACTGACTGGTGACAACTGCTAAACTGTTGTGAAGTTTTCTGGAAACAGTTTGAGTCTCTTTATTTTTTGGACCTTTTCTATCAACTACTAAACGTGTTTCCCAGATCCTACATGAACATTTATCTCCCCTAGTGTTTCACCAGACATTTAATGAAAGCAGCCGTCATACTGTGCTCGAACACGGTTCCTTCTCATTGTGAGTATTAGTCTTTGCTAAGGCCGAGTGCAGCAACACACCGTTTCTTTTAACTTGAAGGTTTCGCCTCAGACCTTAAATCGTGACACAGCGTGGCCTGTCATGTAGCCCGAGGTTGACTTTCACTGAGGAATGTTGTCGTTGTTGTTTTCCTCTGTGGTTTTCACACACAGCGCGTCCCTGCAGGATCTCTGTTCTACATCCAGCACTTTGACTGCCTTGAAGAGCTGTGAAACAGTGGAGCAGTCGATGCTTTGAAGTTTCAAACAGCTAAATCATATTGCGCTCTTCATCTTGCGCCTTAAGAACATGGATAAAGTGGGGATCCCGGTCTCAGTCTTACATCAAGTAAAACGCCACCAGACAAAACAACTGCATCTCAACAGAAAACCAACATCTCTTTCTATGTGAAGAAACACTTGTCTATCTGATATAAAACATTTTTTCTTGAGCCAAACAAGGCTGCGTTATGCAACGCTGACTTCCAGAGTCCCCTTGAGCAGAGGCATAAATAACAATGAGTCCTAGAAATGAAAATGACCACATGGAAGAAAAAAAAACCCTTGAACAGATGCCATCAATGGCTTGAGCAGCAGTGCATATAGTACCCTACCTCTTGCTGTCCTTCAGGAGCTCACCCCCTCTCCACCAGGAGATTGTGGCTCTGGGGGAAGCGTGGGGGCGACACTCTAAGACCACCTCGCCCCCCCTCTGGATCACTGTGGACTTCTTCACGGGTCGGCGGGTGAAGTCAGGCGGGGAGGCTGGGGGAACAGACCCGTGTTAAGGCCATTTGTCTCGCTTTGTGGAGGGGCAACAGCTGTGCATCAGCAGAAATGTCAAGTGCATCACCGACAATTACGGGAATTCTATTTCACCGGCAGACTGGCTTATTGTGTGAAAGAATTATGTAAATGAAAGAGCTCGGCCATGACTCAGTGAGGAGCTCGGCCAGCCCCTATTTATTTTTTCATTTACTTGATGAGATGAAGCACTTCCATTCCAATGATAACACAATGTACATACAGTACGTGTCAGCCTTCAGTTCAGCTCATTGTAAATGATCCAGAGCAGGCAAACTGCTTACCTACAACCTTGAGCTCAGCGCTGGCGTAGAGGGCTCCATGTTCATTGTCTGCCATGCACTGATACATCCCAGAGTCGGACAGACTGATCCTGGATATGGTCAGTCTACCTGCTTCCACATGGATTCTCCCCTGAAAATCAGGTCAGCTGACTAATGTTTGATAAATTTTCACAGATTTATTTACATGTTTTGTGAGATGAGTGAAAGCTTTTTGATTATTTTTGCCTGAAGGGGAAAAACTACAGGTGAAAACACAATTTTTCAACATTCTATTCCCAAAACAAGGGTAAAAATTAATTATGGATCGACATCCAAAATTCCTTCTATAAAAATGAACCTGGCTTTATTAAATGTTCAGATTTCTGCTATTGAGATACAATACATAAGTGTATATTTAATTTGATAAATAAAACATTTTATTAAAATAAAAAAACAAGATTTCTGTGTCTAAATGTGGTCTCACATTCTGTTGCTCTTACCTCTGATGTTAGCAGCTGAGCATTTTTCAACCACTTGTATGTCGGCCTTGGCTTCCCGATGGCTTTACACTCCCACTGCAGATTAGCATCAATCGCCATGTGAGCATCTTTTAGTGTCTGGACCCAGTGCAGATGTTCAACATCTGTGAAAAATACCAATAAATATGAATATTTATTGACTAAAATGTCAACATTCTATTGCAGACATATTTAGTTTACAAATATATCTGATTGCTGAGTTTAATTATGTTTTCCTACACTTTTTAGTGATATTATGCATTGTGAATGATGTTGTCCTATGTGTTATATATTTGATTGATTTCAGTGAGATAGTGTTTTGGCATTTTCATTTATGTTACATTAAGTTTCTTATACGTTTGTTGTTCTTTGGCTTGTACTATGGTGCAGCACTTTGGTCAACAACTGGTTTTTTAGAAGTGCTCTGTAAATAACCTGAACAGTGTAGAGTCGTTGTTTATTTATTTTTCCAAACTTGGGACGTGGGTGTGTGGTCTTAATTGGAAGTATTATTCAGTCTTAATTTGAGTGATCTTGCAGTCCTCGTGTCAGATTTACAAACATGAAAGACCATGGCAAATCTGCACTACTTGTTTCATTCAATTTGCGCTTGAAATCTGCGTGTAATTAGCTGCTGATTTACCACGGCAGCTGCTCATTACTCAGTCAGTGCCTGCAACTGACCTGCAGGCACACTCTGCTGTAGATTCATTCATGGATTAGAGATCACCGAGTTAAGAGCAGAATAAAAAATGTGTCATGATGGAAATACTGAAATGAAGCAAAAAACAAAGTGCAGTTCAACTCAACCAAAGATAAGAATTCTATTAATTATTCAATTCCATTACAGCTCGGTATGTCAGCCACCTTAAAAAGGAAAAAGCATTTGGAAAAAGCAAATGATGAAGATAATGTAATTCAAAGACAATCCAGTTTACACAAGACCTGCAACCAGAGGTGAGAAAGCTGGGAGTTTTCTGCACAGAGCTGGACCCTCAAAACACCCACAGCCAAGAATTGTCCATCAGTGGAAGGAGAGTTCAGAGATTACTTGAAAATTAGGATTCATCTTTACTCCTGTCGATCAACCTGACTGCAGCAGCGATCTGTGGAGGTGACCTCCGTTGTCGGGTGTTAATGTACTGTGCTGACGGGAGCTGGAGGGGAAATGTACTTTAGTTCATGAGTTTAGCGTTACATAGAGAAAAGGGAGAAATGAAACAAAAGAACCAGTATTTCTGGTGAGTGCTGTGTTCATTGAGAGGTTGACCTGAACATACAGACTCATAAACCCTCAGTGGGTTCTGTTTTTCGACAGTTTACGGCTAGAGGACAATACATTGATCTGGCTGTTTGGGGTGAATAAACACTTTCATTAACACAAAGGTTTATGAAAGTGGTTATGTTTTATAGTTTCATTCAGATTATGTTTAGTCTTATCTGCACACTTCATTACTTACTCTGGGACTCTCTTTCTTTGCAAAATATAGCCGAATAATAAAAAGCAAACTAAGCTCAAGTAAACTTGTGGATTTCTCTGGGTTTGAACATTGGGAACATTTGGGATAATGTAGGTACACAACTTAACAGAATATGTAACAAAGGTTTATTTGTTTTTAGACGTTTTAATGCAGAAATGTTACATATCATATCTTAAAGATAGCATTTATTCAGTCATTGTTCACTTTTAATGCTGTTCTGTTTTTCTTTCGAAGGATATATTTAAATAGCTTCTATTATTATTATTATTATTATTATTATTATTATTATTATTGTTATTGTTATTATTATTATTATTATTATGCCAAATCATTTGTCACAGAAAACTATTAAAAAAAACTAATAAGCTGCCTATGTATTTTAGTTGCTTACCCTTTCGAAAGTTGCATTTCACATTCAACACCTGAATGCACAATCAACCACAATAACTCCTTCTGCTCTTTTCATGATAAGACCTTGAAGGCATTGACATTAAGGAGGGATGAGCACTTTACTGCTGACAAATAGAGAGCGCTTCAGATGACAAGAAAATTACTCTTACACCATGATGTGTGCAAACTGCCACTGGACTAGTTCACCAGAAAGTGGACTGTTATGTAACCTGAGGTACCAACTCTGGGCCTTAAATTATGGGAATCAAGAAAGTATAGTCAAGTGGTGCACAGGTAAACGGGCTGGATTTCTAAAGAATTATGCAAAACAATAACATTTTGTAGATAATGTCCAAATTAAACACATCAGTGACTGGATGTGTCTGAACCTCCTTCAGCTAAACAGAAACATGGTCATGGTAAATCTGAGTGCTGCACCATAGGCAACTGGACTTGTTTTAGTTTCTTGAAGACGTTTCGCTTCTCATCCAAGAGCCTCCTTCAGTTCTAACTAACTGGAGGGGAGACACTGGGCAGACAAAACAATGCCTCTATAAACAAATGGCACAACACAGTAAGGCCGACTCCTCAGGTCAAGACTCTGCTGCCCACTTACATCAGAAGGAGAAAAAAACATTCCTTTGAATGTCTTGGCCAGAGACGACAGATGGTTTGAAAGAGGACTAAAAGAATCCATCTATGTTAAACTTGATCGGCCATCTTTGAACAGAGGAGGTGGCCTTCGACGCTACCTATCACCCACCCAGCAAGCTCCTGGGTCAATGACCCATCATTGGCCCTAACGACTCTGAGCTAGCACTTGTCCTTAACCACTCTGTAAGGACACTCCCACACAGAGTTTAAAAACCTGCAACTCCCCTTTAGTTAGTTTGAACTGAAGAAGCATCTTGGGTGAGAGATGGAAAGTCTTCAAGGAAATTAAACAAGTCCAGTTCAAGCCCTTAGGCTGACAGTTCGCGCTCATCTCAATGTTTTGTCTTTAAAAATCCCATAATGAGAAAATGTCTGGGTCCAGTTATATAGACAAAATTATATCTCAAAAAGGCAGAGGAAATCGGCTAACAAAAGTGCACTCGCGCCTGTTATCAAGCACATTAGCACATCTGTGTTTAACACATCTGGACGAATGCCCAGCAATATGGCCCAGTGTTGCTCACAAGGATCAGGGTCCTGTGCTGTTCATTTAGACAGAAGGTGAGGGGAGTGCATTCTGCTCTTTCCTGGTTGAAGGTTGACAGAAGCTGGTGTCTCTTAGCCTTCAGGGAATATGTGTTGTACACCAGTCAAATTGTTTTTTTCTCAAGAAAAACCTTTACTGGGATTAAGCACTATTATGAAACTAGACAAGTGGCAATGGATACAGTGAGTCTCTAAGTAATGCTTTAAAGAAAACTGTTTGGTGCAGCGTCCATTCAGTGGAAGTATTTTCCCTCGTTTATTCAGAATACCTGAGAGGATTGACTTTAAAAAATAGCTGAGGTGATTGGTAGTGAGTCACAGACAGTTTTAAGGATATACTGACTCATACAGAGTTTTATAGTTCATGACAGAAATATAGCAGCGCGGTATACTGTTATATTTGTAGACTGGGTAGTTATGGACACTTGATTGCAGCAGTTTGTATTGTACTGTATACTGTTCATTAATATCCCCTTCTCATTCCCAATGGGTCAAATGCAGGAGCCTGGTCAGTGACCCACATGTTTCTAGGAATGACACTACATAACAGGGTAATTATTGAAGACACACCACTATAATAGTAGCATATGGTTGCATAAGTGCCACAAGTTGACGTGACTGAACTAACAGTATACCCCAAAGTATGATCTTTTCCGAAAAACAACCTAGTAGTTTTGGTGCCTAAACCTAACCAAACCAGGGCAATAACACTCCAAAAGTCATAATAATTAATTTAACTATTTATTGGTAAGCTTTATTTTGAAAGTCTTATAAGACATTGCATATTTATAATTGCTAAATCTACTGCAGAGCCGCTCACGTCCAAAACTGAGGTGGGAGTTGAGTTGGGAGTGAGATCATACATCACATCACAGTACTGTATCTTTTTTATTTTATAAACTTTTACATTTAAGAATGTAAACTAATTTATGGACATGTATGTAGTATTACTTACGCTTATTTATGTAACATCAATAACACTTTCTGTTGTTGGAGTGACTTTAGTTTAGAGTTTTAATGTATCTGTTGAGCTGGTAAAAGCTAATAGGTATCCTCATAAATAAGCAAAAAAATATATCTTTTTTAAATCACGGCATCGGATTTGCCACGTCAATTTAATTATAAACTCTGCATACTAACATTTTAAGAATCTGAGTTTTTGTGTCCCTGCAGGACCTCCTATTCAAAGCAAACAAAGACAATGAAAACTGAACACATGTCACGCTTCACAGTTCTCTGCACTGGCTTACACTGTGTCACAAAATAGAATTTGAGTGACTGCTGCTTGTCTGAAACCTCCCAGCTGTTAACATCTTTTACCAAACAAAGCCTCTCAGTCAGTCTGTTAACCATGTCCAGATTAAACTTGGAGAAGCAGCAGTTAGTGAGTTTGTATCACAGAGCTGGTTCACTTTGACTTGCTCTCCACTGCCTTTGACTGAACTTTCAGCACTAATTATTTTCAACCTTGCACTTATATTAATTTATTTCCCAGCTTAAATGTTTGTTTGTTTTTAATTTCTTTTAAAGAGGATTTATCTTTTGAATTTGTGTAAATACGTTATATAAAGCACCTTGAAAAGCATTTGTGTTTAAAATAAATAAGTGACACTGCGAATGTCAAAGTGGATGAATCAAAAGAACAGCTATCGAAGTTCTACAGAAAACCAAAAATTGAACCGAGCCCAATTAATAGTCCAATACCTATCTTTTCCAGCTCCTTTTCAACACATACAGCAGACAGAACAATGACGACTTTCACTCATCTCTCTATATAGAAGCGAGCTGATGTAGACGATGCTGGCCTGCGAGTACAAATGACTCATTGACAGCTGGTGCCTTCAGATTCTTCAGAGGGGTGAGGACTTATTCTGACACATGAGCAAACTCATTTTCTACTTCAAGCCACTGGTTAAAAGAAAAATTCCAGTAAACCAGGGGAGATTTTAATGTTGTGATCGCTAAAAAGCACAGATAATGAGCACTCATTAAGTCCACATCAGTCTGGCATTGTACAGCTATTTCATCCTGAGAAAATAATACGATTGCCTTAGATAGAACAAATATTAAAGCAATAATTTACCAAAAAATGCAACTATTAACCAACGATATACTAAAGTGCTGCTATAGAAGACACTACAGGTGAAAACAAAATGTTTTCATGTACTGGTCACTTTTGAGATTTTGGGCTATTTTGCTTCCATAACATAGACAGAAAATGTTAAAATGGACATATGTAGAGTAGCGCATATTCAATTAGATTACATTTTGGCATAGTTTAACATTAAATATCAGAAAAATGTATACAACAATAATAATTGTCTTAATGTGAGTATTCAACTGGGGAAGTTTCATGGTGATATGTATTAGTTTAGCTTTGAACTCTGATCACCATTTTTGACTAAAATGGATGGAATTTTTCTCATACCCTGAGCAATAAATCTCCCCTTCATTAGCACTTACAAACACCAAATTTTCTGGTTTTATCACTTGTTTTTTTAGAGAGATGTTCATATGTAATTTATCAGTTGGTTTATACAACATTTTATTCTTAAAAATGCGGTTGACAGTATTTTCTGATTCATGGGGTGATACAAATCTCTCTGAAAAACACTTTTGAGTCTAATATGTAAACAAAATTTAACAAACTCTACACATTACTCTGTTCAGTGTTCGGATGTCGGTTCTATGCACCTTTGTAAATTGTTAATTAGATAATAGCTCCTTTGCATATTTAAGCTTAACATGTAAAAAAAAACTTGTATTAGTTATTAGTTATTTTTTAATCGTCTTAGTGTCCGTAATCAGTTCCAGAAAGGATTTGTATTGGTGAAACGATTGACCTTATTCTCCTGTAATGTCTGATTAAATAGTACTGACTAGGGTGAAAAACTTAGCAATCATCTCCGTGAAACACGAAGCAGAAATCTACATGGTTCTTACTGTGAAATAGAAGTTGCCCTCTGGCAACATTTCGTCCTCTGCTGTTTTCGGCTACACACTCGTACATGCCGGCATCCTCTGGGCGAAAATATGGAATTTCCAGAACACCACTGGAGTGATTGATTTTAATCTTGCCAGGGAGTGGATTTCCATCGGCTCTCCTCCATGAGATAGAAGGCACGGGGCTGCAGAGGTCACACACAAAAGGTCAGGCTGGCCACATGCTCCCTGCTCACACTGACCAGCAGGACTTCTGCCATGTCTGTCGGTCTGTGTGTTGTATGAGAGGATGTCTGGCAACTCCACACATTTGACAAAGCAGTGTGAGGGGTAGAGCTGCATCGTGCTAATAATTCTGACACTTACTTTCCTAAGGCGAAGCATTCCAGCTTCACTGACGATCCTTTAGAGACGTGAAGGGTGTCAGGAAACCGAACCTCAATCTTTGGCTCGTATTCACCCATCACCACTGCATGAAGGATAAAAGCAAATCACATCAGTCAAAACACAAAGCATGGACATGCAGTTTCATGTTACTCATATTGGATGTGAAAGCTGTGGCGAGGATGACTCTGGCACGGAGCGAGCCTGCATGTTGACGCCGTATACAACAGCGTTTGGCTTAGCGGATGGATGAGTTTGGATTACATATCTGCCTCAGCTCAAATCTGAAGTGGTACACATAAACGGTCCTGATGGGGTTCAGTGTGTGTGGCAAGCTCCTCGCTGTGTGTGCGTGTGCCTGCGTGCCATTCTGTCAGCGCAGACAACATTTCTGGTTATGTAAATATGTGCCTTCATGCAGATAGAGAGGGTTTCTCGCATACATAACCCTGTATAGTTCAGAGGCTGTGGGATGGTGCAAAAACCTCCTAAGCAAAAGCAAAAACAGTGTCACGCTCAAGACAAACGATTTATCTCCCCGGGCCGCCCTCCCTCCAGCAGCCTGTGTCAGTTCAGTGCCTGAGATAACCAGGAGGCAGCAGAGGCGAACTGAGGATGCTTACCGTCCCTCCGCACCACCACGGGGGTTGGAGAGCTGAACACTGTGGCATTGGTCATCATGTTTCTCACTGCACATGTGTAGTTGCCGACATCTGAGGCTTCAACTTTTGCTATGTACAAGTTGCCCGTCCTCTGGGAGATGAAGCGGCGGGCGTCCTGCTGCAGGAAGCTCTGTTGACCGTTGAAAACCCATGAATATTTGATTTCTGGAAGAACAAAAAAAAAAAAAAAAACACAATAAAACACAAAAAACACTGTTCAGTAAGAGTCCAAAAATGAGCAGGACTGTAAGGCCTGTACTACATATAATATTATGAATAGTGATATTGTATTTTTGTGCTAAAATACAGCCGTAAGATAACTTTACAGGATGAGGACGGTGATGTTTTATCTTTGTCTTTTAGTCAACGAATCCCATAAAAACAATGATGAACTGATTGTAGAAAGCATTGTCTGTATAGCTGAACCTGCCTTTTTAAAGCCTCAGCAAAGAGAAAGATTGTACTAAGCTTCTTTAGTTAGACAGAATGTGTGAGCGGGTTTTAATCACAGGTGATTTGGGATTGCATTGCAAAGAAGAGGGGTGTGGCTTTGGTAAGCTATGGTGTTGGACTCAGCTACCCCTTCACACTGGACAATAAATGCCCATTAACACCCACTAACATCTGGCTTTTGTCCTCA
Organism: Diplodus puntazzo; assembly: GCA_963678695.2. Classification (NCBI taxonomy): domain Eukaryota; kingdom Metazoa; phylum Chordata; class Actinopteri; order Spariformes; family Sparidae; genus Diplodus; species Diplodus puntazzo. The sequence goes on along the minus strand of OZ023157.1, from coordinate 29,960,319 downwards.
ATGTGAATGGGTACAATCTGCATTCACTCTTGCATCTGTTGACCTTGCAGTGCAGTGTTTTCCTGCTCCACTTTTAATCAGCTGTGATAAAAACACAACACCGAGGTGGACACGCTAATTTTCGTCCCTTGTCAGGTTCGATGTCATGACGCGCATCGAAGTTAAGGCTGCTGGCTTGTTGCTACTTTCCCATCCGTGTCTGTTCAAGCAGCGCTCGTTCATCATTCGGTCGGCGGTGCGGTAAAAACGGATTCTGAAGTGAAAGATTTTTAAAAAGTAACCACTGTTCAGTGGTTAGTGAACCTTGCCAGCTCCCTTAATTAGCGGCATGCATACAGTGCAACTCTCACCCCTTAGCTGCTTCGATCATCAGCTCAGGAAAAAAAACAAGTTCTCTTTGAAGTAGGAAGTTGGAACTTTTGAGATCCCAGTCAGAAGTTTCAACTGCAACGACATTGCAGTCAGATTTGCGACTCGGAAAGTCAGACGCACCTCACCAGCCCGGAACTCAAAATCCAAGATGGCTGCTCATATCAACTTATTTGCTTCTAAATAAATGTGTCTTACACAGAGTATTGCTGGGTGTGTATGTAAGTATGGCGTAATGCCTCGTTGTCAGCTGGTATTGTTGTCTGACTTGTTGCACTGGAACACGCTCAGCTTGAATATGAAATCATTCCAAGCTCTGACTTCCAGAGCAAACTGAACGCACCATAATTGAGAATATCATTGGTTAAGACTTTTTAACACAATTCTTCCCTACATCTTCTGCATTTGCAATAACAAAAGCAACGCGCAAGGGAGGGAAAAAGCAAATGTGACTGTGAAAGGAGTCCTGTGGTTAAAAAAACCTGCCTATGCACACTTATTTTGGTGTAAAGTCATTACCTAAACCTCTCTCACCAACCTAGATAACAGATAGAAATGACTGAATTGATTAACGGTGCAAACTTTGGGAAACAGACTCAACCGGGTCTTTGAATGCAAGTCCACAATACCTCAATCACATGTTGCACTAAATGACATGTTCCTTTATTAAACTCAACTGGGCCACTGTGGCTCCTTTTCAGTCATCACCTCCTCCTGCTCCACTGTTAAAAAGAAACGTACAGTGCCCAGCTGTTTTGAAAATTATTTCATTTTTTTATAGAATGAAAGTTTATATGCGTGACTCCAAACTTGTGTGTTCGGTAGGAATCAACTGCCTTGAGACTGGGTGTCACAGATGGCGTATGTTAGTCGCCGAGTGTTGAGAGATGGAATAAGGTCGAGTTCAGACAGACAGCAATGTGTGACAGGATGCAGCCCACTCATTCCTTTGAGCTGGACCTCTGCTGCTGTTGCTCAGCGGGGGTGTCGACACTTGGAGCTCTGGCTAAAAAAAGCAGGGTCATCCTTTGTGGGAGCAGAACCTGAATCAGCTCTTGCAGCAATGCAATGCAACATCGTCCGACGATCAAATGTGTGCAAGAGCTCATCCGTAGTAGATTACTTTGCAATATGAACAAGCTCATTTGGCTGTTTAGCTCACGATTGTTACGCAATTGAGAAAAAAAAGTGTCGGTACACTCCTAATTCACATGTTGGTGTCTGGGGTGGAGGGGTAGTCTGCCTGGCTGTTCAGAGACACAACTCTCCGCGCTGGTCAGTTCTGCTGCTTTGCTCTTGTCAACTCGCACATTGAGCTGATCTTTACAATGACTGCATTCGTATGATTCGGGGCGTATGATCTGCTGATCTGCTGGGAGGGGTTACTCTGAGAAATAAAGTCTGTGAGGAGGGCTGGTGGGACTGGGTGCACCGACAAAGGTCACGGTAAGCCAATGAATAAAATGTAAAAGTGCTGGTGCGTTGTAAAGGTCGGTACCGGCCGACTTCAAGCACTCTTCGGTCTCGAATTGTAAACAGCTGTGCAGTGTTTTGGAATCTTACAAGCCTTTAAACTCATATTTCGTCCAATCGGCCCCTTATGCTTATTTATTACAGGGCAGTTTTCCATCTGAATGCCCAGTTCGACAGTATGAATGTTATTCTTCTCGTGTGATTTGTTAACTGCAGCGAAACAATAAGAAAACCTTGCCTTACTCTTTTAGTGCTTACGCAGTATCACATTAAAATCAAGCAATTCACGACAGATGTTAGAATGCAAGATCTAATTATTAGGTCCCTATTAGCTTACTGTATCACAGTCTGGGTAGTTTTTGACAGGAAACTTCTATTTTTAGTTGATCTCCTTGTCACCAAGATTAGCGGGGAAGACTCACGTCTAAATAAATAGAGGAAAGGAATCATAAGAGTGTCAGTGTTCCAGCTTTAAGCATGACGAGAGAGGAAGAGAAGAGGAGAGATGTCTGCAGGGACTGCAGGGTGAACTTGGCTATTAGTGCAGCCCTCCTGTATCAGACACATGACATTCTGCAGTCAGCCCTTTTGACTGGGCAGACGGTAAAAAGTCCCACTCGCTTCCTTGAGGGAAAACAGTGAATTAAAATCATTACAGGGAAAGTCAGGGCAGAAACTGACAGACCTTTCATGATTAGGGACGATCAGAGACTGGGTCTGTTTAAGCGCTGCAGTCTCACAGCAACAGAGGACTTGCAGGCACATAATCTCGTGTCCTCTGACAGAGTTTGACTCACAGCACGGCTCCTTTTGGACCACTTACCTACTGATTGCTCAAAGACGCTTCAGATGATTCATCTTTTAATAAGGTGCGCCACTGTACTGTCCTCCTCAAGTGGTGCATCAACAAGCATTACTGTAAAAAACACTTTGAGATTATTTCGACGCTGTGGCGATAAGAAAAGCCCTTTCTGCACCATTTTTCAATTTTAAACACCTCAAGCTGGCATTATCGTGTCGGGCAAATCCCATCAAATGTGTGACTATGCTCTGTTTAAGAGGAAAAAATAAAGAGATGGAGGCTTTAAAAGGGGGAGGGAGGGAAGGAAGGCTGGAGGGCAAATTGCTAAAGTGTGGAATCCCACGTGGCCGCGGGATTCAGCTGGCAACAGAGAGCAGAGAAAGGCTGGTACGCTGGCGTGAAATTGCGCTGGTGGGCATCGAATGGCTGCAGGAGTGCGGACCACTTTGAGGGTCTGCTAATCAGCAGCACACAGACACATGAGCCGACTCGCAGCTGCGCCATGGGATAAACGCTCCCCCGGCCACAGCAGCCACCGGCAGCCTTTATTACCCAAAGATAACCTGCCCACATCAAGAAAAAAAAATGACAGTTGGGGAAGTGGAGCTCTGGAGACTTTATAGACGGCAGCATGGTCACAGATCATATGGGCGAGAAAAGTGAGCTCAAGGTTAGGAAGCGTGAGGCTATGAACTACAGATGTGACGGCATGGGCCTGGGCAGGTGGAGCGGTGGCTGGTCATAAAAAGTTCCCTGGCTGACAGATAAGGAGAAGTGAGGGGAAAACAGTGTGTCAGTTGGAAAAGAAGAGCAGCAAACAGAGGAGGTGAGAAGGTATAAAAACAAAAGAGACACAGCGGTGTTACAAGGAGATAATAAGCAGCGGAGTGAGGAACAATAAAGATCGCTGAGGCCAGCAGGAGTGTGAGACTACAGCAGACAATGCAGAAGAGTTAGGACAGAGCGCCGTACCTCCGTAATGGGGTGGAGGGCCGCAGAGCAGAACCACGGCTTGACCCTCTCTCACGGACACGGTGTTCCTCGACTTCCTGCTGAAGTTCTGCAGAACTGTTGAATACAAAAAAAAAAAAAGAAAACTGAAAAACTTTTCAGGGTTTGACAGCTGTTATAACTCTACCGACCATCCAGGGAGGGGGCATTTAATTTGGCAGAATATTTCCCTGTCTGTTCACATTGCTTACAAGTCCAACCCGAGCATCCCCTGTTAATATTACAGCATGCACTGGAGATCGGGAGGAGGGTGCACCGGAGTGCTCCTCAGTGCTCTGGATTGAAAGATTACTTTCACCTTTAATTAAATGTTCCTGTGCTGTGCGAGAGAATAAACAGTGGGAGGACATATCAGTCCCAAAGTCTTAGAAATACCAACCACGTCCCAGGTGACACTGAGCAAATATCAGAAGAGGTCGAATCAGAACTCGACTGATTAAAAATCCCCCAAATCAAGACAAACAGGCCTCCGTCCTTCATGTACTCCACTGGTGCTACACACTGGCATGAAAAGGTAACACATTTCCGACCCGATCCGATATTCAATCAAAAATATTTGTCCATACCAAAATGTATCTTATTCTTTGCAGTTAACGAAAAGAATCTAGAATGAAGAAATACAATTCATGTTTAATTAGTTGAACTCATCACCACAATGCACAACAATAACTGCCTGCAACTCAAATGCTGTATTTTTTTTTTTCAATTTTTATTGTATTTATTTACTTGAATGTGACTGAATGTGACTGTTATTACATGCAGAAAACGGTTTCAATTCAACCTTTGTTTAAATCTCAAAAAAAAAATCATAGAGGGAAAGCCCTCATTTTCAATGATGTCGAGAGCACAAATTAAACAGAATAGGTGCGTAAATATGATAATAAACAGAAACAAACAAACATAATAACAGCGCAGATAAACACAGTGGGTACATAAAAATGACAACATGATAATAAAATTTGACAATAAAACAGAAAAACATGCTGAAAATGATCAGAACTGCAAGCAAACGAACATGACAAAACACAAATAGAACAGGAAGTGCATGAAAGACAGATGGTAGACAACCATACAAGACAGCACTGACCTATAGGTATAACTGTATCGAGTCTAGATGTATGTTGTTAAATGTTCCAAGCGTATGAAGCACTGAACCTCAAAGCAGTTTTCCCAAATCTAGCGTTTACCTGAAGAACTTGGAGCATTCTATGATCACTATCGTGTGTTGAACAGTGACTCTGTGGCCAGTTCAATAAAGAGCTGATATATGGTGGCATGTTGCCCTTCAAGGCTTTAAAGACAGACAGAAACTGTCACGTCTCACAGTTAAAGTTGCCCACCCAATTTTTTCATATAGAATACAATGATGAGAGGAAGTAATGAAACTTGAGGGCAGAGTGATAAACTGAGTCTAATGGAGTAAGAGTGGAGACGGAGGCATGTCTATAGATGACATCATCGTAATGCAGGGTGAAAAAAAGACAGCGTCAATGATCCGTTTCCTACAGAACATGGGGAAAGTAGTACCCAATTGTTTGTCTTAGCTCGCTTACAAGTGTGTTCATTTGGAATTTAAATGTAAGTTTCTGATAGATACCGAAATATTTGTATTCAGAAGGCCTGTCATTATGGCTTGACGATGTCAACATCACTTCACCAGAGTAAAAGTCTAACACTCATTAATCTTTATTATGTCTGATTGGCAATGATACCATACTAGGAATAAAACTTGTTTTTGTTCTGCATGATCCCCATGTGAACTGGTTGGAAAAAAACAAACCATGAACATGTGTTTGTGTGATTTGAGAGAGGTCTATTCAGTGTTGGGAAAGTTCACTTTCTACATGAACTCGCGAGTTCAGTTCCCAAATTTTTAAAATGAGCTAGTTCAGTTCATAGTTCATAATTCAAAATTTTGAAATAAGTTAACAGTTCCAAAAATTAACTAGTTCATAGTTCTTTTTTTTTTTCAATATGTTGCTGCGAGCTATTATTTTTCTAAATGATTGCCACAGCCCATATAGAACCGCAGACAGCTATTATTTTATCAGTTTTAACACTGAAGCTGCAGCTCTCTGACAATATACTGCAAAGCCAGGTTGTCCAGCTACGGCTGGGAGATGAAGACAGTGGAGCCGCTACTGTACGCCGTTAATGTGATTTGGGTGGTAGAGGATCTGTTTTGGCTCGCCGTTGCCGTGTCTTATGATTTTTTATTCACTTGCACATACCTTGAAAGGCTCACCGGGTGCTTTAGTTGAATGTGCCGTTTCATGTTTGCTGTTGACGTTGTTGATGTACGGAGTTGCTTCTTGAAACCCGGCGGGCAAAGTTTACACAAAAAGGTCAGATTTTTCCCACCTGGATCATCACTGACTTTTTCATAAAATTGTTTTAAGTAATCATACGAAGATGCCTTATTAATGGTGGAGGCAGAGTCGGAGGTAGTGCTGCTGCCTTCATTTGTTTTTTTCTCCATGCAGCATTGTGATGATGCATGCGGCGGTGCAACTCTGTGGTGACTGGTGTTGCCAGATTGAGTGTTTTTTCCACTACATATTAAGGCCTGTTTATGGTGTGTTTTAGCCAGGTTTTTGCCTGGAAGACTCTATGGGAATCTGGCACTCTCTTGAACAAAGTTAAACTGTGAGAGAGTGCCGTTCACAACGCCAGAATGAACGTGTTCACAATAACGTTCATTAGGCAGAAATACAGTACGTTCAGTTCACGTTCACCCAAAGTATGAACGAGTTTATGAACGATTGTTCACTGAACGCGTTCAGGCACAACACTGGGTCTATATGGTTGTGCATTCACCAAATAAAGTGATGAAATGTTATGGTCGTATTATAATGGCTTACATTATTGGCTCTGAACAAACAGGAAGCTGTGCAAGACAGCCATTCTTGGTATATTCTGGCATTTTGGTACATATCGGGGTGTAAATAGCAGTGCCTCTACCTTGCCTCTCCTCCCCCTGGAGCACACTGCAAGTCATCGAGATACCAAAAGCGAAGCAGCCAAGGATTTAACCTTGGTGCAGTTTTCTGGTGCGAGACTGCTGTATATTTAAAACACATTTCTCCAGTAAGTGCATAAACAAGACTATAAGTCAGGAGCCAAGCTAGCGGATTTTTTAGCATCTCAGCAAGCTAATGCTAATATTTTTGTAAATTAAGAGGGTACTGTCGGCATGTACTAGCATCTGAATGTTAACACGGTACTATGTCATTAAAGTTCATAACACTGCATGAACTGACACAGTCTCTGAGGCATTTTTTCATGAAATGTTTGACAAAGATTTGTTGCTCAAGGTCTGTTTTTCAGCTGCTATACAGTGGCATATAGGATATTGGATCAGGTTTGACTAAATTAAAGGGGACTGTTGTGTATTGATGGAGGCATGCGCTCTTCTAAGTTCAATTCTAGTCTGATTACTTAATCAACAGACACAACATTAATTGGTAACAGTATTGATAATCAATTAGTAATTTAGGTCATTTCTTCTGCAGAAATTGTATACAATTCTATGGGTCCTGTGCAGTTCTTCTATGAGTCCTCTTGCTGCCTCTCGACTGCAATACACTGAATAAACAGAATTTTAATTGTTAAATTAGTCTGACGGCATTAGACATCTGGGCTCTGGGGACTTCAGCATTTTTCATTATTTTATAGACAAATTAACAACTGATGACGAAAATAGTGATTAATTACAGCCATATTCTGAATCGCTGTCTATGTATCCATTCATCCATTATCTTTAACCGTTATCCTGAGCAGGGTTGAGGTGGGCTGGAGCCGTTCCCAGCTGACATTGGGTGTGCGGCGGGGTGCACCGGGGACAGGTCCATTTGTCTTTTTAGTTGTGTACGAGCAAGGTAAGGCAAGGCAGGAAAAGTTCATTTATATTGCACCATTCAGACATTAGGCAATTCAAAGTGCTTCACAGTGGCACAGGAATGCATAAAAAACAAGACATTAAGATAATGTTAAAATGACATGTTATTGCATAATATTATATTATTTTGCATACAAAAGCAGAGTGAAAAATGGCACTGTACTCACATGCAAATTGGACTTTAGCATCCCTGCTGACAACAGTCCCAAATGTGTTGGTGGCGATGCACTGATACACTCCCCCGTGGTTAATGACATGAGGATTATTGATCAACAGGTTACCCTCTACAAGGCTGTAGTTTGGATCTGACCTCGTGTTTATTTCTTTCCCATCCACTTTCCACCTGGAGATGAATTGAAAAAAATCAAAATCTTTATTATCAACATCAACGCTTACTGTTATTTGTGAGGGGGCACTTCATATCTACACCCGGTTTCCAATACTGCAGGGGAAATTTCATTTTCATATTTCCTCTGAATATTTGGAAAAAGCCCAGAACACATCCCACAAGGACACACATTGTTAAGACTGCAATTACCCTCCTACTTCTAATGAGTGCCTGGACTGAAATGCAAATGTAGCCAGTCCACTTACACAGCCTGGCATCATTTACAGCCCAGCAGAGCACTTTGTACCACACATTCACTGATGCTGCACTGTGCGGCCTCACCTTGTAGTAGGTAGAAAAAAAACACTTACCTATAATGCGGAGGTGGGTTTCCTTTTGCCTTGCAATTAATAAACACCTGTTTATCATCAGTGCTCAGTGGGAAAATACTGTCACTCGGCTCCTGGGTGAAGACGGGACCGTGGCGTGTGTTCTCTGTATTGAAAAACACATTAGCTGTACAGTGGTGCTGAGCAAGTGACACTAAATAAATGCAAAAATAAATCACTCAGCGCTCAGAAAGCTGTATATAAACTCTACACCCATATAATTAGCTGTCAACATGGCTCTTTGAGTGGATGCTGCTTCTAATAAACCCTCTTGTGCACATGTCACAAGGCAGATAATGTACTGCGATGAGAGAGCAATTAACTAAAGATAACCCTGTAGCGTACTCACTAACTGGCATATTCTATGCAGCCTTCAACACATGAGTCACGAAGCCGTGTCTCATTCTTTCCCACATTCAGTGTCAGAATGCTCGGCTAACGCGCACGCTGTAACTTGAGCTGACCGTTAACTGTATGTGCGTGTTGCATTTCCTGTTTGATTTTGAAAAGAAGAACATCTCCCACCATTTCAGTGTCTCCCACCCCCTCACCTGCCCCTGGTCTTGCTATCAGCCAACCCCACACCGACTCCCGTGTTCCTCTGCCGGATCGTTTTTATTCCTCTCAGTGTGTTCATTCCTTTTCAGCAACTTCCCTGGTGTTAGTATCTGTTGTTTTTTGACTGAGCTTTGTTATTTGCTTCTTGGATTTTTGCCTCCTCCCTGCCAGGCCTGTTTGCGTGTGTCAGATTGACCTCCTGTGCATGATTGCTTGGTTTACCAGTGTAGACTTGGATTTTTGAACTTCAGCTGGTGTCCTCTTCCTGTTTCTATGTTAAAGTCTGATTTGCCGACTTCTCACGTAAAAGTAATGTTATTAGTTAAAATGCCAAGATGAAGGTATAAGTTCATTCAAATGATACATAGTTTTAAAATAATCTGACCACCAACTTCTCTGTTGAAATGTAAAACACAAATAATTTAGCCATCATGAATAAACAAATTGACGGTTCACTTAACTCCAACCCACTTTATATGGCTATACCATGTATAACTCATCACATGTATACTGTTGGTATGAAAAGCTGTCACTGGGCAGCATTCCTCTCCACAATCCCTGTCACTTCACAAAACACTAACAACGTCCAAGCAAGCAACACATGCTTTGCAAATTGAAAGTTACTCTAACACTAACCGGGTGGCTAATGGTATGGATGTAAACAAGTTAGTAGCTATTATCTTTTCTTTTGCGGGTATTTCAAGTCTTTTCATTTTTTTAAAAAAAACAAGTGGTCCTTTATTTCAGACAGAAGTAGTCAAGTGAGCTTCTCATTCGTAGCTGTCATCACTAATTTTACATACTGACTTTCGCTAGCCAATTTTAGTGACTGTAGTTAGCTAGCTAACTAAGCTAACATTTGTATTAATCAAAAGCCAATTTCCTTTTACTTTGCCCTTGAAGTAATGCTGATTAGTAGCCTAAGCTAGTTACCCGGGCAAGCTAACGGTTGCAGCTTATGTTAGAGCAGATAAAACAGTGTTTAACCCAATAGTTATACTTTTGCTCCTGTGTTTCTAGTTTTGGAGAGATTAATAAAATGTCAACACTATCTTAAAAGTTTATACAGTGTACCTTCAGTGATAGAATGTAACTAAACTAATGTATTTTACTCAAGTGCTGTACTTCAGTGCAAATTCAAGATGCTTCTAACCTATGTTTTTTTTTTTTAGCTACATCATTCTTATACTCTACTCTCTTACACTACATTTTGGAGGCAAATATTGACATTTTTCCTCCACTTTCCTTCCTTCCTGTACTCGATAACTTTGGTTTCTTTGCAGCTGCTGCATCAGAGCCACAATATCTGATTTGTAATTAATTTTTTTTTTTTAATCAGCAATCAGATTAAAATTTCAGATGCTGAAAAAACGATTTGATAATCAGATATGTTATCGGCATATTCCTGCTACACAGTATATATGTATATATATGTATGCTACATGTAAATATATGTATAATTTACTTGTACTTGTACTTGATACTTATGTATATACACATATATATTAACATTTTAACATGATTTCTTGTTACTCAAGTTTGACTTCGGGGTACTTTTTACAACACCGTCATACTCATAGTAGCCCCCTGTTCAGTTCAGCAAGAAAATCCCAAATTGCTCCACCTATTATTGGTTGCTAAACAATGACTGTTTTAGAGGAGGGGTTTAGTGAATTGTCCACTTAAATTCTATTACTTGCAGTGTTAATGGAAGTAAAGTACAATGGTGTTTCGCTGAGAACTAAATCTGCCACAGTTCATTTAATCTCATGCCTAGCATCTAGTTCATTCTCTGATCTTCATCTAAACCAAGACAGACAGGGGTCCAAGCTATATTACATGTCAAAAGTGATCGCCAAGTAACCCGGCTGGCTAATTGAATTATGCTTTATGTCATTACGATCTGAATGCAAGTTGGATAACTCGGTTAAGGTGTTTACACAAGAGCTGTAATATCAGAGTATTGCCTTACTCTGGTTTTAATCTAATTATTAGAGAGCCTGCAGAGCTGTTGTCTATGTGCGAGCGGTTTGAGCATGTGTGTCTGCTCAGTCGAGCTTGTTATTTTGGTTAGCTCCAGCCAAACAATCAATACACAGGAGTAATTAACTGATGTTGCACTAATTACTCCCATGAAATCTAACATTTCTTCAATAGCTACTGGAACACTGGTGTCCAGCCTGCCTTTGCTCTGACACTGTGTGTCATACGCCGAGCTGCACGCTGCTCATTTTTCTTTTCGTGCACATAAGAGGAGGATATGTTTCATTTACGTGTCCCTAACCTTGAGTAGGACAAAGAGCTCTCCCTCCCACATCATCACCATCATCATCCTAATGAGAGTGAGAGTCTTTGCCTCAGGTAAGGGCCTTGTTTCCCCAGCCTCTGAGGGGAGGTGCTTCATTTTTACCCTGGCTGCGACGTCCTTTAAATTAAACAAATTAATGAACCTTTAATAGCTGGACTATTGCACCTGGGGAATGATCCGGTGGTGTGTGTGTGTATGCTTAAGAACCGGCTTGCCCTGTAAACACACCAACTTTCCTGACCAGTGGCACACATGAACGCACATACAAATTATACTTGATTAGTTTCCGTGGGATGTGTGTATAAAAGTGAGCATGATGGCAGGCACATGTATGTACGGTGCAGCACGTGCTGCTGTTTGCTTAACCCCTCATTCTCTTTCTCTTGTGCTTGCAGGCTGCATAGATAAACCCCAGGGAAACTGCTGACTGGAGATGAGATGCTAAATCAATGGAAATGGAAGCATATACCACTAAAATAGATCCCACTCCATATGCTGTTTACATTTGAATATATTTGTTTGATGGCTTGTTAATGGTTGGCTTACGTTCGGTATACAGTATATGCATGAAGTGTGACTGCCAACTTCGCTCGGTTGTCGAAGCTTTAGAGGTTACCAGGAGAGCTCTTAGAGAGACTAACTCCTTAGCTGTAGCTCATACAGGTATTAGAGAACTGAGCAAATGTTCTTCTGCTTTTTCTCCCGGTGGAGAGGAGCACACTGTGGGGATCTATGTTGCAGAGAACGAAGTACAGAATAAATTAGTGTTAAGAAAAGAGTTAGTGTGGATTTTTATAGTGCTCACCACATTTCATGTAAGTGGCAGCAGTTGGACATAAAGCAAGGAAATTGCATAATAAAGCAGGGAGACATAAAAAGACCAGAGAGAGTGAATTCTCTCCTTCTCTGCAAATGTAAATCTTACAGGGAGTCACGTTTATCAGAGGAGGTGATCTGAAAAGAAAATGTGAACTCTGGTTGCAGTTAGCGCTCGAGAATTTCAACATAATAGTCAATCTTTAGAATGACACGAGGCAGTTTCACTCTACCCCGTGACAACTTCATCTCACTAAACAACAAAAAACGACACCAATAAATTCAAATGTCTGGCTCTGTTTGCCCTGAGAATCTCCGCTAAGCCCTTTAAAACCAAATAAGATCTACAGATTTGGCCATGCTTTGCACATTTTTTTTAAAAACTGGTCATGGATTTTGCCCAGATACAAAAGCTTCTAAATTTATGATCCCTTCTGAGACTGTGATCATGCCCTTTCAAATAAGAGCCATAACCTAAACTTTTGCATGAGAAAGCCTCCCTGTGAGAGATGTATGCATATCAGGTGTGTCATGAAAGGTGACTTGTCTTGGCGTCTCACCAGCCAGGCACCCTTTGAGTGACAGAAGGATTAACAGTTCCCATGGCAACAACATCTTCATTTTCCAAGGTCAAAGATTCTCCTTCTTCCGATCCAGTTGCCAGAGAGTGGAGAGTATTTCTTGGGCGCAGGCTCCTACGTTTTGCTCTGGAAGAAAAGTAGGGCAAATGAGCACTGTGGAGATGTGGAGATGAGAAGATGCAGTACTGTACGTATCAAGACAAAAAGAGAACAAAAAAAACCCAACAGGCTGGAACTTGTGGAAAATCGGTGCGCCATTAATAATTCATTCAACCAAATAAGCAGTGCCAAGATGCCATGCCGAAGGGCCAGCCAGCAGCTGATACTGGGGAGCTGATATTTAGTGTATACATACTGCAGCTTCAATCCCAGGAGCAACACAAGGAAGAAAAAATAAAGTAAAAGGAAAAGATTCTCACAGCAGCAGCATCCTGCCAAAGATAAAGCTAAGCTTTCTTAATTGTTGGTTCAACATGTTTACTCGACTAAACTCTGTGATTATTAAGCGTACAGTATGTATCACAGAGAATGCTGATGAATGTAGACAGATAAACTGAACCGAAGCAGCAGAGAGAATCCTTCTGTGGGCAAATGATTCCACTTCAAAACATGCAGACAGCAGGCTGCACATCTTCTATGGATCACCGTGCCAGGAACTATTGCCATTGATTTACAACTAAGCGTCTGAGCCTTTATCTTTCAGCCAATCTTGTCGAATAACATTACAAGTAACATGAAACAGTTGAATGCTGTTTTTGTGCGCGTGTTTGGACGCTATTTCTGAGCTCACTGTTCAAAGCGTCTTGAATCAATACTTTTGTATTATTGATGGATCAAACAGCTATGTTTATGTTAAAAACAGGAGTCGCTCGCAGAATTATCAACCGACTCCGCAGTTCTCTTAAGCTCAAAAAAGAGGGACAAATGGACTTCCGTGTAAGCTGGTGTTCATTTTAAAGCATAAAGTTAATTACTGGTTGAAGTTTTGTGTTTTGAGCTTGTTTTTCCCCAAAGCACTCCAACCAATCTTTTGATGCAGGTATATCACCTGTATCAACAGCCTGACATCTTGCTGCGCATTCGTCCCAAACCAGAGCAGGATGTTCTGTTACAGAGGTTGTTACATCCTGAGTACCAAATGATTACTGTTGCATTCAGCCAATACACTGCTGCCACCCATCCCAGATTAATCCCCCAACCCAACAATACCACTAATTTAACAGTGTTTCAGGGATTAGAACCATATTGGTGGGACATGCTGAGTATTGTGAAAAAAAGATTGATAGATTCTTTGCTTTACTCTTATGTAGAACAACCATGCTCTAAGACTTGTTGCAGTTTGTTCCCCTGACGCTTTTAGGGATGTGAACACAAAGTATAATGTTGCGATCAATTCAGAAAGCTAACTGTGGTCTCTGTGTATTTAGCCTATATTTGCATTTTTGCCAATAGCTACAATTGATGGCAGTTCCCATACTATGCTTATTTTCTATATACTATATTATGTATTATTTTGGGTGTCTACTAGAAAATGCTTACATGCTTTAATGTTAACAAAAACACATTATTTTCAACATAGTGTCCAATGCTGAAGCATCTCTATTCCCCCTCTGCCTGAGCGCTCCATTTCAGTGCTTGTCTCTTTAAGACCCCCTTCCTGAAAAGGCCAGTCAGCTCTGATTGGTCAGTTCTCACAGGCCTGAGCAGGCACCACCCGCTGTGTTTCCATATCAGCTCTGCCTGTTTCGTTGTTGTTTTTTTTTACAGTGAGCATTTCTCTGTGGATGGAGTATTCTGATACTTTCACATTATTTAAATTGACTTCATTTGCTTTATAATCAAGAAAAACATGGAAATCTAACTTTATAGCTTTTAGTAGTTCCAGTTTGCACTGTACCCATTGATGTGCTAACGAGTATCATTGGAATTCTTTGAAACTTAAGAAAACTTAAAAGCTTTAGAGTTATTAGAAGCATCTTTTTCTATGATTTCTAAGCAAAGTCACAGGCGTTTATTCCAGGACATGAGCGATAATCATATCCTTGAAAAGTAAAAATAAGTGTATCATGTCCATGTTATCAGATTTGACTTAAAGAAGGAGTGCCTTAATTGTCTGCAGCCCGTTCTGCTGCTGCTGCACCTGTAAACAGTGTTAATAAGCGACCTAAATTTTTCTTTCACCTCACGGGCTACCTTTGCCCCATCTTTCTACAGACACTTAGGAATGTTAAAACGCCATGGGTTCTTGTACGTGAAAACTTTTATGAGCTCTAATGAAAAAAACACCATGTTTTAAAGCATAACATTTTTATAACACCATTTCTTTGTCCTTTTCTGTCTCAGTTCCTCTAGTAAATCTTTTGATGTCACAAAAGAGGTCGAATAACTAATCATGACGGAAAGTAAGAAAGGAGAAAAGGAATTAGCTTTGTAGGGAGGGAAGCAGATTTATTCAGCTCTCCATTATTTATTCTGAGAGGCCACAGTGCTGATCATCCAGGCTTCATCTTGTCAGTCATCATTATCGATTTGGTTTCCACTTTTCTAACCTTCAGCCTTTTTGTTTGTCATCCTGCCCACAATCTTGTCATGAGTCTCAATCAAATATGGAGGGATGGATCAATAAAGGGAGATTTGGTTGATGTCTTTTCTTATGAGACTCACTGGGTTGATATATTCGCCTGTTGTGGAGAGAAAACCAATGTGGAAACTTTATCCATCCATCCATCCATCTAACAAAAGAAGACTTGGGGCTCTATGAAATGTTCTCCTCTTCCTTTCAATAAACTGCTCAGACGGCTGCTGTTTTCAGTCTCCTTTAGAGTCAAAAGGCAATTATATGGCGATTATAGGGCTGCATGAACAGGCGTTAAATGAATGACACAAAGCTGCGGACAGCAATTACTGTACAGTTAGATGCAATGCTTTTGTTTTGAGATCTGAGGAACTTTAAATCGATGTGAAATGTTTTCCAGACATTTTGTCAGAACGCCTATCTGAGATCAATAATGTTATAGGCCGGCGCCTGTAAGTAATTCCAAATCAATATGATTTAAAATTCAGATGCGCTTGCCGAGCGCCGTGTGAGCGGAGGAATTTAGAGCAAGCCAAATTGGACTCAGATGAAAATACTCCAAAACCTGCATCTTGAAAGTGATCTGATGATTTTGACTGACAGGTAAAACTAGCTACCTTATAAACAGAAAACATATGAGGTTCTTCATATATTGACCAAACTGATGTAAACATTATATCATGCACAATTTGAGCCTGAATTTGACTTGAAACGATTTGGAGGCCTATAATGAGAAGCATTTGCCCCTTGCCACAACATAAGGTGGACCTAATTGCGCAGTTTGAAGTAAAAGTGATACTGTAACATCCGCATTAATACACGAGCGTTCAGTCATGCATGTGAATCAAATACAGATCATTTACCAAAGCAAGGGTGGCTAGTGAGGAACTGCAGCCATTGGTATTTAGTGGATTGTAGGGATATGGGAGCCATTAGAGTCCATTGCGGAGGTTGTCTAACAAGACCCCTGTATCCTTCAGTCATTAGCGTTCGTGCTCTGCCCAGTGATCGATGTTAATTTATGTTCACTGCAGTCAGCTGTCCACTCTCACTTTCAAGCTGATCAACTTCATTTCGTCTGCTAGCAAAACCTGTGCCCTCCCTCGTTCGTTTAGCATTCAAAGTCAGGCTCAAGGACCCTGATTGCATTTAGCCATAGACAGTAGCTGTTATGCACAGTGTGGAAATGCAGAAGCCACAATCCCGTAAGGTATATAAGTGAGGGAGCTGGCACTGTTCTTCTGTCAAATAGCACAACTCTGTTTTAATGATGCATAGGTCCTTGGCATCCTTGGGGAGGATGTGTTTCTTGGTCACAGTCCAGAAATTTAAAGTAGTTGCTTGTGATCCCCATGATTAATTTATATACCCTAGAAAAAATACAATGGTAATAATTCTTGTGCCCAGCGGATGGTGGTCGCAGGTGTTGGAAATACCAAATGGGATGAGGCCAAGCTAATGGTGCCTGGAAGGGAAACTATCTGTCAGGGATAATCCCTAATACTGTAACACCCCGGCATAGATAATGTGTTTTCCACCGCCTCCCTCACCAGCCCGTGATATTGAGATAGCTGTGGAGAAATGATTAAACGAGAAATGGATATTGACATGGATAAATGTATGTATCCGGAGTGAAGTATTGCCTGGTTTAATGTTTAGTGATGATGAGCTTCCCACTCTGGAGCAGCCAAACTAGGCTAAGAAGAAAAAGGAGGTGGAGGGTGTCCTGTGAACTCTGTTGAGCCATGTTCCACTTCATTACACACACAGTAATTGGTTAAGCACGTGACTACAGAAATTAACTTAAGCAGCCTTGTGAGAGGTAATTAAGGCTTTTTTCCCTTCCTTTTTTTTTGGCATATCATGCTAAACGCAGCATTCAGCATTGCAGAGGGGCCCCATGAAGACATCAGCCTGACACCGCATCACCATGGCTCAGAACACGAAAACAGCCTGAAAACATCCAGCCACACACATTTTAGTAATTGTCCAACTGACTAACTATCATATTAAAAAATATCTTTTTCTGTGTGGGCTTGGGTTTACAGCTTTGTTTCATCAGAGAAGGTGCCAGGCTGTAGATGTCCAGAAAAGCCTCCTGATCTCTGGTTACAATTTAAATCCACTCAGCCACATGGGAGCCTGAGCAGTGTTGAAAACTGTCACTCATGGTGCAACTGCATATTACACATTGACTAAGAGAAGGAGGATGAGTGTATTGAAAGCTAACATCTTGTCAGTTCAATACAGACTCTGCAAATACAACCGTACATGAAGTTTGGGCATGGAAATTGCTAGGTAGACCTCAGATGTGAGGTGAATACCTAAGTATGCTTAAGGTAAGGAGGCATAACAAACCAGCTCTATACTGTCCATGCAGATGGTAGTTAATTTTTATTTATATGACTGGAGGTGAAGGTTGGAGGTTAGGTGTGGGGTTAGGGTTAGGGTTGAGCAAATTCAAGGCTATGGTGTACCAGGGACCACCACAGATTCCTAATGGAGTTTTTAGGAGGGAACTGATCTTTCTTTTTTTTTCATCAAAATGCATACTATTTCAGACCTGGGTCAGCAGTGTGGCCTAATCAAGTTATGAAGTGTTAACATCCTGGTTTTGTGTTTATGGTTTTCTGTGTTATTTTGTATGTTGCCCTCATGTGTCGGGTCTTGCTTTTTTATTTCCTCCTCTTGTGTCATTTCCCCTCCTGTTTTCTTGCTGTCTACACCTGCTCTGTTTTCCCACCTTCCAGTGTTTTTCCGTTCCTTTCCCTCACCTGTCCTTTCCATGCCTCGCTCCACCTGCACTTCATCACCTCATTAGTGTGTGTGTTGGTGTATAGTTTTTGTGCTCCCTCTTGTCTCGACAGATTGTTCCGTTTTCTCATGTGGGTTTGCCGTGTTTCACCTGAGCCTGTTTCCTCAGTGTCCTCCAGCGTCTCCCCTTTTGTCCCCACGGTACGTGTTCTGGATTTTGTTCGTGGCTTTATGTCTCCACTTAGCTCTGGTTTGAACCTTTTTTGTACTTTGCTCTTGGTTTGTACCTTGTTTGGCTTTTTGTGTTCATAATGTTTTTTGGTGTTTGCTCTTCTTGGTTTTTGTTGGATTTTAGGTTATTTCAGCATAAGTATTAAGGCTTGCCTTTTTGTTGCTCAAATCCTCCCGTGTGTCACTACGTTTGGTTCCTCATCTTTTCTAAAAATTGTGACGCTGTCTTCATAATTCTTTTACTTGACTGACCACAGACCTGTATTGAGTCCCAAAGTTCAATATTTAATTAATTACATAAACACATGGCGTACATGGTGTGAGATCTAAATGAAACAGTAATTTGTGAAATTAGTGAAACTCATAATTAACACGTTATTCAATCGCTTTTGTTTCATAATAACACAGATTAAAGGACCTTGTTTTATTTCAAAATAGAGAATTATTATTCTAAAATGACCCTTGTCACTAGGGGGGTGTCACGATTCTCCAAATCCTCGATTCGATTACATTTTCGATTCTAAGGTCACGGTTCGGTTCGATTCACGATTTTTACATTTTTTTTTTTTAAATCTTTTTTTCATCATTTTTAGACTAGACTTTCATGCAATATAATATCTGACCTTTGTTCGCAATGTACCACACTACATTGTCAAATTTAAAACATTTATTAACAGCACAATGTAACCATAACTTATATCTTCAGTCAATTGGAAACCTAAACAAAATAACCTGCCATCTAGTTTCTGCAGAGCTTGCAAACTGTGGCTTTTTTGGCGACAACGTTGGGAAATCCAACATACTTCCACGCCTGCGACTTCAGTGAAAGAGGAGGGGGTTCAAGTTCTGTCTATGGGTCTCCTACATCTGCAGTTGCCATTGTCGTAAGAGTGGCGTAGCCCCTTTCAGGAATAGGGCGGTGCGTGAGGTGTGTGTGCGTAAGGTGTGAGTGGGCAAGCAAGAGTGAGGGAGCGTGCGTACGTGCAGATAGTGAATGAATGGGAGAGGAGAGAGAAGCAAAAGGACTAGCAGAAGTAGCGAAGTGTATAGTCTGCAGTTTGGCTGTGAATAAAGGCGACGGCTCCTCGAGATACAGCAAAGCTCCCTGGTATTATTTCCCAACCAGCTTAACACGTAAAAGGGCTTCACCCCGAAGGTAAACATAAAATTCGGCCCTGGAGGAAATCATCTCCCCTGTGCTTCCTGACCACAGTCCGGGAGCCGAACAGGAATGGTGTAACACCATGCTATCGTTGGGCTGGCTGGAGCTAATAGCTACTGGTTTAGCTAATAGCTAAGTTAGAGGAGGTTGACTCGCAGCAATTCAACACGTGTGTGTTTTTTTCCACTTGACAAGCCGACCGGACGTGACATGAGGGCGTGGCAGCATTGACGATTCCATTTTTTAATTCGAAGTTCGAGATTGTGACTTAATTTCGGTCGATTTCGATTTAAAATCAAACTCGTGACACCGTTACTTGTCACATTTCCTGACCAGATCATTGTCTCCACCCTCTCCCCTTTCGGGCCAGTAACATGTTCCCCCGTTCAAGTTCAACTGCAATTTAATTTAGCCTGTTAGCTCCTATAGCTATGTATATAAAATAACGTTAAAGTAATACTGAATCAATTAGTTTGCTGTTGTAAATAATAATAAGTACACATAATAATAAGTACACTGACACAGAAAGTACCTATATAGCTGGCTGATTAGCTAGCCAGGGTTGCGAACTTGGTTTATTATAAAGCATCGATGTAATTAGATGTTATTATACACAGAATACAATTATACACAATCTATTTTTATGTTTTTTTTTCATAATGTCTTTTTCTATAATTTAATTTTGAACAATGGGGCTTCCACATACTTGAAGATTTGGTGTCATTGACAATATCTGTCTAATGACACATTTTATATTATTAGTTTTAAGTCTGATATTCATTGCACAAAATCGCCTACCTCAACAACAACAGAATACACACATTTATATATCCACACACACATTCCAGGAAAGAGGCGATTACTATATGCTACCACAGCTCCTCTACCTGGAAAAACAGCTATGGTCGCAGTCATTTATAGCATGCAATAAATCATGAGGCCCAACAGACAAGCATGTTTTCCACTGATTGAGTACTCACAGAGTAAGTGGAGTCTGCTCACTCTTTCCCCTGCAGCCAAGACAGTCAGCCCTTTGGCCAGCTGTAGGAGAGAGGGACAAGAGAAAGAGGGAATCAGAGAGAGATGGAAAAGGCGGCGAAGTATCGAAAAGTAAGAATAACAATCTAAAGAACAGGATTGAAACAGTCAAAGATGGTCTGTTGCAGGAAGGACACAACAGAACACACCAAGATTTTGGCTGCTCCTTCAGCATATAGAATTGTGGACATAAAGATAAATTGCTCTCGCTGATGAAAATGCAGGCGGAGGTTTGGTTGCAAATATTTAAATGTGCAGAAATAATCTTTCAGTAAACAAGGCTGTAGGTCGGTGTATGATAGGTTTATGATTAAATTCCATTAAATTCAGTTTTTTCTACTGGCGACATTGCTGTTAAACCAACAAAATCCTTTAACCAAATGCAGTATTTGTGCATGGGCTCACTCAATCAGCATTAAGAGATCAAACAGACGAGAACCGAGTCTGTTTGAACACATCACTGTGACGGAAAACCTTCAATGTGTCATGTTTACAGTACCTTGATCAGACAGAATTTTACTGAATAATGCCTGTGCTATAATCCTGCAATACTAATTATACAAGCTGCACAAAGCCTATGAATCAGTATTCTGTATACATAGTCCTCTATAGTGTTGCAGTTGTTTCTATCAGTTACTCTTGTGTTAGCTCCAACAACACATGTATGACTCAACAATATAGCCTAATAGGCAGAATGACACGCAATAGAGCAGAAATGGCCACAGTGGAATGCTGCTTTTTACAGACATTGACCTGAAACACAGATATTGTGTCCTCTCATCTCATGGTTGAACTGAAATTGCTGATCTAAGATATAACTGTGGTGAATGTTGCAAAATTTGTCCTGTAGGCATTCTACTGTATAGGTGCATGCTTGACAATCATTAGTTTGAATTGTATCTCTTTCTGTTAGGTAGCAAACTAGGTCTTCTGCATCGGTCTATCTTTGGATTTTACCTGAGTTTGACTGTGGCAGTAACAGTAATGACAGTCAGGGGTGAAAACAAAATCCCGTTTCAACTTAATTGGTGAACAGAGTAGTGGGGGGAAGCTACTGTAACATCCAGATTTCCACTGGGCCGATATGACAGCCAGAGCTGATTGAGGCCATTCTCAATAATGCTCGTGTTTCCAGCAGCTGCACCACAGCGCATTTCAGCAGCGGCCCAGAGGCAGCTCTTCGCTCCTCTCTTCGGAGAATACACGCCAAGTCTATTTTTGACAGAAGCGAACTTCAGCCACATCCATATGCACAAAGCAGATCGGGCCAGACAGGAAGTCAGACAACAGAACCGCATAGTGCATCCCGTCAATTTTTCAAAATTAAAAAAAAAACAAAAACGGTTACAGATTCATAATCTTAAGCACAACAAAGTCTGACAACAATACACAACACATTTCAAACAGACACATGACGAAAGGATTTAACTACATAGCCTGGTCAAATGACAACATGAACACAACCTGGGTAAGTCAACGATATCATGCAGGCATTACACTTCGCTTCTAAAACACTTCCAGTGGGATATGAACCCATCTCAAGAATGGAACAAAACAGCTAATATTGAAGCAACAAATGCAACTCACCAAAAGTAGGAAGGAGGCATTAGCTTGTACCAAAGTTGTGCTACTAAAATGCTTATGGTAAATATGAACTTATTCGGCAACTCTACTCCCCAACATTGGTAAACATTGTTGGGGCTTATTCCCAGCCTGCTCTGATCAGAAAAACATCTGTATAGGTCTCCTGTGGAAGCAGCGTCCTATGACCCTAATTTACATTTATTGTTAGGTTCTGACCTCATGTGGCCATAGTAATTATTCTGGCAGCAATAGAGGAAGTCAGGTGACATAGCATAAAATGTTCAGAGGTTGGGGGTCGTTTGATGGGTATAACAAACACAGGACTTAGACCCAGGAAAATGCTGGTCATGTCCCATGTGAAAGCAAAGTCAACAGTTAATCACTTGAACTCACTTAAGTTATACGTTTAATTCTAAACTAACCTATATACATAAGTAAAGTGACTTATTTTGACCCAAACGCAATCTTCTCCTTGATCTAACCAAGTAGTTTTGATGCCTAAATGTAACAATGCTGAGACTGTACAGCAAAGGTCCAGTACACTTGCCGCTTGCATGAGCAATAATCATATTCAGTGTTTCCCACAGAATCAGACTTTAATTGTGGTGGTGGCTGTCCAGCCGGGGTGCCAAAGAGCATGCATACTCAAGCCTTCCGCCAATTGTGTGAGCTAACTAACTAAGCTAACTCGACTCTCAAAATTTTAATTGACCAAACTGCCCAAATTCAAGACAGTAAAATGAGTCATTTTGTTTCAGAGTCAGTATGAGTACGGAGTATATAACATCATGCTATTCACTGATGGGTGCGCTGTCTTCAGTGAGTGAAAACGGGACACACAGCTCCAAAAAAAGAAAATCAATATGTGTCGGCCAATGTTGATATTGTGGCGGACTGCGGAACAAATAATAATATGTGTGGGAAACACTGCAAATTGTTTTGGGAACAATATGTCTTGTAGCGAGTCAATGGCAGTCAAACTCAGAAGGTTAGGACGTTACAGGCTAGTATGGCTACTTTAAACTTGAAAAACAGCTATATTCAATAAGCAAGGGCACTATAGGCTCTTCATTGATTTCTAGCTCCTCATCTGATAACTTTTCACTGGACTCCATTTCGGATTTCCATCCGTTTCAGGTGCTGCCTCCTCCCAAAAAAATGCAAGGACTACAAAGGTGCAGCCTTCATGCAAATCAAGGCTACTGTGGTGAGCAGCTGCACCTCCTCCTTGGATGAGGCAGTCCATACAAATGATTTACCTCAGCTTTATATAGGACATGTACTGTAGGAGCATTAGTCCTACTTTTCTGAATATAAAAAGTGCACTTCCACAGGAGATTACATTTATTAGGAGAAAAAAGTCTGATATCACAAACATGTACTTCCAGACACCAAAACTAATCATAATGACCTGAATGTCTGCACTGGCACCATAGAGGCCATTTACTCAGTGTAATTTGGTTTCCAGCAAGACAGACTCCAGCAGAGCTATCAAAAAAAGACTGATTGATTCTGCAGGTAGATAGAGCCCTGCTTGCACTGGCTGTAATAACAAAACACTCTGCATTCACTAGTTTGCACTCTAGACATCAAAGGAAAAGGTGTCTTTTCCTAGAGAAAAGCAAATGGCTAACATTTTTCCTTTTTTTGGGGAGGGAGGGTGATAACAGCTCTCAGGTGTTATGCAAGAGCTGTACTTGAGGAAAACATAGAATCTTGCTATAAACAGCTTCCTTTGAGAATTTGTTTGCGAGAGTGGAAGATTTTCAAGAAATGAAATGTTTTGAAATTCAAGACGAATGTTCATACAAATCTGAGCTGTTCTGCACAAGCACAATTTAAAACATTGACGCGTAAATTACTGAATTGAATCTTTCCAGCTAACCAGTCATATTTGGAGACTACACTGACTTGATTAATCATTAAAGGCAGTCAATATTTTAACAATTAAACAGATAACTAAAAAGATCAAAGTGACCAAACATACTCAACCCTGCTGTTTGATTTCTTTCCACCTCTTTTAGCTGTTTTCAGCAAACAAGCTTTGTGTAATGCTGTTTTTGCTATCTGCCACAACACCAAACAGATGAGGCTAGCAATAAGCTGGTGATAAAAGTTGGACATTTAGCAGGCAAAGATCACACAGGACCTAGTGGAGACCAAACCGTCAGATGGACAGGTGTCCAACTCTAAATGACTTCCTCTGTGACTGCCAAATATAATTGTTGTAGGGCTGTAACGATACACGTATCGAAGCCGAAATCGCGACACTCAGATCCACGAACCTGTCTCGCGCTGTGAGAAGGCAGAATCGTGACACCACTTCCAGTCCAGATCAGCCCTATGAGCTGTAAGTAACACCACATTAACACCGCAGCGGTCGTTCGCCAATTCTCCGCCGTTGTTCATTCACACAGAGCGAAACATCGCTGTAAAGTCGAACCGCTGTGTAATTCACACAGAAAGCCGGCGCTGCGGCCCCTAAAGAGACGTGACGGTACACGTCATGATGATGATGTGTGTGTGTTTTCAAGGGGTTTCCCCGGTGTCTCCCCTGTCAAAACCCGGCTGCCTTCCGGGGTAAAGTTCACTGAAGTCTTGGTCCGGAGGGCTGACCGTCGCGGAGATTTTTTTTCATCATAAACACTCCGTGAGTTAAAGTTTTTTTGCCGATGACAGGCGCTGTTTATTGGGCAGAAATGTGAGGAGGAGTCGGTAGGACGGGCGGGAGGAAGGACGCTTCTCCACGTACAGCTGTGGTATTTTTAACTTGTTGCCAAAGACAGTTACAGTTACTACGTTACCTTCGTTTGGTTCTGTAATGTTGCTTTGTGGGACATTTTTCTGTATTAAGTTGAGTGAGGGATCTGTGCAGTTAACAGACCATCAGATAGACATGCCCTCCACAATACTGCACCTCTGATACCATCAGACAAGTATCATATACATAAGTTATTGAAATGTTACATAGATAAAATGTTTGATAAAATTTTTTTTTAAAAATCGAGGTTTGTATCGAACCGTGGGTCAGAAATCGTGATACAAACCGAATCCTGAGTTTGGTGTATCGTTACAGCCCTAAATTGTTGCCATTATTTTAGCCAAAACAATGTTAGGAGGTGCTTACTCTACTCTGGATATATCCCTTCCCTATCCAAAAACCTTTGACCCGGTCAATGAAGACCCTATTTTCAACTGTTCAATAACTGTATTTCCTTCATATAAGTCAATGATTAGATTTTCAGGGCGCTGGGAAAATGTTCTTTGTCGTAGGACTGAGGATGTGAGATGAATGTTGATTGGAGTATCCACTACGATGCCTGAACGTAACCTTTTTTCTGATCAGAAGTGGATAAAAGGTTGTAACTCACAGACAATTTAACCTATTACATGATCCAGTACCTTTTGATTCTGTATCAATACAATGACACAAGGCCAATGATGACTTAATTAAACATGCTTGATGAATTCAAGTGTCAAGAATTGCTATGGCAACGGGGGGCGCATGGAGATGCAGCAGCTGGTAGCTCCTCCAAATTGTGACCGCAACTTTCTCGGCTTCATTGCTGAAACTAAAACTGTGCTGTAGTGCTGTTGCCTACAGCACAAACACATTAAACTGCACTGGAGAAGACAGCGGGTGTTTCTGACTAAGGGCAGCGGACTTTGAGACCATCAAGTGCCTCAGCGTCTTTCCATCATCCAACCTGACCAGCCGGATGATCCCAGGGAGGAAGAGAGTTTAAGGCAGCTCCTGGCTCATTTCTGGTCGTGGGAAAAGGAAAATGGACAAATGGGACTCATGTTGGCCAAACAACATCATATCGGAGTCTGTTATGCCCACATTTCAAACCGACAGGCCAACAGAGCACAGGACTAGAGTGGGATGAGGAGACGTGGATGACATTGATGCTTGATGCTTACACTCAATCAAAGTGGACGGACACTGACTCCCTGATGTCAAACTTTTGATGCGAAGATGCCGACCATATCATCATTTTGCTGTTGTTTACAATTTCCCTGATGCCGATTCAATAGATGCATCACATGTTTATGTATATTTGTATGAATGTATATGTTACAACTTCCGCCAAGCTTTAGTGTTTCATTTGTCTGTTTCCTATTTTGCCACACTAACTCTCATGTCATTTCAGACTCTGCCACTCCCTCCTGCTCTGCATTACCTGCCTGCCCCACCCCCATACTCACCTGGTCCTCATCAGCTTATCGGCCCCTCAGTATATGTACCGGCCCTTTTCCCTCAGTTCTCTGCCAGATCGTCTAGTGTTTTCACCTAGCTCGCCAGCGTTCTGTCATTCTGACTCTGATCCTGATCCTGATCCTGCCTGTTTGAGTGTTGACCTGCCTTTTTGGACTTTGACCTTCCCTTTTGCCTTCTCCTTTTGGATTTGTTTGCTATGCTGAATGATCGCCTGGTTTGACCTCCGCTTCTTATTAAACCCTGTTTCTGCACCTGAACTGTTTTCTGTGTCGTGCTATTGGGTTCTTGCCTGCCATTTTGTGAAACCTGACAGTATATTATATGAATAACTATATATACAGTATGTTCTGTAATTTGTCCAGCAAAAAGGAGGTTATGAACTTCCCTTCCCACATGTCAACACAGACTCCAGGCTAACTGAAACGCTTAAGGTCAACTCATTTATTTTGTGATGGGCAGGAGAGTCTAGTTAGGTGCTACAATGTGGGGAAAAAGATATATCCCACTCACACCTTTCATCACTCTTCATCTCTGCTGTAACAATTTTCTTTTCCTCCTCTCTGCCTGTCTCCAAGAGAAAAATCATTGAAAACCTGTGGCCATCTCCAATATCTGTCAAATGTTCAGCTGTGTAGTCATATGGTCACTTCAAACTTTCCTGCCACATTTTCAGATTTAACGTTCAGGTCTCCACTGAACAGGCATACTGAGAAGAAGAAAATATATGAAACACTTTCCTTCACAAAAGCAGCAACAGAAACTTTAGTATAATTGCTCACAGTGGTATTCTCCTTATCTTGGTTTGGATGATATCTGACGGATAATGTTTCCATGCTAAAATTGAAATTAAAATGCATGCGAAGGTCTTCAGCAAATTTTTTAGCTGTATCCCTAGTTGGAATGTCCCTTTAAGAATTTCTGATGGCAGTTTCTTGGCGGTTTCTTGTTGGAGGCGTATACTGCAGTATATTGTTATCGTGCGGTCATTTCTGAGGTTGCTAAGACTACGTTAATTAGCCAGTCTGCAAACTTGACCTCTCAAGGGGGGGTCTTACTTGGTGTCAAGGTGTGTTAGACCATGGATTAAATTTACATCGGAATATCCCTTTAACGGTGTGCTTACGACTGAGTCATAAAAAGCCTGAGCATAAAAACTATGCTTACATAGTTTTAGGGCTGCTCGATTATGGAAAATAATCATAATCACGATTATTTTGGTCAATATTGAAATCACAGTTATTTAAACGATTATTTTTGAGTTTGGAAACATGATGCACTTATTAGCATTTCTCTCCCAAAAAAAAACTCTTTGTGTTTTATTTTGAAAAGTGACCGGATAATATGTTGTTGTGTCGGTGCGTGACTGCCTGTCTGCTCTGTGCTAAATTTGGCTTGTTGCTGCTTCGTGGCTCCAATCCTCCAGGTATAAAAGTCCTGCATATCTCTGGAGGGCTCTGGACTGCAGGAGCTGGGGCGGAGCAGATACGCAGCGCAGCGGACCTGGTGGAAATTAACACATAGACTAAAGTGAAGCCTATCAGCTCTGCCACGGCTGTACAACGAAAAATGCCAAATAAATTGTTTCAACTCAATTATATTAGTTTGGAGTTTGGTTTGACCAAAAAATCAAAATCAGATCAAAATTCAAGAAGTCACGTTTTCTGCACGAGAACAATTCACGTGTACACCACGCAGCGACACAAACACAAACAAGAATGGAGGGAGGACAGAGATGCGCGTTTCTAGCTGGAAATACAGTCATTATTTTGAGTTCGTGTCAGCTAAAAATAAGAATATTAAGGTTCATTGTACGCTCTGTGCTGATGACAAAAGGTTAGAAGTTGGTCGGGCAGTATGTTGTAGAGGAAATGCTGCCCTTAAACACGGTTGACTCGCCCTCCTTTCGTGCCATAATAAACAAGATCGCTGATACTATCAATGCCTTGCTGCCTCACAGAACATCTTTTTTTCCTACCTGGAGAAGGAGTGTGCAGAGATGGAGAGAAATCTGAAGGCCATGCTGAATGTTTATGTTGAGGCACCTGCAGAATGTAACTAATAAAGTAACTTGTAATCTAACTTAGTTACTTTTAAAAACAAGTAATCAGTAAAGTAACTAAGTTACTTTTAAAAGAGTAATCAGTAATCAGATTACTTTTTCAAGGTAACTGTGGCAACACTGGTGCACACAAACAAGTGGTTTCATTGCAGTTAACTTTTAAGCTAGGTGTCTTACAGTCGTCCGTTTACTAACATGGATGACCCAGATTAATGCACCCGTCTCGACTTTTGGGGCTTTTGGGACTAAAGAGAGATTAGTAGGCAAGACGAAACCACAATCCACAGAACTTTTTGTATCACAAAAGCAAAAACACTTTTCAGGATACCGTGAACAATATCATGACAGTGCTCAGTAAAGCTAAACTTTTGCATTAATTCAATAAAAAAATATGGTTGAAATCTTGCACTTAAAAAGCACCAATGTCACTTATCAGCCAACACCAGACTACAGTTCATAAGCATTCGGTCTTATGCCGATGACTGGAACACAACTGAAAGCACTGACTGTGGATATGCAAAATGGATCAAGACAAACATAATTAAATCTCAGTTTAACCTTGATTTCAGAAACATAGCGCTGTAACTCTGCATACATTTACCTTCACATACCAACAGCTTTTCAGTGGAAGTCAGAATGCAATTAAATCATCAAGGAAATCTACCAACCAATCACAAAATGCTGTCCTTGAACATGGACATGGAGATTGGAGACTCAACTTACTGTCAAGTCAGAAAAAAGACTTTGCATTCGCTGTTGTAAACACTGCCTGTCTGTTCGGACTGCTAGGAATATAGGCTCTATAAGAAATAAATGCATTTTATGACTCTGACAACAACAACAGGGTTTGTTTGGAATAAGTAGAATACCTGAGTAGTTAACATGTACAACAAGCAACCATGGCTGTCTCGAAAAAGAAATACAGAGACTGACTGCCTCGACGCCACACTCAGGGTACAAGCAACAACACATAAATAAATTAATAAATAAGTAAGTCATAAATCAAGGACAATTCAGACACTTTCTAGTGTCTCAAGGGGAAATATACTAAATATTTTAGGTTTTGTGTCTGAAGCAGGGGATCACCATCCTTGAAAGCAATATCATTGGGAGTTACCACAAATTCAGGATATGAATCATGGTGCATTACTTTGTCACTATTCATCTATGTTCTTCCTTATGTCCAGCAGTGAAGATGAAGATGTACATCACCTTCAAAAAATTATATATACAAGATTGCCTGTTCCTTAGCTCCCAGACAATCTCGATAACGTTTCTCTAATGGCTTTGATATATTACTCATATTTTGAGGTGTGAGATG
The DNA here is from genome assembly GCA_963678695.2 of Diplodus puntazzo. Lineage (NCBI taxonomy): Eukaryota > Metazoa > Chordata > Actinopteri > Spariformes > Sparidae > Diplodus > Diplodus puntazzo. Next base: position 29,930,840 of record OZ023157.1, on the reverse strand, counting down.
AAAATCTCAATAACTAGATGCTTTTTATTGCCCTCGGTGTCATTTTTGGGAAATATTCCTGAAATAGCATCAGATATCTTGCAAAGGTTCCAGGATTTTCTCTATCTTTGCATGCACGGAACACTTATTTCAACCCCTTCTCTACGTGCGTAGGTATCACATGGCCTGCTGGAAACCCCATTAAGTGCCCACAGCAAGAGAGTCACATTACAGCAGCTGTGCAGATTATGAATGATGGGCAAACTCTTTTCACATTCATTCAAGTGCCACAAATGAATAATTAATGGTTTCAAATTTCAGGCCTCCAAATATTCATCTGTGTTGAATCAGGTCTTTCCTCTTCTACTGATTGCCTCCAGTACAAGTGTTTGTTTGCGAGGTGCAGCTAGCCCATTCAAGAGCAACACATGAAAGACACAGGTGTATGAACAGTGTAGTCCGTGCTTATTTCTGCTTACCAGTGATGTGCACGGGGGGGGTCAATTGGCCCAATTGTTGAAAAACGCGCACTAAAGTGCCCTCTTGGGAGCCAAAACGCATGCTAAAGTGCCCTCTTGCTTGGCAAAACAAACTAAACTGTCCTCTTGAGTGGCAAAAACGCACGCTAAAGTGCCCCCTTGGGAGCCAAAATGTATTCTAAAGTGCCCTCTTCAGTGGCGAGAACAAGCTGTATTTTCGCCCCTGCCCTTCAAAAAGTCTGTGCACGCCACTGCTGCTTACTGAAGGTATGTTAAGCGATCTGATATGACAGTCAAAGGCATTAATTGCGTATGCAAGGTTTGGCAGCTCTGGGTAAATAAAGATCAGCAGCCTTATAATGTTGCATGTTTTAAGTGTTTGTGTCTGTGGTATGCTACAGTATTATAAAGCTAAACCTAGAATGGCACTCAGGAGGGCACATACCTCCACCAAGGCCCAGTGGTCCCCTTTGATCAATTAAGCCTAATCCAAAATATTCAATCGAATGAACCTGGGTTTGTTTTTGGTATCCATTGTAGTCAATCGCAGCAACCTGATTTTCTTCTCTGATCCCTGGGAATTTAACGGAAATGTAGAAAAGCGAACTTCTTCCAATGTGAAAAAAGCATTGTTTGTTTTGCTCTGTTTTGACCATCTATTGGTTTGCTACTAGAAATTGGCATGTATTCATCAGCATTTCATTGGTGCCCCCCCAGGGTTGTGGCTAGGGATGCACCGATCCGATATTAAGATCGGATATCGGCTCCGATATTGACAAAACGGCTGGATCGGGGATCGGTAAAATGAAACAGATCCACCGGCCGATCCAGTTTTTTTTTTTTTTTCGCCGTCAAAGCACATCCTACGTCATTCATCAGTGTGTCGCATGCTGGAAGAGCGCAAGTTGTTGTTTGACCAACTCTTTATTAGTTTATTCTCAGGTTCAGCTGCTATGTTTTAATTTGTATTCCTGTTTGCAGGACGTTACACTTACTCACGTCACATTTCTCCGCTGATTAGCTAGTAGTCCCGCCATCAGCTGTTAGCCTCACCGGTCAGCTGTTAGCCTAGCAACGCTAACTTTCAAACCGACGTACTCAATACTCTGTGGGCTGTCCATCGTTGCACCGTTGGTCCTCCCTCCACCACAACCTGTGAGTTATTCACCGCCGGGCTGCTTTGTCTCCTCCTCTGCTGCTGCGGTCTCCCCGGCTCGCAGCGATGCTGGATGGTCGCCCCGCTGTGTGCACGGAGCCTCCAGACGCTAGTTTGTTTACAGACGGTGCTACTGACTTCGGTGCTAGTGTTCCCTCCGTGCTGACTGACAGGCGCTAAATTCATTCATTCTTGTTTTGTTTGTTCCACTTTGTTACGTGTGTCCTTGGGTACCCTGACAGGCGCTATATAAATTAAAAGTATTATTATTATTATTATTATTATTATTATTATTATTATTATTATTAATGTTACACATGTTTACAATGTTCAGTAACTGTTTGATTATTTTGTCTTAGTTAGGAAAGTCTGGTGCCTTTAGTCCCTTTCACATGGTGGAAGGTATACAGTTTATTATTAATTCAACAACGGTATCGGATCGGTATCGGGTATCGGCCGATACACTCAGTCCAGGTATCGGTATCGGGATTGGATCGGAAAAAACTGGATCGGTGCATCTCTAGTTGTGGCCTCTCCCCACTGCTCTTCTCCCTCTACACAGATGACTGCAGCTCAGGGGACCCTTCTGTGAAACTCCATCGATCTCATATGGAACTGGTGATGAGTCTGCATGGCCAGAACCATCTGAAGGACCATCCCGCTCAAGAATATGGGGATGAAAAGTTCAGGACGAAACCCCCCTTCACTTTAACCAAACAGGTCAGGAGTAGACTGCAACAGACAACAAGGTCCTCGTTATGGGACTTGTACCAGTCCTGGTGACATCTCTGCAGACCCCGCACACCCCGGTGACAAACTGTTCAAGCTGCTCTACTCTGATAGGCGTTACAGAGCACTGTACACCAAAACAACCTGTCACAGAGAGAGTTTCTTCACCCAGGCTGTCACTCTGATGAACACAGTCAGAGTATCAAATAAAACCACTGTGCAATAAATCTTGCCACTGTTTTAATGCAAATACTGCTAAAAACTCTGCACTCCTTACAATTGCATTATTCTTTTTCTTGTACATATCAGTCTTAATCTTTAAATTATTTATTTTCTTTTTTAGATTGAATTTTTAAAAACTATTCCCTGTACACTGAGAGCAAATTTAGCCAGAGTCAACGCCCTTGTCTGTGTACACATACTTGTCCAATAATTCTGATTCTGTAATCTGTCTATGTATTCTGCAAGGTTTAAACATTTTTTAATGATACCTTCACCCCGGATCCGTGCCCAGGGTGCTAAAATATGCACCAATGTTCACTTCCCTCTTAATGTCATTATTAACACGAGGCATTGTGCATGTCTGTCAAAACAGTTTTCAGTCATTTAGTATACCTTTCATGTTACATTGCCTTACCCCTGCTTTTGCTGAAATGATGCCCCTGGATACAGAATCTGTGTTACTTGTCATCATGCCAAAGTTGTCAATCATATTAAGTATGATGCTGCAGTCATACTTTTTTTTATGAAAATGTTCTACTCAAAGCGAAGATTGCTTTAAGGAATAAACCACCCACGAGAAACAGTGTCAGTTTGTTTCCACCTGGAGCCGCTTGTAAGAGACACCAACATTGTTATGCTCATAATTTGCCCTCTGGCCTGCAGAATAGTGACATATGAACCCTGCTTGCATAAGCTGCATAAACACCCACCTCCCCGAGGGGCTTGTTTATTCATATTTGGATTTTATCATGTATTGTAGAAATAAATCTCCAGTTTAGGGTGGCAATGCGGAGCTGGTAAATTCATATAGTAGTCTCATAATGTTCTCAGTTATGTCGGGTGAAATCAATCAGATTTTCAAGTCAAGTACATTTTCTGTTGTGTACCTTGGACAGTATTTTCCTGTTTTGTAGGCTACAGAGACAAGATGTGAGCTTGTTGCATGTTGTATTTGGGCTTTTTTGTATTGTTAATTTATTGGCTCCAAAACATTTGATGTTTTCTGTGAAAACATATTTAGCCAGTCCTTGATCATGAAAGCAATCTAGTTCTAAACAAAGTCTAATTATGAAGTAACATATCATTAAAAAGTTATTATAAAGTTGCTCCAATTAATATATCATATAGTTGATCAAAGTCACAACACAACAAGTCATGGTGATGAGACCAGACAGAATTACGACCTCAATGCAGCCCCCCTCAGCTTTATAAGACATCATTCAGGTCATTGTTTTGTTTTTACGGTTTGCAGCTTTAATGTTTTGTTTCTATCTCATGTCTTTTTTTACCAAATAACCTGAAGAAAAAGTTAGCTACTAATATGTAAACACAGTGGAGCATTAAGCAGCTGAAAAGACCAATATTTCCCCAGAGGCTGGTGGAGACCAAAACAGGGCTAGAAGAGTGAATCTTGGACTTGCAAAACAGATATGATGGCTACCTGCGTAGGCTTCATTGCCATGCAGTAAGCTACACTGTGGCTGGTGTGTGCCTCCTCAAAAATGTAACTACTCAGCAGGGCTACAAAGAAACCATGTGGGGAGCACAGGCTGCTTGTGTTTCCTATTTTCACAGTGGAGACACTATAAAGCAAGTTGAAAAAAGGTTCTGTTATCTTCCCCTTTTCAGCAACACACATCAGGGACAACTGTTTTCACTGCAAACCTTCAGCTCATCACAACCCATTATAACAGTGAATGAAACAATGTAAAGATTTAGAAATTAAGCTAGATAAAGCCTCCAACTCTTGCTGGAATGATCATGAGATGGCCCATCCCTAGTCGTGTTTCATCCTTGCTATACATGCAAAAATGTAAGCAAAGGTGACTAAACGTTCATTTATTGTCATTTGACAACACGAGGGCTGTAAAACAAAACTGTGTTAAGCTCCTTTATGGTACATAACAGAAAAAAAAAACACATAGACAAGGTATTCCATTCAAATGAGGGTGAAGGACAAAGTCTCACAGCCAGGGAAATAAAGCTGCTCTGCAGTCTGGTGGTATGGCAGTGGATAATTCTGTATCATTTGCCAGATGGCAGCAGGGTGAACATACTGTGGCTGGGGTGGGTGTTGTCTTTCAGTATCCTTTGGGCTCTGTGCTGAGACTTCACCTGATGCTCTGTAGCTGTCGTTAGCTTCTTGTCGCTACAAGTAGCGCCGTTACTAGTTTAAATACATTTCTCAGTAGCGTGGTGATAGCGTCGCTGTTTTCTGTATCAAATAGCTTTTCAGTAGCTTAGCTCTTTTATTGACCAATTTCTACAAAACCAAAGTATGGTGGTTAGTCAAAATTATTAGCTTAAATTGTATGTTTACATATATATATATATATATATATATATATATATATATATATATATATATATATATATATATATATATATATATATATGTATATATGCCATATATGTATATATATATATATATATATGTATGTATATATATATATATATATATATATATATATATATATATATATATATATATATATATATGTATGTATGTATGTATAGAGTAACTGGTAGCTTAGCTCACTACACTTTTCAAGTAGCTTGCCCAACACTGGTAGCTGGGTACTGTCACGACCTGCAGGCTGTGATCAGGGCCTCATGCCTAGTGTGTGTATGCTTGTGGTTTTTTGTCTTCTTTTGCTCCCTTTTGTGTGCTTGGTGTGTTTTGGTTTTGTGTCTGTCTCTGGCTGTGTCCAAATTCAGGGGCAGCATCCTTCGGAGTGCGTATTTGAAGTGCAATTACGTCAGTACGCCGCGCAAAACCTGTCCAAATTCAAAGTGTGCTCCAAATGCTTCCCACAAATGCCTCCTTCTTTTGCCTGTTTCTGGAGGACACACCGCTACTATCCTTCGCGGCTACAACTAGCCCAAGATTCATTGTGCGCCCAAAGAGAAGAAATAAATAAATAAATAATGGCGACCTCAAGTGGCGCAGATCTCTCATTTAAATGTAAGTATTGGTTCTATACTCAGTTTTTACTCATTTTATCGTCAAACGCCAGATACTTCAAGGGACCTCAAAATATCAGTTAAAATACGTTGGTAATGCTCAACTTAATGCCTTTTACTTTCAACCATTAGACGTTCAGAGGTTGACTTATATCTTATATTGTATTGTGACTGTGGAGATGTTATATACTTGTTTTACTTCATGTACATAAATGGACCAAGATGAACAGACTTAGATCAGGCTGTGATCCGTGTAAAGTCTAGTTGGAATAAAGAGCTAAGTTTATGATTATCCTTATGATTATTATATATATATATATATATATATATTTTTTTTTTTTTTTTTTTTTTTTTTTTGCCGTATTAGAAATCTTTTGTCTGTTGATGTAACACAAACATCTTTTACATTTCATTGTGTTTATGGAGCAACAGAGAGCTTCATCACTGTCCGGATCCGAACAACATTAGTTCACAGGGTGAAACATTCCGTCGGCTGGATGGGAGTAAGGCAATAATATATAATAATAAATAATAAATAGCCGATTTGTCAGTCCTGATGTCACTTTTTGTAAATCTTTGCATCACTGTGTTAATGTGATCTCTTGTTTACCTTTTCTCTTGCTTCGAGGAGGATGAAGGAGGACATGAGGCTGCAGAGAGGATGGAGAGGCTCTTCTCTGCTCCAGAGGACAATCCTTACATTATAGCTGTTGTTATTTAGTTAATGTAGGGGTTCTTTTTATATTATTTGTTCATAATTGTTCATTTTATATAATTCATGAAATAAAATATTGTTGTATTGTTGCACGTTATCTATTCCATTCAGTATTTGCAGCTTAAGTACAATTTATAACAGCAAACAGCATCAAGTGCTACTTTTCAGGGACAACAAGGGATTGAATGTTTTCTTTTATTATTAAGGTCTAAATATTTACAACTATTTACAAAATTACAGCATGTCCAAGGAGGAGGGGCTTAGCGTCACCTAGTTGCTGCTGTGAGGTTAGCGACAGCAGAAGCGGCCTTAGTGGCATCCGAGCAGGATAGCTGTAAACGGTAAAAGTAAAGTAACAACACTCCTAACTTCCAAGACTGACGGAGAGTCGTCTTGTGCTTAATGTGTGTGAACTCTGAGAAGCTGCCAGAGGACCGGACATTTGCCATAAAAGGGAGAGAGTGAGGACCGGGAGAGGCCTGGACCGTTCGAGAGAGACTGTAGCTGCTGTACTTGATCGTTGGTTCGCCGCAGCGTGTGCTGCACCCCACATTCCCTTGCCGCTGAAATTGCAACTTGCCTTTGCCCTTCCCCCATTCCCCAATCTTCATCTCTGACTGTTGAGGACTTGTAAGTACTCTTCTAACACCGTGCACGTGTTTTTTGTTTAAAACCAGTGAACTGGCCATATGTTTCTGGCCTCAACGCTCACAAGCTTCGACCGTGCCTGCAACGTTTCTTTTATTTACATCTAATTGCCTGGTGTGAATGTGTGTGTGAGTGTGGGCTGTGGACATTTGAGTTTTGTTGTCAATTTGGTTTTACTTTTTCTCTGTGGTTCATCACGGGTCATTTGTAAACCTGCTAAAGCAGGGTGTGAGAGTTTTGAACACTGTTTTCAGTGCATACTTGAAGGTCAACAGTGAACCAGTTAACTAATTTCCAACTAACCAATTTGTGACTTTGTAATAAAATAAGTCTTTGTTGATTCTACTAAATTCTGTGTTGTAATTGTAAAGGTGATACTTTTTGGTAACTAGGTGGTAAAACAGGTTTAAGTGAACTATTGATTTAAAGGGGAAGTACCACATTTGTGTTTTCTTCTTCATAGTTAATTGAGGCACCGCCAAGTTATTTTCATCTTTATCACAGTTTCACAGGTATATAGCGCCATATTCAGACAAAGTCAGGCCCCGTCCCATTGTACTACAATACCCTAATTGTTTGTCAATTAATATCTAATAGCTACATGGGACTGGGGTTACACAACCAAACCTGAGCCTGAACCCCGCCAACCTGCCAGCACTGCCAACCTCTAACCCTGAGCCTTAGCCTGAGTCACACCACCACTCTCCAGCGTCTCGGAAAATACCACAACTTGCCTTTGTGCTTTCAATAAATTCACACCTGTTATATCTTCACTCTGGTCTGCGTTTGAGTCCCTGGCCCCAGATCCTGACAGGGTACCATGACATTCTGGGCAGTTTTAGTCACACGCTGCAGAGCCTTCCTTTTTGTTTTTGGAAAACTCCGTCCAGGGTGAAGATATTAAGAGACGTTGTTTTCCATGTCCACGTCTGGACAAGTGGAAACAAGATTTGGAAACAGTGACGCAGACACACTCATGTATCAATGTCCACTGGAATTGATGTTAAATTTGTTTGACGTTGTATTTTGAAAGACACAAACTGACACTGACAATACAATAATACAAAAGAGACAGAAACAGCTGCTTACCATGTTTGCTGACAAATTAGCCTATAAGATTATGTGAATGCAGTCATTTTTCCCTGTCTTGTTCACAGAATTTTCTGTAGCTAGGCAACAGGCTAAAGTATACAATCTGCTCCTTGTTTACACCAGCACATATGTACGTGAATGGCCTTGGGATATGCGTTTTCCAGTATCTTGTATGGAGGGAGATTATTTCTGAAAAGAAAAAAGATTTTTCTAAACCCTGTTTACAATATCTGCGTAGGTGTGGCCACACCTTGCAGTATTGTAAAAGCAAGAGGGCAGAGTGCAGTATAAAGCTTTAAGCTGAAGGTATTCCAATTTAATTGAAACTAGGGCTGGGCGATAAAACAATAATGATATCAATAGCGATAGACACGCGATCAATATCAATAGAAAATACGTTCGATAGAACGTTCGATAATTTCACTGAACTCCGTTAGAAACAGGTGATCTGCGAGCGGCGAAATACAGTGCGAGGCCCAGTTGCTGGACGAGAGGTTTATGCAAGCAACTCTGTTTACTTTCGATCTAAATGAAACTTAACCTCAGACACAGACACAGACTGTAGAACCTCTGTATCCCTACACATTAGCACACTGGGCCGTTGCGCTAATGCGTAGGGAAACAGAGGTTCTACGGTTGAGAAAATGTAGTGCCAAAAGAAAGGCCGGTCTGACGGCGATGTAATGCGGTGTGAATTTTCCCTATACAACGTACACTTGCAATAATATAGATTTTTTTTTTAGGTGGGTCTCGTTTTAGGGGGTTAAAATTCGATTTGCATCTGGACTCAGTACAAAGCTGAGCGTCTGGCTGGAGCCCGTCTCTGCTCCTCCAAACTGAGGCTGCGCTGATCGATGATTACGGTAGGGAACAGATCGACTATAGATATGTACTTTATATGACCCCACTTCTTAAAACCCAAACTATCTCGTTAACATATTGTCAAGCAGCAATGTCAGCTTCTACACTATTTTGTCTCATGTCTTAGATTCTGATTCTGAAATCTTGAAAATGATTTTTTTTCAAAAATCTCACCTGTTAAAAAGGATATTTTTCAAAATGTTCTTATTTCAAATGGGTAAAAAAAAATAAAAATAATTATCAATATCGACTGATATGAAACACTTATATCGTGATGCATTTTTCAGCCATATCCCCCAGCCCTAATTGAAACCATCCAACTTTAGCTACCTAAAGCATAATTTACTTCATGGTTTAGATAGCTAGCTTTAGCAGGATAGTTAGCAAGCTAATAATTATGCTAGTTCTCTTGGCAGATCAACACCAATGTATGTAATGTTATGTACAGCGCAAGAAACGTGTAGAGCAGGGGTACTCAAATACAAATCTTAAAGGGCCACAAGGATTTTTTCAATGACTCAAAGGTCCATGTATTGAGGTCGGTCAGGCCAAATGCAATAATACTGTAATTCAAAACAAAATGTCCTTTTCATTCAAAACAACAACAAAAATACGAACTACATTAAAATGTAATTTCCATTTTGACATAAATTAAAATACATAGTTTAATATTTCCTCTTTTTGTTTGCCTTCAAACATTGTGTCCATCACTTCAGTCATGCATTCTTTTATTATTTCTGCATCTGAGAATGGCTTCTTGTGCTTACCCAGAATCCACACCACTCTAAGTGAGCACTTTGTTGCTTTTTGTTGTTGTGTCATAGATGAGACAAGAATCCTGCGTGCAGCTTGATATGACGATTTTAGTGCATTTATTTTTGTTGTTCTTATCTCTGAATTTTGAGGAAATGTCTCTTCAAAATTCCTATGCTTCGTCTCATAATGCCGTTTCAAACTGGAAATCTACATCACCGCTATAGTCTCCTGGCATATTTAGCACATCGGTCTGTGCTGGTTGGAGGGAGAATGAATGCAAATTTTTCAGTCCATTCTTCTTTGAATTGCTGATTTTCACTGTCCACTTTTCTTTTAGCAGTGAACTTGGAACAGGCCATTTTCATGCAATATAGCGCCAAAATGTCAATTTGCGAATTGCTCCAAAAACTAAGTGAACTAAGTGAAAGTTAAAAATTGCGCTCGCAGCAGTGAGTGACCCAGCTGTCTGTGTATCGTTGGCACGTCCTGGTATACACGTGCTGACCGAACCGAAACACAGTCAAGGAATAACAGTTTGGGGGCCACAAATAGGAGGCCAGCGGGCCCCTATTGAGGACCACTGGTGTAGAGCCTAAATACATATAATGTTTACACTTCAAATTCTGTGAATGAAACTCACTGTATGTTATTTCTTATACTGGGGTGACAAAACATTCATGTAACATGGGATCATGAGAGTTATTAGTTGCCTCTTGGAAATATCTACGAGACTCGGTTCACGTATGAGGTCATGTGTTAAAGTTTTATTTACAATACTTCTGGTCATGTCTACAGACTTCCTCACTCTCTGAATGTCTCCTTGAAGTTTAAGTGACAGGCAATCAAATGAAACACAGCCTTGTCTAGGGCAAAATAACAGATTTCTCTAGGTTTGAACATGGAAATATTTGGGGCAATGTAAAAACACATCTCAACAAAGGTCAAGCCTTTATCTAAATTAGTGCAGTAATGTTGCATATTATATCTTTAAGGGTTTATTTCAATCGAACCACAGTTTATGTTTGTTGAAACAGTGGATAGACTTACCAAGACAGTTTTGAAGCGTTTTAATCTGTTTCTATTTTTAATGAAGTAACCATCAGCAGGGTAAAATGACAGTTTTTGTCATGGAGTCTGCTGGCCTGGAGGACAGCAATAAAACAGCTGTTTCTGATTAGTGGCTGTTTTCTGTTTTGGTCTGAGATGCTGGTGCTCTAGTGTGACATCCAGTGGCACAAAATGTTGTATATGGAACCCTCAACAAATTCAGGTAAAACAACTATTTTCTGAAACGAACAACACAAATCACATACATCTTCTTGCATTCAAACTGCAGCAAACAAAGCAGCAAGATGTGTCTAATTCATTGTTTTCGGTGGATAGTAGAGCCAGCCCCCACAGCCTGCCCTGAGACGTTTATGTACGCAAATTCAATCTCACAGTTGGGAAATGTTTGTCTGATGCATTTGAGGAAAAACAGGGGCTTTGAAGTGCTGTATTTGCCCCCTCTGGAATAATATCTCTGAGTAATCGTAGCTCTTGGAACAGGTCCTGCACATTCATCTCCTGAGAGTCGGTTGTGCTCAGTGCTTCTCTCAGTCTGATGCAGTGTCCTTGTGAATCAATATCATCTGTTTCACACATTTTAGTCAGTTGATTCCCAAATATTATGTGAAAGTCTCAATAAGAATAACCTTTAACCTTTTCATATGCTTGCTTTTGATTTGTGAACTCATCTGGGACCTATGAATGTTACCCAGGATGGAACAATCGCATAGGTTTTTCTTGTAATTCAACCTGGCACCAGGCAGACAGGAAGATGGCATGAAGTGTGTTGATAAAACATAAATAATAGAATAAAAACAAATGTTTGTGAGGCCCTTGTGCTATCGCATAGTCCTTGCGACAGCTATGATTGCGCACACGAACAAGAAACTGACAGTCACTTAATTGTCGTCAAAAATCTAACAATGTGTCTCTGACTGAATGGTGTGGAAATTATAAATCCAAGGATGTCTTTGTAAACACTTCTTTGAAGACTACTTTGTAAGGGGTGAATTACAGCACTTTGCTGTTTAAAAGTCGAGCAATCAAAAGAAGAAAATGGAATAACAATGTCACCAAAACCAATCAACCCATCTTTGTTTCCTCAGTTGAGCACACTCCAATCAAAATGAAAAGATTGTTTTGGTAAGCGCCTGGGCATATTATATCCATGAATAAAAAATAAAAAAAAAAGCTAAGGATAGAAAAACGGTCCACTCGAAATTACAGTTTTCAGTGCGATGCTATAACAGCTCTGTGTGCAACATGAAAAACACCAGAACAAATTTTGCTGCAAAAAAAAAATAGTCTCGATCATAAATTGCTGATGCTGTAACACCCGTTTCATCACACCATACAGTATCATCACAGCTACTCAGGCTTCTGTCGAAAACTGCCCGTCGTCTTGCTGGCTTGGCAATTGTAGCTGTCAGTCACCTGAATAATGTGGAAGATGGTGGTGGTATTTCAGACCAGAGCGAGGGATTTTATCATCTTTCCTCCAGTAGGTCATATAGCAAGTGACTCATTTTAGCAAAGGTGTGGTAAAGACAGCAACTGCTTTTTTTTTTTTTTTTTTTTTGACGAGGCTTTGACTAAGCATCGCTGGAGAAGATATCAGGTTCATGGCCGTCTGATTATCCCCCCTGACATCCTTAAAGTGAGCCTACAAGCAGTTTGCTCGGGCTGGGAGGCTCACAGCTACAGACTTCAATAGAAAATGTGGCAGAACAAAAGAAGAAGCCGCACAATAGAGTTACTATATAAAAAATTCATGCCATTTTGTTGCTTCCACAGTTGAAGCTCTTCAGAGGTTCCGGTCCCGGCTTCTTGGAAGACAGCTAATGAAGAGAGGACTCTGCTCTTGGCTCTCAGGAGATTTTAAATGTCACTCTCAGTGAGAGCCTGGAGGGTGGAAACTGGCTATCATATAGATTAAATTCATGTCTGATGCTGTGGCGTCTTTAACAATGGCTCTTTCATGCGCATTTCATGTTTGTCCAGCAGTACAAGGATCAAATGCCGGCTTGCAATTAACTTGTTGAAAGAGAGAGAGAGAGAGAGAGAGAGAGAGAGAGAGAAAGAGAGAGAGACTGTCAGAAGGTAAGATCACTACCCTCAACCCGTGCCCAAAGCTCAAGTCTAAATTTAATTTGTAAGGATGTAGGGGCCTTCAAAGCCTCTTATCACAACAAAGGACATGGATTTGAGGGTCTAAGTGACGGCCAACATCAATTGATGGCAGTCCATCTGCTTAAGTCACCCTGTCCACCCACAGACACAAACAACACAAACACACACACTCACAACCCCAGTGTGAAGACACGAGCCGTATCTGGTGACTGAGTAGATTAAAAACGATATGAACCTTCTTAAAACGATCTTCAACATAAATTCAGACATTTATATATAAAAAAAGGTGTGTGTTACTCGATCTGCCAAATAATGTGACATTTTCAGTGTGTTTCTTTTCAAACAAACAAAAAAAGTCATTTATGGATGTTGAGTCACACCACGCCACTGTTTGAATAAACAGCAAATGCTCTGTGCAACAGTGGATCATCGCTTCATCGCTCAGCAGCTGGGCTCACACAAGATCCCTCTCAGATGATCTCATGGAGAAGCAGATGTAAACATAATGGAAATGCAAGAAACAAATGATAACGGGTAAATAATGTCTGGATGAGAGGGGAGAAACAATCAACACAGGTTTTCTTTTCTTCAGTGAAAACTGGAGGTGAGATTTTGAGTTGCTGTCAACAGTAGAATGCTAACTAACGATAGCCTCAAGGTCTACAGTGTTGCTTGGCAGCCTCTCTCATTGGTACCGATGTGATCGTACAGACTTGAAGAAGTCTGATTCTGGAAACCCCATCGCATTACCAGATAATCCATGCCGAACACCAGTACTGGTATTACAGTTGGATAACCTACAGGGGCAGCGCCACTGGACCTCAAATTATGCAAAGTTATAACACTACCTTATAACCAGTGTTGGGGAGACTTAAACTATGTAGTTGAACTACATAGCTTAACTACAATTTGCTGTAGCTTGCTGGTAGTTAAACTACATTCATATTTTGTGCTATGTCAAGTATTTCAGCTACTTTTTTGGTCATATTTTTTTTTATTTAAAAAAGACCTATATAATATACATTTTATTTAATTTTTCTTTGATGACAAAGTAGATGAGGTGGAAGTCTTTGTGAAGTCACCAGATGAGTCCCCACAAAATGTTTTCAAATCTCTACCCAAAAAGAGTTTGTGAAGTTCAACACTGGTGTCCCAGCCAGTGCAGCATGTGAGCTGCTCTTTAGTGTTGGTAAAGATGTTTTTAGTGCCAAACGGAAACGTCTTTCTGATAAAACCTTAACGTGTTAGTGCCTCTGAAGTTCCTGTGATGTTGACCAAAAATGTCAGCTTTTGTTCTTTAAAAAATAAAACTCAAGCAGAGAGACATATTTCTGCTGGCATGTGATTTTTTTGTAGGCTATTATGTTTTGTTTCATATACACCATATGTTGATGTATTTAACGCTGAGTTAAATGAGTATAATAAGTATAAGTAGTTGCTAAAGCTACTTTTTTTAGCAGTAGTTTTACAAACCACATTTCTCCAGGGGTAGAAATCTAGTTTGTTCAAACTACTGCCAGGCTGAGCTACATGTAGTTTTACAAGCTACGCTTGCAAAGTAGCTTCCCCAACACTGCTTACAACACTAATACTGCTAGCTGCAAAATACCTCCACAAATTAAATCAATGCTTTCCTTATAACCACAGAGGCTACGCCAGTGCAAGCGACTAATATGCCTATTTTGAAATTAATAACTTTGCTAACTGTATGCAGTTCACAGCAACAACATTAAATTGTTTACTAAAGACTGAATAATCGACTATCACTTCCATTGGTGCAAAGAAATCAGCACCAATGCTGAGTTTGTACCACTTTGGGTGTTCTGTAACTTTTCTTGGGTGTTGAAGTGTGGATCTTTAATTCTAATGTGATGCTGATCAGTTTGATGAATAATAATGCATCAGATGTTACATTTTTGAGCAGCATGTCTTGAACAGGCGCTAGCTATAATGAAACCGAGGCAGAAAAATATACCACATGCAAGAGGGAGGGGGTGGCATTCTGGAAAACATCTCAAAGAGCGATATGTCAAAGAAACTATATTTCAACATGGCTCAGAGGGACATTCAATTGATTTAGAGCACTGCATAAAGTAAGGGGACTTTAGAGGGAAAGACTTTTTAAAAAATGGTCGAAATCGACGCAGCAGAGGCCCATATATCGAGATTTTTAGCCTCTAGTATGCCTCAAAAACACTCAATCCTACACTTCCCACAATGCGACTGGATAGCTTCTGTCGTTAGACCCTCACTGACTGCTGAGCTTTGTTTTTCACGCTGCACAGTGCAAAGTTATAATGCAGTCTTCGTAATCTCCAAGCACAAAGCCCAGATAACCCTAATGACATTACCATGGTTATTTACTCCTACATTAGGAAGTCCTCTGCGGCTCCTCCAGAGGACATTAAAACTGTTTTCACAAGCGAAGTCACACCGCTCGTGATACGTAAACTCGACTTGATGTTTTCCCCTCTTTAAAAAACATCCCATCCACTCGAAATGTATTTAACATTGGGACGAAAAGCTTAGTTAACCTATTTTCTCAGATCCATGATGAGAATTTAAGATAGATTAGATCAAATTCTGATATTGATCTCTGTGGGAAATTAGGTAATGAAATTAGGTAATGGAGTACATTATTCTCTGTTTTCATTACTGCGGTGCTGAATCGTGGAGCAGACTTCTGCTCGTGAGCACTGGGGAGCAATTGTCTGTGCTGCTTCTTCATCACTCCCCGTACATCAGAGCCCTCAGATTAATCTCCATTAATTGTGGAGGGCTTGTTTGCATGCTGAAGGCCTGTTGTCAAAGCTCATGAGAAGTTTTGATTGCTGAGGCTGTTCACAAAACAGTTTATGCAGTTGAAATGAGTGCCGTTTCTATGTCCCATGACAGTGTCGGAATCTCAGCTGGCAGCTCCTCTGTCCAAAAGGGGGTTTGACAGAACTGCATATTGAAAATCTAACAACATCAGTCTGCACACAAATCGGGTGCCCAAATAACCATAGAGGACACAACTGCACCTGTTTTGAAAGCTGAGACATTTCAATTTCAGAATGCAAATACCTTGGGATTTCTGCCGCCAGCGGGTCATGCACTGCAAAAATCAAGAATCACCTCCTGGAGAGCAAAACAACCCCTGCACACAATACAGTTTCAAACACATAGGATCAAGTCCCAGCTGAGCATCAGTTGAAACCAAAGCTATAGAAATCTTAAAACTCCAGACAGCACTGTCAGCGTGTAACAGCGAAAGTAACATCATGAGATCATCAAGCCTATCATTAACATGTCACACTTGAGATCTTTCCATACATGATGATTCTGGTCATTAAGTTCTGTCAGTCAAGGCTGAACAATATGTGGTAAATAAGTACTTGTGGTGTCATTTAATGCTGGGGTTGGTAAGTTATTCTGGATGCAGAGCTGTTCCAGGCCCGTTATAAGCCCACCCAATCGTCTCATCTGACCTGTATGATTAGATTGGACATGCTACCTCTCCATTTTACCTGCATGCACTCTGCCCATGCACTCATTGCGCATGACCGGAGTCTTTCAAGAGGCCAGCGGGATGTACTGCGAAAGCAATTAGTGAGCTAGTCACAGGAGAATGGGAGAGAAAGTGCAGCCAAAATGTCCCAATAGTGACATGCTAGCCTGACAGCGCTGAGTGCTAAAAACATCCATGTTTGTCGGAGTTGGATATGGTTAGTGACGAAAACAATATGCCTCACTCACAGTACTCAGCCCTTGAGTCTGTAGCTCAGTAACTACTGTTGCTAACATAGTAGCACTAGGCACATAGCCCCTGAGCCCAAAAATGAGTGAGCAGCAGCACCAGTGTCCGAGTGTTGTTCAGCTGCTAACCAAGAAGCACAGTGTTCTCCAATCCTGGTCCTTGGGGCCCCACTGTCCTGCTTGTTTTATACGTTTCTCTGCCCCAGAACACCTGACTCAAGACCAGTTTGTCATCAAGCTCCTGAAGCCTGATAATGACCCATTCATTTGAATTAGGTGTTGGGGCACGGAAACATGCAGGGCAGGGGGTCCCGAGGAACAAATTGAAGGACACCGGAGTAGCACAAAGTTCACAGCCCCTGAACCATAGAACGAGCAGCAGCGCAGATAACTGCTCGGTCACTTGAAAGATACTTTTGCTAACCAGTAGCCATAAAGACAGAGCTAAACACCGGAGTCAGCATACATGCTAACAAGCTAGATTTAGCAACAAGCTATGTAGCTCCACTGCAACATCGTACGGCCATATGTGCTATTGCGCACATTACTGTAACCGCCGCCACCATAGCCTTGTGGTTAAAACATAGAATGAATCATTTATCAAGCAGGGGTCCTTACTTGTCCAGAAGAAAAGCAGCTAACTCTGCATCGCCCTTGAGTCCTTACAAATCCCGCAGCTAGCTCCACCTCTGAAATGACTCTCCGATATTTATCCTTGTTTTCTCTCGGGCTCAGTCCAATTCTTTCTTTTTACACTTCTTTTTTAAGATTTAAAAAAAGGCCTGAAGTGGGTTGGTTTTAAATTGTTATTTTTTCGGTAGTATCTTGTCTTGCTGGCTCGTTACCAACTGCACCTTTAAAAGGTGCAATAAGTAAGAAATTCTATTAACACATTCAAAAATTCAGTAGAGTCAAAGTGAAGCCGGGAGGGTGGAGGGGGTCTGGAGGAGGGCCAGAGTCAAAGTGAAGCTGGGAGGGTGAAGGGGTTCAGGAAGGGGGCCAAAGTCCAAACTATGATGGGAGGAGGGAGGCCAAGGTTTAGACCCTCTGAAGGGTAACGGCGGGGGCAAAGGCTGAGGCACTCGGGAGGCCGGCGACGAAGGCGCTCTGGAGGCCGGCGGAGACGGCATGGGCCGGAACCCACTGGAGGCCGACGGAGGCAGTGTGGGTCGGAACCCACTGGAGGCCAGCGGCGAAGATGAAGGCTGAAACCCTCTTGAGGCCAAACCGCTGGCTGGGAAACCCTCCTGGGTCTTGGCCGGACCACTGACGGAGGTTAGCAGGGAGCTGGAATCATGACAGATACAGCTAACAGCTCGGTATTGTGGCTGCTTGACCTTCACGTTATCTTCACAGACTGACAGAACAAGTTGGTTTCATGAAGTTAAGCTCAAAATGTTGATATTATGTGGTTAAACGTTTAACCGGTACATTCTGACAATTCTGCTCGCCAGCTGTCAGCCATTTACACTTGACAACTGCCAAGCAAACTGCTAGGTACCTGTCGGATATTGATGTGATGCAATTACTTACACTGTTTCCGTTTCTGATTCTGAAGAGGAAAACCTGCCACTATGGTCTCATAACACAGAGTGGTGTGCTGATTCCCACCGAACCACAGCCTTGTACCCTTGACCAAATGTACAGACACTGCAAGAAAACAGAATATTACCCAAGAAATTGCATGATATCCTTTTATTTTGCTTAATCAACTCACAGACAGTAATGACTGAGTTATGACAACTATTATCATAGAGGGTGAATCAGCAGGCGGCAACTTAAACCCTTAACTCTAATTATGCAAGTTATAATTAAAATCGCAAATCTTGCCATCCGAAAATGACACTCTGAAATCAAAAAAGTGATATCCCTTAAAAAGATATTAATCATTGATCTGTAATATCAGTAATAACAATGTACTCACCAGGCTATGAGCTGAGATCTGGGAGCACAGTTAAGAAGTCTGACATGGCAAGAATTATGATCAGTCAGACTATAACACAGATTTTAACACCTCACATTATCCAAACATGCCAATATTTTGAGTGCTCTCTCTTTCAGTTCACCCCCAAATAAAGTTTTCAGATAATCTGGCTAAGCTGTTGAATAAAAAGTGTAATAGTCTAACCGCATTAGCATGATAATATCATAACCCAAATGATGGCCAAAGATATGATAACAGGCTGTGTTGGGGAATAACATATACATGTAGTAATTTACAGTATAAATGTGATTGTAATCTGTTACAGAGAACAAAATACAAATTAAATAACAGTTACGAGTCACCATGCTGGTGATTACAACAGGGTACATCAAGAGTATATTTTTTCAGTAAAAAGAGCATTTGTAGAAAAACTTTGCATCTTTCATATATCTTGATGTCTAGACTGACTCTATTCATTGCGCAGTATGTGCTTAAAGTTCAAGCGTAATTTTTGCTTGGTTCTCTTTTAACTGCACATGCCTGTGACAAGCTGATAACATCAGCAGGTGGCCAAGTTGTCAGGCAAGAACGTCTTTCTGTGCTGGAAAGTGGACAGTAATGTACTCATGAAGTCAGAGACTAACGCCAACGTAACTGTAGGCTGAAAAGCCTGTTTACCATTGGTTCAAATGATATCCACATATCGAAAGGCCAAAAGTTGAGTTAGAGCAACATGAAGAGTAATGGAAATTTCAACAGTTGACCTGAAAACACCTGATTTCATTTGCAAGAGCCTGGATAGCTCAGATGGTAGAGCATCAGACTTTTAATCTGAGGGTCCAGGGTTCAAGTCCCTGTTCAGGCGCAACAAGGATCTTTGTAATGGCTCCTCCATTTAGCGTTTCACAGAGGTACAGCTCACAGGAATGCTCTTGCAGATTGAACCTTCGGCCCAACCGCTGATGGTTCATCGACCAACATTGAGAATAGTGCATTCTCTTGAATCGTTGCCCTTCTGACACCCATTAGAATTTAGGCTGAAACATGATTTCTGCAAGCCCTTAATCCGTCCACAATTGTCTTAGGGAATACTGGACTTTGACCGTCACTAGACAAATGCAAAGGCTTTAAGATACACTACCAAATGCAACATGTTAAGACTTTCTTTTCAGAGCACTTTCATCATGTAATAGAACGCTGAAAAACTCAAATTTTTAGCTCTGCGCTTGCTGAAATAGCTGAGCTGGGTGTGCATCAGACTGAAGATCTGAAGGTCTCTGGTTCGATCCCGGGTTTTGGCAAAAGCTACCTGCGCTAGGGGAAGCGACTGCATGTTCTTCAGGTGCTGTAACACTGTTGTGACAGCTTTCAAAGCCAACCTTAAGGCCTCTCGCCCAGCAATGGATCAGTGGTGTAGGTTGGTTGGCTGGCTGTTGCGCATTCTGGTCCATGTTTTACAAATAGCTTGTCGTTGTATGCGTGTGGCTGCTGATTTCATTGGCAAGACCCTGGATAGCTCAGATGGTAGAGCATCAGACTTTTAATCTGAGGGTCCAGGGTTCAAGGCCCTGTTCAGGCGCAAGAAGGATCCTTCCAATGGCTCCTCCATTTAGCGTTTCACCAAGGTACGGCTCACACGAATGCTCTTGCATGCACCGACCAATAGTGAGAATAGTGCATTCTCTTGAATTGTTGCCCTTCTCTTATGATGTCCATTAGAATTTTGGCTCAGTTTTAAATATTTGTAAGAAAAGTGATAGAAAAACTAATGACATGTAATATGTTTCATTGCTTTTACAAAGTTATTACAATAGTTACATGACTTATTACATTTTAAACAGGCTCAACTCATCTTAAATGTATTAGATTTCAATTGTAACTTTCCCAATAGTGACAATAAAGGCAGAGCTTAAATAAACTGTAATGTTCTACAATAAAATAAGGCTCAACAGCCCCCAAATATTAATAAAAGATTGGGATGTTACATCTTAAACTTACTCATCCAAACAGCAGCATCCCCTACAGTCTCCTTTACCCTTGCCCTCCCATGCACCCCCAAACTCACATCCCCTAGCCTCAGTGGTTTCAATTAATTTGGCTCCCACTGAGTCTCAGCCTGAGAATATCAACCCAGGAGACAAGACACCCATTACTGCCAGGGCTCCAGCTCCATTTATACTATACGGCTGAGGAAAGAATGCTCAGAGGATAATAACACTGTTCTTGACATCTGGAATGAGAGATGTATATGCACATCTATTTTCATTATTGGCTACAATGACATTTGCCAATTGACTAAAAGCTGGAGCTTGTGGATACAGATTATTATTATTTTGTTTAAAAGTAGAGTCAGAGAAACCTGGATGGTGCATTGTGTGTTTTTAGCACAGGTGCTCGCGTACACCCTGAGCATGGAGATGTGCTGAAGGTTGCATGACCGTGTCCTTGCACTTATGTGTGATTGGTCTATATTTGGTAAGCGAGCCACCTGGATCCTTAGTCAGACACTAACAAGCTAACTGCCTGTCATTTTAACCAGGGACACCTATGTCAAGCTGTAACAATGAAGGTGAATTTATGTTGAAAATACCATAGATGCAAACAATGTTGCAGAAAATAGTGGAATCATAATAAATGTAAAAATGCATTGTAAAAATCTGCTCATCTTCAGGTTAGGCTTCCAATGAAGATGGCTATGCACTGCAAAAGTAATATAAAGAAACAACATTTTTAAAGATGACAAGAAGTGTAGCCGTATCTGAGGATCTTCGATGCTTTTGCCAGACAAGGACGTTGATAAATGGTGAATAGTCGAAACACAAAATCTACTTATATAGCTGTAACCGGGCTTTTTGGCTGTATCCAACAGCAGTCTGCAGTGATTGGAACATGCTCAGGCATCATGAGGCTTAAGTGCAGTACAGGACCTAAGTGGCGTGATAACAGGTTTAGGATATTCTCCATGTATGTCTATATTTGGTAAGGGAGCCAGCTGGATTCTTATTCAGTCACTAACAAGCTAACTGCCTGTCATTTTAACCAGGGACACCTATGTTCATGTAACAATGAAGGTGAAAATATGTTGAAAATACCATAGATGCAAATAATGTTGCAGACTGAAGAGACTTTTCTGAGGACGGCCCTGAAATTTGAGTTACCCTTAAAATAATGGAAAAACCAACATTAGCTCTGCCCCTCACGGCCGCATTAATGCTTATTCAAGTCAACAATGCCACATCCTTTTTAACAGCAACACGCAGCAGGGGTGCCTGCAGAGGAAGAGGATGTAACAAACCTTAGTCTTGCAATGCTAAGGTGAGAGCACACATTCAAAAGGGTGCAAATGACAAGTAAAATTTGAGTAACACACAATACCAAAGCGCCAAAGACACAATCCCACTACCTGAAAACACGAGTTGTCGATCTACAGTAGCACGAAACTGCCATGAACATAAAACTGTGCATTTTTCATGCTACACTTTGTTGTTTCTGTCATTTTCATTCAAGAATACAACACATGCAGTACACAAGTTGTAACAAGCTGTATTTGCCATCACACAGCAAGATGTCAAATAACTACATCTCATGAAGAGTGAAGGTAGGTAAAAATTGTTCATAACATTGAGAAATTCTGAATTTGGATCTGGTAGTAAAATTGAATTTTAAACTCTGTGGAATCTCTACAATACAGGATTAGAGCCACTGGAGCCCTGTTAAGTGTTTGAACACTGGGAGAGTATGCACAGGAGCCATAGGAGCCATACAAATGGAATAATCTTGAACAAAGTCATTCATTCTAGGTCTTTTCTAAAACTGACACTAGTATTTAAAATGTCTAAATGTCTACTGCCTAAAAGGCTGGAATTGGTATGGTAAACAAGTCAACATACAGATCTTATGCCATACAATGTTTATTAAAACAGGACCTTTTTCCCAGCAGCGTCCTCCACACCTATATTAAATTTAACAGATTCCTTTAATTGCACAAGTAACCAATGTCCATTACCTTCAAACAACTTGTGTGACCCGGGCAAATCCATAAAGTAAATTCTGTCCAAGGTTTGTAGTATTTGCGTTATGAATATAATATATAAAACATATTTGACATATTCAACTTTTGTCAGGGTTGATACTGATCCCGAGTATCAGGAATTTAAGCAGGCACATAACCGATATACATTTGCAGTAAAAATAAAATCGTAGTGTTATAGTTGAGAATAATCACTGATGGAATGTAACTTATTACAATTTACTAAAGTACTGTACTTCAGTACAATTTTTCTTTATACTTCCACTTCTCCACATTTAATTGATAACTTCAGTTACTTTTCACTTTGCTGATTCAGATTATTCCATGTTCATAGGGCGTTTTTGAAACATGTAACCAATCACAGTCTTTTGTGATAATCGGCCAGGCTGATAATCGGTCTACCCATACACTAGAGGAAAAGTTAGTTGTGAATTTAGCCAGTATCATCCCCTGGGGAAGATAATTGTCCGTCTGAAGTCTTATCGCATTAGTTCGGTAAAATGTTTTAGTCCGAGCGTTCGACCGACCGACTGACTCATGATGTCAAAGTGTGCGTACCAAAATCACTGTGTACTTACTGTTGCTAACCCTGGACAATGAAAATACAACTTCTGAATGTGAAGAGGTCACTCCAAGTCAAGTCTATTTAAGCTAATTTGACCTACAATGTCCCAAGGCACAAACCTACAGCATCAATGGTTCCTGACCCTAAGCAAGCTCTCTAAGAAAACATGGAAAAACCCTAAAACTGAAATGGGAGGAATTGTTTTTGTGGCAAACACGGTTGCACACGGCTGGGAAACACACTGTGATATTCATGCAGTAATCATAAGAGCAAAGGTCGCTGAAGTCAAGCAACACATTTCATCATCCATTATACATGAGACCACGGCTAAGTAACAGTGTAGCTCCTGGGCCTCTGCTGCTGTTGTGTATGGAGATTACGAGTCGGTGTGAAAATGGATGTTTCTATGTCTTAGAACCACATTCCCTGAAAGCCCATTCTTACTCTCCTGAACTCCCCTGAACGGCTGTGCTCTTTATCCGCGCTAAAGTCCTGTGACTTTGATCTGCTCGCCATCATTTAAGACGAGGTTTACTCTAAGTCTATTTGAAGCCAAGAGCCATCAAAGCTTGCGCTGAGTTGAGCCTTTCACACCGGTGGCCTCCACATATTCTTCATGTTGCAGCTCCATTAGACAAGCTCGCCTCTTAATTGCGCAGCACTATCTGGCACATACATGGGAACTGTGTTGCTGCAGTCTGCAGTCCAAAAGGCTCATTTTCACTTCCCTGTCGGTGCTTCACCACCGTAGACGAGAGACTTCCTGCGGGGACACCTTTAACATCCTCTTGTCACTTTAATTGATGGCAAAATTGCTACTGGTGATCATTAACAACTTGGAGCACTTCTGACTGCAGGTGGCTCTGTGTTGAGGGGCTTCAACTCATTCATCATTCACTGAAGTCCTTCCTCTTACCTCAATTAATGATGATGAACGCCAGATTTTCTCCACATGTGTCATTAACAGCGATATTAGTTAATGGTGCAAATACACAAACAATCAAAAAATCTGCTAATTTTCAGGTTAGGCTTCCAATGAAGATGGTTACACACTGTGAAAGTAATATAAAGAAACAACATCTTTAAAGATGACAAGAAGTGTAGCCGTATCCGAGGATCTTCGATGCTTTTGCCAGACAACGACGTTGATAAATGGTGAATAGTCGAAAAACAAAATCCACTTACTTAGCTGTAATCAGAGCTTTTGGCTGTATCCAACAGCAGTCTGCAGTGAGTGGAACTTGCTCAGGTATCATGCGGCTTAAGTGCAGTACAGGACCTAAGTGGTGTGATAACAGGTTTAGGATATTCTCTACATGTTTAAATGTTTGCAAGGCCAAAAATAAATCTCTTTGCTCATCAACATTAGACCCATTCTCACTGCCCTTTCAGTGCAGGAATCATGCAGCGATACTCCGCCTCACCGTCTGTGTGAAAGTTACAGATGCTGAGAGGGGGGACAGTTTCACTGTAACTCTGATCCGCCTCCGGAGGTAGTATCAGAGCCACAGCAGAGGCGAGACGGCATCTGTGTGAACGGAAAAGCTGGAGGCACGGATTAGGGGTGTGAAGATCCGATGGATTTTCACAGTCTCACAGTTAAACAGACCCTTCACTCATCAAAAAAAAAGAAAAAGGTCTAACACTTCTACCTAAAAAGTATCACAGTAAATACCACAGTTATATATGGAGAAGTGTCTGTCATTGTGTCTGTCCTACCGACTCTTTGTCAAATTTCTCCCCAAAAAACAGCATCTGTCCCTGGCAGCAGAGCCGGGTGGCTCCCTCAGTTAAATGGATTATATGACACGATTCAGAGCAAATAACTTTAACTCACCATGTCTTTGTCTCCTTCCGCTATTGTGATGTTATAGTTACCCTCTCTGGAAACTCGGCAAGTGAAATGTTGACTGAAATTATGTAATTATGTTATTTAGAGCACATAATGTAACTTTGTCATTTTCCAGGATGTATGGTGGGTCAAGGTCTCAATCACAACACTTTCTAATTGCATCCATTTGATTATTAACAGTTGGCCGAAACTTGTTGATTAACAGGACCGTCACGCCTCCTTTGGTTCTGCAGCAGCGGCGTGCAATATGAATTGACCAACTGGAGCGTCTTTAAGCCACCGCTGCTTGGTTCAGTGTGAATAAAACGAAGGTGGCGTTAAGGTAAGCCTTCGCTGCGGTGACAATGGGAAGTCTCTGTGTGAAAAGGGCGATAGATAATTGTCAATTCTACAAAACCAGGCATTATGTTAAGGCCAGTGCAGACCAAAGATTGTCAACGAGAACTACCTGCAATGTGCCGGTCTCGAAACCTGCCAGTTCCCACCAGTGTGCCTAGACGAGACAGTGTATCATCTCAATTGCAGCGACTCTCTACTGCCTTGTTAACCACAGACTTTTCAGACTTTTTATAACTGTTTTTCAGTGCCGTAAAATATGAATGAGCACAGTGATACTGGGTTACTATCTGCAGTTGCATTTGTAGTAGTGAAATGGCAAAATCGACACATGTACACCCTTGCGAAGTGAGCTGCGTGGGAAAGAATAAAGAGAGCGCAGTGGAGAGGTGTGGTTGAGTGAGAGAGAGCGATTGGTGGAGCTGTGAATGCAAGACTGGCAGAGGAAGAATAGTGAAGTTGTAAATTAGGCAGAAGGCGTTGATTGCATTGATAAAGAGATAGAAAATGTGGATTTCTCCAGGTTTGAAAATTGTTGGAAACATACAAGTTAAGTCAAGGTAATGGTGTGTTGCATTTGGTCACCTGTGGCTACTTATAGGGAGGGGAAGTCAGCGGCAAGACTACACTACAAAAAATGCTAACATGCTGATGTTAATGGAACAGGCTTAACTTTTTACCATGTTTACATCATAATTTAGCATGAATCATCTCACTCAAAACCATCCTTGTTGCACTATAGAAAATGTCAGGGGGTTGCCAGTGCCATTAGGTTGTATTGGGTAGTAACCATGACCATATGTAAACATATGTTGGGAACATTTCAAAGGACTGGCGAGGTGCAACAGTAGCTCAGTTGGTAGAGCGTGACCCATATACAGAGGCCCTGTCCTTGCTGCAGTGGCGCAGGGTTTGAGTCAGACCTGAGTCCTTTAGCTGCATGTTGTCTACCCGTCTCATCCCATTTCCTGTCATCACTCAAGCTGCCAATAAAACCCCACCCCCCCTCCTCCCAAAAAAAAAATAATAATAATAATTTAATTACAATAGATCCAAATGTTTTGTGACATTTCAGTCTGGAATAACCAACAGACCAATATTACCATTTGGCTTGAGTCCAATTATAGATTCATGCTAATAGTGTAGCTAAAAAGTAAACACAGTCACACAAGTGAACTATGCTTGGTCACTATTCTGTACAGTGAAGTACACACACACTATTTTAAATTGTGAGAGCTTCTCCTTTTGCTCTACAGCCCTGAGCAGAGGAGCAGAGTTGGACTCAAGCCAAACGGATGGCTGAGGGTGGTGGTACAGACTCCTCTGACAGGAACATTGAAACATGTTAGTTCCAGGATTTCAGCTTTTACAGCCAGGTGGACACGCTGAGTGATGTGAGGTCATACAGGCTGTACGTCTCTCCAAGGTATCAAGTGGCTTCAAAGCAACACTGAATGAGCCAGCTGCATGCCAACAGGCCAAGTCTATATCTATTGTGACAGAGTAAAGAGTCAGTGGAAGCCAGGAGAACGATCTGGTTAAAAAAAAAAAAAAAAAACTCTTTCTCATTCAGATAAAATATACAGTGAAGGGACTGGTGCTGAAATTAGACCTGACCAACTGAATCAACCCCAAATCATAACACTGCACCCACAGGCTTGTACAGTAGGTACTAGGCATGATGGGTGCATCCCTTCATCCGCCTCTCATCTCACCCTTACCCTGTGCCTATGGCACATAAAAATTTGAAACACAGAAACGTTGACTGCTAAAATTTTATCCTGGTGACTGGGCTGAAATAAACCGGAATGTTGTCCTGCATTGATGGTGGTTGCTACTCTGGGAATGACCCATTTGTCTTTGCAACAGCACTGATTTGTAACTTTAATTGGTGATTGATGACATGGTTACATTTTTTTTTTGGCCCAGAGCCAATGCCAAAAAAACCCAATGGTATTATTTTAAAATTGTATCAGAAAAAATGAGCCAAGAGCCAATATAATCATCATGGTGAATTAAATTATTAAATGCACGTGTGCAATTTTCAGTATTTTAATTTGCTCCAAATTGTTGACCTGAACAAAGACTGGTATCAATTGTCAAAACTGACTTACAACTATAATTAAAAGTCCATTAAAAGAGACTCCATTACCTTAACCTATTGCTGTGCCAGTTAGAGCTGTATTTATTGTATCTAGTTTGAGGAAATGTCACAAATGATTAACATTTACATGAATTTCTAATATTTCACGTAAGAACAGGGTTGGGAAGCAAACAAGATTTTCATCAGTAGCATATAGGTAAGGGTAACGCCTGCACAAATGCATGATGACCATCAACTGCTGATCAAAGTTACCAAAGTTGAAGCGAAGGTGCAGATTTGCTCACACCGTGTGACCGTACCCTAATAGTGAGAAGTGTGAGAATGGGTTGTACACCTGCGTTAATATAATGGGATATTATGAGCCATCAGGTAATTTAAAGAGCTGAGGAATGAGCAGCTGATGCAAGTCAGCTAATGCAAGCCCAACTTCAGTGTTCTGCCTAAAGCCACGCTCCAAGATTTCTAGCAACCCAAAGCGTAAGAGTCACAAAAAATACCCAGAAATCTGGAAATCTTAAAAGGTATTGCAAAGTGCACTACAAACTTCTCCAAAATACCTCAAAGACTGTTTTGCATTTCAGAAACAAATGTTCTTAGAGGCAGAGGGCTGCTGAGCTCACAAGCCAAAGCTTGATCACATACCGTGTTCCAACAACGTAGCAGGAACTCCAGCTGTGGGAACAAGAATGCAACTTGCAAGCAGACAGACTGACTCGAGCAGGCATAACCTGAACCAGAGCAAAGTTGATTGAGTGAAACTGCTAAATCTATTTTGAGCGGATATGTTTTAGAACGGAGTAGTGTTTAGTATAAGCCAGGCTCTCTCAGAGTATTACGTCTCTCTGCTCACAGTCATGGGCCTCTATCATAAGTGTTTGACAGCTTTGGTGTGATCCCACTTACACAGCGGGAAAGTCTGTTTTGTTCCAGCTTTGCAATTGTGTTGTTTATTTTTCCAACCGCCAAGTCACAGGAGAACCAGGGACTGTACACAAGAAACAATGGCTGACACTGTTTCTTAGTCTCAGCCATTTGTTTTTTTGTAACTTGTAAAGTAATACTTTTCTGCAACAAGGAGTTGCAAAACAAATTTCACAATTAAAAGTTTAAACTTTGTGATGAATGAAAATAGAAAACTGTTTCTGTTTGGTCATTTACAGAAATTGACCTGATTGTGTCTTTCATCTTAGTGAACCTCACCTGGAGGAAGAACTTTGAGATTTACTGCCATGTAAAGTCTACTTGTCAACAGTAACTTAAAGGGATAGTTCAACATTTTTGAAAATTGGCCCATTGCCATGATCCCTCTAGTCATAGCAGTAGGTTCGTTACCTTTAATTGTCGGTCCAAGCTGCTTTTAGATCGGCGGAGCCGAGTACCGAGCGGTGCAGCTACGCTACGGAGGCTAATGGAATTTCTTGGTTTCCCTCATCAAACTCAGCAAAAACACAACCAAAAAACTCCAAAACGTTGTGGTGGACAAGTTGTGACCTGCACATTCACCACACTATGAGATAATAACGGAACGTTACGAGCAGCTTGGACCAACAATTAAAGGTAACGAACCTACTGCTATGACTAGAGGGATCATGGCAATGGGCCAATTTTCAAAAATGTTGAACTATCCCTTTAAATTAAATCAGCAAAAACACAGTTCAGTAACAGATTCCGACATGTAATGTGTACATAGCCTAACCCCCTGCTGTTCGCTGTCTATTATAACAGATCAAGCATCTCTCACACACTGGGGTGGATTCGACAACAACGATAATAAGAAAGACTGTTTTCTGGGTCATGGTTCTTCTGTTGCTGTATGTCAAGTCAAGTATCACATGAACATCTTGTAAAACAATGTCAAAGATTGCATTATTAACCACGAATCAATGTGTGTTCATTTTTACTGCTAAAATAACAGAAATGTTGGGTTCATACAAATTAAGTCTAATTTTCCTAGTTTTAGACATATTGATCTCAGACAGCAGCAACATGAAGAAGACTGAAGTAGCTGAAGGTTTAATAAATAATCTGCACTGGATTGTCCATCTCTGAGGCTTCATTCAAGTAGAGAACACACTTTTACTTTAACAGCGTGTTTCAGTGAAAAGCAGAAAAGTCAGCACGCTTATGATTCTGATGCTGTTTGTGTTTCTTGACGAGACATCAGCTGACAGCTGGGTAGCTAGCTATAGCAAGCCAACACTCCAGCTGTTTCCAAAGTGGTTAGGACAATCAGGTTACATTTTTCTCTTGTTTACAGCTTGTCTGATTTCTCGCTGTGTGTCTTGCCCTGTCAGAACTCCTTGTAGAAATGCCCTAACCTGATCTGAACCCTCTGTCTCGCCAGACAAGGACATGAATGCTGGACTATACTGCAGAAAAGAACAGATTATTTTCAGTGAAAGTACTTTCTTTTTCTTATATCCAAAGGTAAAACGTAAAAATAATGTGTTTTACCATAATAAGCACATGGCAACTATAGCATGGTTAAAATTAAAAGATATAACATGTAACATCTCTGCATTATAATGTCTATAAACGACTATATCTTTCTTCTGTTGTCTACTTACATTATCACAGGTTTCCAACAGTGTTCAAACCTAGAAGAATCTGTCATTTTACTCAAGTAATGATGCATTTTGTTTTTCTCGCCTGTTGCTAAAACTTCTGGGAGAGAGTCAGAGAGGGAGGGAGGAAGTCAATGAAAGAGACGAGTACAACTTTAACAGCAGCTTGTCTGTGAACATTTCTGCCCGAGTCACATAGATATCATCAGCGATAGTTAATTTGTTGTTTCACAATGAAGACAACAACTTCCATGATCCCACACTACTTACTCTTTTGTTTTTTGTTTGATTGTGAGACCACTGGTGGCAGAGTTGACATACTGTGCATATTAATCGACGGATGCAGTTATGATATGGTTATGCTTACAGACTTTAATTGGAAAAAAACCTGGTTAATAATTAAAGGCAAAACGTTAATTGCAGCTCTGTATTAGGATACGAGTAGTCTCATGCGTGAAAGCCAGATGTTCACCACCTTCATCTCCACTTAAATTTGCCTTGCCTTGAACACTGGGCTGAGAGATCTCTGCAATTACTTGGGTGAGTACTTTGCCATAACTAATAGAAAAAAACAGCCAAAGCCAGCAAAATAAGACCCAAGATGTAATAAACTAGAATTTTCCTTGAAACTTAATGAACGGATCTCATTTCCATACAAAAATACCTCTTCAGTTTGATCCTGACAGGAGCAGATCAGAAGCGCTCTGCCACCTCCTGCTCATGTGCTTTAATACAAGCTGTCCTGGTCGATCATAGCAGCCAATTAAACGCTGCGCTTCACCTCTGTGTGAGGACAAATATTTAGCATTTGATAATGGGAAGCAGCAGTAAGTGGAGGAGTGACGAGAGGATGGCTTGGTAAAACACTTTCTCAGGACATGACCACACCTGGCTGCTGCTCGAAAAATGTGGCAAGGCTGAAATTAGTATGCAAAGCTTTTGTCCACTGAACATGGTGTTTGCAGCCTGTGACAAACCGCAATGAACTGAGCGGGGCTTTATCAACCACACAGAAACTGGGAATGATCACAGCTTGCATGGCACTCGACAGAAAGTGGAGTAAAATTATTGCAGAGGGGAAAGAGGCTTAGAGCGGAGAAGGCATTGTTTCTGTCATTTCTTTGTTTGTGTAATCTGAACAGTCACATACAGTATGTGCACACGGCCTCCACCTGTCAATGCTCTCTCAG
The DNA here is from genome assembly GCA_963678695.2 of Diplodus puntazzo. NCBI lineage: Eukaryota > Metazoa > Chordata > Actinopteri > Spariformes > Sparidae > Diplodus > Diplodus puntazzo. The sequence continues at coordinate 29,899,759 of OZ023157.1, read as the reverse complement.
TTTATGCTACGGTTAGAGCACTTTATTCCACAAAATATATACAAATTCAACACTAGGTGTACACCAAACTAGGCTTTTAAGTAATATACTGTGTCTGAGGATGTGACTAACAGTAATCAATCACTAACAGTATGCTGCCCTTGTGCTGCAGGCACTTTGAAACAATCAGTCACTTTGATATTCTGTTGAATTTGGTTGCTCTTTTTAGGGAGACGCTGTAATACCAGGGAGCATGACATATAGGATGCACAACTCTGATGCATACCTTCAATAAAAGACAATTGAAATGACAATAAGATTTACTTCATTCCCTCTAATAGGTACAGAGATTGATGTGAGCCTCAAAGAGAGAAGCAATCTTTTGCAATCCAATTATGTAAAGCTGGCTGGTTTCCTTTTCACAGTCTGAGATCAATTGCACAGTGGAGAAAAGGAGATATGATCCACAGTATGAAGGCCTTTGGTGCAAAGACACGGCGGATAGGCTGGACGGGTCTTTTGTATTAACCTGTGTGAATTGATGTCAGGGATGGAAGAGATCAAACAGGTATTATATCAAATAAGTGCAAAAACACCGCATATAATCATTCCAAAATATCTTTTCAAGTGTAAATTGATGGCATACCGTCACAAATCCTGGCCCATATAACCCTGTAAAGATATAATAAATTCCAGTTTTTGTCACTTTCACTCCACAGTAACCTTGTTGAGGTTGATCAATTTGATTCTCAAAATAATAAATGCGCATTGGATTCAGTCTAACTACAGAAAATACACGGCCGCAACCTGTCAGTTGCTGTTCTGACTGTCAAAAACAGAAAAGTGAAGGAGTGTTTTTTCTTCTTCCAGTACCTGTGACAGTTCGTGGTGCTAACCTCCACACACGCTGTTATTAAAGCGCATGTGACTGTACCGATCTCTGTTTTCCCTTTCCTGTCAGAGCCCGTTGAGCAATTTGAGGTTTCACACCAAGCCCAATTAGTTTGGTGGCAGGATTTATTGGAATGGAACTGCCTCGATGCAGAACAAGAACCAAAGCATTTTCTGGTAAAAGGGAATGTCAATCAAACACATGTCGCACGGCGTCAAGGAAGAAATGAAACAAGGCTGATTCACACCGCTGCCTCACTATGGTATTACTCTGAGCACTTTGGTGCTAAATGGTCTCTCTCTTCGCAGTCTGCTGGGGATGGAGAGAATGGCAACGAGAATCTGCTGGTTATTAAATGTGAAGGAACGCAAGCTGTGACATTTATCAACAACGCTACCATTGTTTTTAACCAGGCTCATGTGATGCAATGCCAGTGGAGCAATACCATCAGCCGATATGGTCAGCGGGCCCAAATGAAACTCTATTGTTATACTATCTTTACATCATCTACCCATCTGCTCAGCCGTCCATCCACTCTCTAATGTAGACTGTTGATGTCACAGCCACCATAGAAACGGACAGAAAAAATGCAATCTTTGGTCCTCCTGCTACCATGTAAACGCATTGATACAGAATACTGGGGTATCTAGATTACTTTGAAAGTGTTAAACAATAAACATTTTAACAGAAACTAGAAAAAACCTTAATGAAAGTTCATTCTGGATTTTATTTTATCTTTCAACAGATTTATGTACGTCATCTGTTCAAACTTGACAATTTGCCGATTAACCACAGAATAAAACAATCTAATATTGTGTTAATGTTCTGAACTGATCTCGTGTTACATGCTAAAGACTGTAGCGTGTATGGACCTTAAGAATTCCAAATCCCTATTTTTTTTGTACTAGCTAACCCCACCCATCATCTAAGATGGCACTTGCCTGCCATCTTAGACGCTAACTTCATGTTGAACATGAAGACTACTCACAAGTACACCTTTACAGGCCTTAGCTTTTTACTTCTGCCAATTGCATTCACAGTGTCATCATTAAATCATTAAGCGGTATTTTTCAGCAAACGAAAATGGTCTGATGATGGAAAAAGGCACCCCAACTGTCTGCTCAAATTAACATGAATTAGCCTTTGTTGCTAATTGTGCTCTGCTCCTACGCTTCAATATATAGAGCAATAATAGTGCAAAGTGCTGTGTGGCAGTGTCATTGCAGGACCTCAATACCCTGTTATCCTGATCAGGATCTCCGGGAGCTGGCATGCAAGTCGTGTGTGCCAAGTCTGTCACACAGTTTTATACAACATGAGGCGTTGCCAAGCCAACACCTCAGATAATTTTAAAGTCTTTTACACCAAAGACACAGATTGATATTCTTTTAGAAGCCGAAGACTTGTTCTTCAACATGAGCTGCATGTAGAGATTCATGATATAACTTTAGATATTATGTAGAAATAGAGCGAAGGCAATTGAGAGAAAACAATAACTTTCTCTTTTAAGCAATTCAATGCAGGTACAGTATCCCGTGGTGATTATCCTATTCTTTCCAAGCAATATTGTTCACTTGCAAGCACTGGTTTCAAAAGGCAGGGGCAGCTTGTTTTAAATTCCATTGCTAGTCCAGTCCTGTAATTGGATTTAGTGGCACTGAGGTGTCTGTGACCTTTGCTGTGAGCCAGCTTGTTTAAACTTGATATCTTGTAACCCTCGACACCTTTAACTCCTCAGACAGTCTCATGACAGGTAGGATGACAACTCACCTGAGAGGTTAGTTCAGGCATTTGTACACCGAAGGGTCATCGCCTTGTGAATGACAGCCGACAGAACGACTGTAACACGCTAACATCATTCAAAACTAACCACACAAACTAATTAAGGCAAAAATCAAGATATTGTGTGTTTGCTATTCTGTGTGCTTCGTCTAATTAAAGTCGAATTCATTATGCAAGGTTGGAAATTTAAGGAGTCCATTAAAGTTATCTTCTGAGATTTCGCAAAAAAATCTGAATATGTATTCAGGGATTTCTAGGGCTATTATGAAAATTAATTATTAAAGCCTGTCCGGTGGCTGTGAATACTAGCAGGAAACCTCTCACAGCTCAAGAGGATTTAACATGCATCACAGTTAATGGCCGCCACATGAATGTTTAAATGTTTCCAAAGGTTATGTACCCTGTAGCCTTTTCAAAAGGTTATCCACCCCGCAGTGTTAGAGCCATCACCTAATGGAGGTCCTGAAGTAACGCCGCTGGTCTGGCAGCGAACCCGGCTTCATTATTTATTTTTCCCAGGACTGGATTTCAGTACGACGGTGCCTAACATTTCTTTAAATTATTACAGGAATCAGAGGTAGCAGCTCAACAGTCTCTGTGGCTATTTGGTAAGGCAGTTGGTCATGTTTTCATTATCCAGCTGAATAAATGATAAGACAACTCCTCAGTCCTCAACAACCCCTGAAACAGCACGTTCTCAATGTCAGAGCCTAGAGATCAGTGATGTAATGTAACCAACAGATCCACAGAGGATGCCATCTCCACTGCCCTCCACTCAGCCTTCACACACCTTGAAAATAACAACAGCGACATCAGAATACTGTTTGTTGATTTCCGTTCAGCATTAGGTACAATGTGGCTTGTGTTTTTTTATTTTAATTCATTTAAGCTAACTAACAATTTACTGTTAATGGTTGTCCAACAAGAGGGAGAGATAATTACTATAAGAAATGACTAACTAAAGTGACTAAATGTACATAAAAACTACTAAAAACACAACAAAACAAGCCTTGTCCTCCAGACAACAGGTTGAGACATGTTTTAAGAGCAGTGACTCAATAAATGAGTGAATATGTACATCTTTCCAACTTGTTACTGCTTCCTAATGGCTTAAAAAGCTGGCTATTGACATGTCTTTTATTTCAGCTAAAAAAGCTAAATACAGCATTTTCATGCTAAAACTCAACTTCTTCAATTACAGCTGCAACAGAGAGAGAGAGAAAGACCAAACAGTGTCCCTCAGTTAATCTGAATCAAATTCTCGAGTCAGATTTATTCAGTTCCCCACCCACAGGAACAATACATCAAAACGTACTGCAAAAGCAGCAACAAGAGCCGTAAACAATATCAGTGTCCAAGAGAAGTTGGAATCATTAACATCTTTTGCTTCTGCTCGCCCTGAAGCATCTCAGAGCAGTCTGAGAAAAATAAGTGTGCTGTGTGCAGTTTTCTTTACATCACAGGATTTCGTCCTTCTGAAAAGTACATTTTGTTCCCTTTTGGTGCAATTTCACATGGGAGGCTGCCTGGTGCAGCTGAGGGTGTAGCAGTTGTGAAATTGTCATGTTTTGCTGGGCGAGTGTGGAATATACTCCAAGTCTCAGTTGTTACAAGTTTTCTAGCTCATCACCTTTGTCAGTGAAACGCCAGAATTTATAGATGGATGGATTTTATCAACTGTCTTTTTTATGACTTGAGACGACAGCAGAAATATCACACTAACAGAGTGGCAGAGGAGACGTTTACAGACGCCTCTCTTAGCCTGTAGAGCGAGAGCGAGATTCATCTGTTCGGTCAATAATTACAGCATGAAGTTTTGAATGAATATGGGGATATTATAGCAATTAGCCTTTTCGGCAACAAGCGTAAACAGCTTAATCAAATGATATTCATACTCTGAGCGAAAACACTAATTATATTATTGTTTGCGTGCAAATATAATTAATTAAATTACGAGATGAGTGTCAAGCATTAAGATAGTATCAGTTTGTCTGTATTCACATTCACGCGGCATGAATGGACATGTAATACATCATTTTGTACAGCATCAGAAACAAGTGCAAATGATTCTCTGCAACAACAACAAAGAGATTTATCAGTAAACAGCACAGGATTACAGCTGCTAATGAGTTTGGACTTCACCATGCTCCATTAAGACAACACAGTAAACTACAAACATGCAAACAGGGTGGCCGTGTAATGGCAACCTGTCCGTATATTCAACAAAGCACTGAAGGTCAGGCTTGAATATACATCCCAGCGTTGTTTTGATTATTTTTTCATTCAAAACAATGGTTCAAATAGGAGACAAATACTTTTTTTTCAAAGCTCTGTGTTGTGCTGAATATCATTGAGATGCAGACGGAGACAAACCATCTGAGACAAATTCCCATTCGACATTTATAGTCCTTGAGAGCATAATGAAATTCTTATCTTTCTAAACATGCATAGATCTCGGTAAGCTCTCAGTAGAATTAAGAGTTCTTTGACCGGCTGTATATTTGAGATAGATCTATCAAAACCGCTCGTCATTTTTAATACACGCTGAACCAAGCAAGGTTGAAACAGCTGTGAATTCTGAATGGCGTGTGAGAAAAATGTGACAACAAAGACTTAGTCAGAGTTGTCTCATCTATCGGAATCTTTATCAATTTATATGGTTTAACAGTCAAATTGATGCACAGTATTCGTAACAAAAGGACTATTAGAACTGCTCATTTGTAAATCATACATTATGTAAAGCAGAGTTGATTGATGATGGCTACAATTGATCAATTGTTGGTAATCAAAACGACTGCACATCTTTAAATCATCGCGTAGTTTGTATATCATCAATAATGACCGATGGGAGCATGATCACAATGACCATAAAATGACAAACAAAACTGAAGCTTCATCTGTCCGTATTAAGATAAGCCTGGTTGAGAAGTGAGGTGAGCTTGGGTGAGGCATTCAGTGGGATGCTGATTTGAATATGATTAATGAAGGGCCAGGTCTTCAAATCCCATCCAGCTCCCGCAGCCAGTCTGCCTGTGATAGGCTACCACTCAAAGTTGCTCCCGCTATCACGGCTCACACTCACCGTCTGTTTCTGCCCAGAGCTCAGGAGGGGAGACTTCTGGGTGCTGCCTAAGCCCAGATCACAACGTAAAGGGTCAGAGACGGTCCGTCCAGCTGGACTACAGTTCGGCATTACATCGCCTCAGCCAATAGGCGAGAGCAGCATGGAAGTTCTAATCTGAGCCATGCTGTTTTGTTACCCTCTATTCAGCCTTCAACCAAGTTCATATAAGCTTTCACATTTTGCTGTTCTGAACATTCAGAATCTGATAGCTGTTTCATGGGGGAGAAACTGCTGGGGACAGGAAATGATGCCTTTATCACGGCTGCTCTGTTTGGCATAAATCAAAGAAAAAGACTGCCAGCGTGAGGAAAATTAAGTGCAGCACACTGGCCGTGTCACGAAGCAAAGACTCACAAACCATTGTGCAACATGCAGTCATTTCAGTTGGGATGCATGAATTGATGATAACTATAGCACACACCTGATATGCTATAATGGGGAAACAGTAGCTGGAATGTGCAGTGATCCACAATGATAAACTTGCAGCATATGTGGCGTTAACGCACATCATTGCTGGGTGTAGTGCTTTAAAGGTCACGTGCATTTTGACGCGCATTTCCTCCTTCCCATTTTGAACTGAACAAACGCGCCGCTAATCCTACGACACTACCTTTTTCACAAGGATGCACAGATGATTCTCATTATGCCACTTCCCGGTGTGGCACTTAATCAGTATACTTAGCAGCTAAACTAGAACAAAAAAGTCACATCAACAAGAACGCCAACGAAAGGACACATACCAGATGACCTGAGAAGGGTCCAGCTACAGCCTAGCAAACTCTTCAAACCACAGCCATTTGTGCATGACACTACATTGGCCGATCAAAATTTAATTGAAAATATCATTAAAGGTGGCAATTTTAGCAACTATGAGGCAAAGATATAAGGAGTCTCATATCTGCATTTGAGCCACAACAATCTGATATAAATAATGCGGTCTAATCATTAAGTTATTGCAAACAAAAAGGTGGCATAGGAAAACAAAATAATCTGAAAAGAGTATAGTAATTATGTTAGCTTAAAACTGCCAAAAATGAATATTAAACATAAATGTTGATATTGCAAGCTATTTTATTGATTGGCCTGTTCTCATAATGGTACGAGTGAATTTAATGCAACATTATGTGGAAAATGGCATTGTGTACAATCTAGCACTCCCTACAGTTTCTGAGTGCAACATCACTGTCGTCAATACAAATTGACAGCAGCTTTGGAACAGTTCTCTCACTGAAGTTACATAGTGCAGTGGTGGGGGGCAGAATGGCTGAGACAGAGTGACCATTCTCCAAATTACAAGACACTGTACCACCAACATGATTCTGAAGCTGTTATCTAAAAGTAAAAAAGTCACAAATTATTGCTTTAAGTTCTTCCCACGATAACCATTTCCACGGTGTAAAGCAGTATGTCTAGGGATTTTATTGTGACGAGTCAAGTAGTGCACTACAATGAAGGAAATGAAAGTTTGCAATCTTAGTTCAGACTACAGAGTTATTATTATTAATATAGGCACAAGTTATAACCCTCTGCTACAATTTTAACATTGAAATGTAGTTTTTGGCCCCCTGTGGCTGCAGTTGGATATACGCAGAAGGTCTGGTACACAGGATATATAAATGTCTGATAATGTCTGGAAAAATAATTATATGCCAGAGCACTGACCACAGACAGAAACAAATTTAACAAATTATGTTTTGGCTGATTGCTCCTTAACATTTTTAAAATTGCTTGGAATTGAGCTTGTCACATTATCTCTGACAGCACAGAGGAGAAAGCATCCACATCTAATACGGGAGGGTGTGATCAGGCATAGTGAAAAGGAACAGAGTCACGCTGGAAAATGAAAAGAAGGCGGCCGCGCTAAAAAACGTTATGGCATGGTACCTATGTTTCAGCAGGCGTTTGTCTGTCCAGGGAGCGTGTCATTTGCACTGAAGACGAGGCTCGACGCAAACATGACGAGATGATCAAATGTACTGATTCGCCTTCACATCGGGTTCGGCGAACTCATTTAATTTCTGTGTGCTGAACTGACAGCTGCTCACAGAAAATTGCAGTGAGGTTTGCGGGAGAGCTAAGCCAGTTCACCACTTTCTCATTTGATGTTATCCCACCTTATCCCATCTCGCTCCTCCGTCCAATATGTGCATATTCAAATATGAGCTGGCCTTTGGACATCTGCAATCACATCGCTTGCATTCTGCATTAAAATTTGACTCTCTCACCACATTGAATCGTAGCATTAGTTTCAGGTGAGGGTGTATTAATGTGGTCAAGCTGGTATGACAGAGAGATTTGTAAACAGTGTGACCCGCAGTCAGTGCGAGCCGTATGCAAAAAAGCTCTGCATCAGGGGATTCTCATATGATGAACCTTTACTCAGCGTTGAGTGATTTTACTCCACACCTGGACAAACCTCCGATTTTCATGAGCAGCACAGGCATGGAGCGGACAAACAAAACAACCTGCTATGACGGGTAACTTTGAACATTACAATCTCTGTCGGCGCTGACAGTCGGATAAAGAGGATTGTGGCAGAACAGAGTAGAAAATGCATTCAACTGAAACCAGGTATGTTGCCCCCGGTCTTTGAGTCTACATTGCAAAAAACAAAAACGACTTTAAGCACATAGCTGAGCAAATACATGATTGTAAGAATGATGAGCATTTTTCACCGTCTCCATGGGCTGATAGCATGAACCAATGTCAATCAGGACAACTCTTGTGATTTTAACTATTTCAGGGCTCTTCTCCCTTTAACTTTCAAGCTTGGTCAAACATCCATAATTTTAAATTGCTGAGACAAATGGATCATTGGTCCTTAAAACAACTGCACACTATGATTTTTTGCGGCTCTAGGTGTGGAAACAGGTGACAGAATGTAACAGTTCACAGCTCCAGTGCCACATATTAAATTGCATTTTGCACAAATTTCTTTAATAAAAATTTCCTCAACCCAAACTCCAACTCTTTATGGTCAAAAATGTGTCCCCAGTCTACATCAATGAGTCTCAGTTAAAAATCCTTTCTTAGGGTTCAAATATTTGATATTGCCTTGTTATTGTGAGGTGCTAATCAAACAAGCTCGCCTTGCGTTGCCATTGTTGCCAGTGACGAGATTGTTTTCAAACTGGTACTTTCTCCTCATTTGGTCTCGAAACAAGAGAAATAATGAGACACGACATGTTGCATTTTTCGCACTCGTCTGGTTTCCTGTTCACGCATGTTGAATGGATAGCTTTAGCTCTCAATCTCGGGCAAAATTACTGCTTCTGTAAAAATTTCACGACTGGACTTGTTGCACAGGTGGCATCCTATCACAGTACCACACTGGAATTCACTGAGCTCCTGAGAGCGACCCATGCTTTCACAAATGTAGAAACAGTCTGCATGCCTAGGTGCTTGCTTTTATACACCTGTGGCCATGGAAGTGATTGGAACACCTGATTTTTAATTATTTGAATGGGTGAGTGAATACTTTTGGCAATATAGTGTAGCTTACAAAATAAACAAGTGTGATGAGTTGAGATGTTAAACAATGACAACAATTAGTTTAATCTTTGGGTTGAGACAAGACATTGTTGACTTATTACTGTGAGAGTGCTTACACAAACTTTTTAATGTTTGTTGATGAAATACATGATGTTGGATACAAGCAAAGCCCTTTGGACAGATTTTGATCAGGGAAAATACCCACGCTGACATGAATACCGTTTCATGGTGATCGTAAATGTATGGATTGTTCATTCGTTATATCAATTCTAAGATCACTTCCGGAACAGTTTTCATGTAGTGTAGCTTTTGAAATTGTGCTGAAATAAAATATGTACCAACACAAAATCCTGTGGTTGGTCCGCTTGGTAGTGGACCACTTGATTGAAAGACCAGTATGTGGACGTATGGTTGGAAAATGCCAAAGTGTTTCTTTAAGGGATGACGACCTTACCTTAACAGATTGAGCACAGTGGCTGCTGAGTCTTACCTTCTAGTTCATGTCACTTTAAAGATATCAAAGGCGATGTCAGCAGAGAGCGTGTCATCCCTGTGAAGCTATACATGCGTTAAGGGCAACCTTGACAAAGTCAACAATGTCCAGCTGCTGAACTGATCCAACCTGCAAACAACCGCTGACTGAGACTTTGTGTCCCTGCTTCTGTTACTCCACGTCAGCTACACTGGGCACAATGCAAGCAAATTGGCCTAATCACTTCATGAAAATGCACAGCAATCACTGAATGGCAAACAATTAACGTCCTTTTTCTGACGTCAATGCACATTCATTATTCAAAAAATGTCTGCATGCTTCCTCCCCCTGCGTGATCTTAAGGGTAGCTGTGTCACTGCTGATGTACATGAATACACAGTTTTGAACAACATGTCATTCCCAGTAAACAAGTCCTTGTTTTCATCCTGAATAAAAAACACTGTCTTTCCATACATTATTCCTGTGCTGAAATACCATGTGGTCAAGGTCTAACAATGTCCCAGCCCTGCATGTTTATTCCACTTAACCATCTGGCTGCTCCGGGCTGCAAGGTCACTTTTCATCCGCATTCAGTGCGAGCCCCCGCTCATGTTGCAATAATTGTTTAGCATCTGATAGAAAAAGAGTGTCTGAAGAAATACAAGCGATAACTTCTATAAGCTCAAAAACCTGCACTCAGCAGACAGTTCTCTTTTCTTTCCCAAATGCATTTTTTCAAGATATTTATGTACACTTACGGGTCAAGAACAAGTCTAGCTTTGCACCAACATACTATATGTCAAAAAAAAAAAAAATGAGGCTTGTGTTTGCTAAATGCACTGAAAACAAGGTGCCAATTCCAAAGCACCACACAACAGTGAATCATGACCTAACAGCCTAACGATGTGATGTATTGCAGGCAGGGAATCATTTGTGTCCAGTTCCCAGTGACACATTTGTAACCAACGCATTGGAATTCAACACAATTAAGGCTGAACAACAAGACTGTTGAGCTGTAGAAAACATCATAGAGGCTCTGTACTACAACACAGCCCACAAACATACAAACACAGACTGACAAAACACATCTTCTGTCTTGATGTAGATAAAGGAAACCGTTCAGCAGAGGTCACCACTCTGCAGGCTGCCATCAATACTTTGGGATTTCATTGTTAAACTAAAACTAATGAGCATCTTGTTCATGTTTGCCACAGTCTTGACATTTGAAATAATGTATTCCACTGAAAATACAACAAACAAACACACTTACCCAATGTGATGTGATGTGGACTGGATTTTCACATAATCCTGTTACCCATGGGGTTTTTCCACTGGCAGTTTTGGAAAGCGAAACGGTGTCGCGCCTCCAAATGGACTGCAGCGACGTCTCGTGACCGCGGCCAACCCATGATGAGCCCCCCGCTCCCCCTTCTAACAAACCCGTGTTGTGAGACTCATGTCTGTGCAGGAGACCAGAGAGGAAGTTTCGGTGTGTTTAGCTCTCAGAGCTTTTGTAGCTTCAGAAAGTCTTTAGTTTCTCTCCTGTGTCCCTGTTTGTACTGAGACATCTGCTGTGTTTTACTGTTTCATCTTGTTCACTTTCAGCTGTTTCAGGAGTCGTGTTAAGCTACTGCTGGTGGAAAAACAACCCAAACTGCTGCTTCATAATAAAGGCTTTTAAATAAGTATATATTGGGATCTTTATTGTGTAGAACTTAATTAAGACCAAATTAGCAGAGCTAGCTTCTTTTTGCAGTGGCTTCTTCGACCACTACTTACTGCTGCTGCAAGTGTTGTTGTTTCAGCTAACTTCCTGTCCATTTGGCAGTTAGCCATCTCCTCCCTCCTCCTTACGTCACCACAGTTGCTCCATTCCTTTTTTTTTTCGAGGCAGCTCTCTTTGCCTCTTTCTTTTCTCCAAGCGTTTTTTTCATTGCTTGGCCTGTTGGGTGGTATAAGCTGTCACTGGAAGCGCTGGAATCTCTCTCTTTCACTGGTCTGCCATGGCCAGCATAGGTACCAGTTCTCTGTCCTGATTGGATGAAGTGGGCAGGGATACCAGAACATTTATTTTCTCTTTTACTGCATGAGAAGGGGGAGGAAAGACGTGGGTTACTGACCAACCACTCTCTAACAGTGATTACTGTTGGAATATGTAGAGCTATTTAACATCTAGTTGAATAAGAAAATACACTTAAAGCAGCTTTAAAGGGATGGTCCGGGTCTTTTGATGTGGGGTTGAATGGGGTACTTATCCCTAGTTGGTGTATTACCTGCAGGCTGCAGTAGATGACTGTCAGCTCTCCCCCTGTGTGTAGAAGCAGTGTATAGCACCGACATGGAAGCAGAGCATTGTACTGCTAAACGTGCCGAGAGCAAGGAGTGTTTCAGCCACACAGACACAGCAAAAAAATGAATAAAAATATGTAATATGAAAAGTTTATTCTTGAGTATAACTCCCAGCTCGTCTTACACTGACATTTTGGGGTAGCAGCTGCCCAATCCTACGCCGCAGATTATCTGGTCTGGTCAGACTTTCAGCGGCTCTCTGAGGCAATGTAAAGCAACATGTTCATAATAAAACACATGGATGCATATATATATATATATATATGTATATGTATATATACTCTTTTTTATTTTCTTAGATGTGCCTTACTTTAAGGTGGCTAAAATGCATCTTGCTCTCAGTGCCATTAGCAGTACAACACTCTGCTTCCCTGTGAGTGCTACACGCTGCTTCTCCACACAGAGGGAGAGCTGACGGTCATCTACTGCAGGTTATACACTGACTAGGGATCAGTACCTCATGCAACCCCTCAAAAAGACCTGAATCATCCCTTTAAGACAAGCGCTTCACCAGTTAAACACATACCTTCAAGCAGGTAGCCACGTTGTAATGGAAATGCTAATCCCTGAGCACTTGGCTGACATGCTGGGTCAAACCAAGTCAAGCCGAGCCGGCACATTTGTACAGAAAAACTCCAGCTACACATGTTGTCGTAATTTTTTGTAACTCCCTTCAAATCATTGTTTCATAGGGAAGGGTTTGGCAACCCTAGCTCCTATAATACAGAAACGACTTGTCTACATAGTAGGTTTTTAAACTGTGTGTTTAGGTTGTCTCTTGCAGGTCTGATTGAACAAACACATTCTATTTTAATCGATCCAACCGTCTACCAAGACTGCATAAAAGCTTGTTGTTTCACTGGAGCTATGTAGACTCCCAAGTGAATATTTACCATTCCAGTCAATTTGTGTTTGGTTTTAGGCACGGAACTACAGTCATTTTGTGTTTGGCTGCCAAAACACAGGTGACCTATACTCAGTATTGTGACTGAGTATGTCGTATGTAGACGCAGGTGGAAAATAATTTAAAAATGGAAAGTATGTACATTCATCGAACCTCATAAATCCATTGCACAGACTCTGTGGATTCTAGGAACTTGGTAGGAAATTCAAAGTGAGATACAGTTTGTTTATCATATGACGATTTTGCAATATATTTGGTGAGACACTTACAGCTGTATTAGGGTTATTAGATAAATATTAAGAATAATACTTAACAGACTTGCATTTATATAACAGGTCTCTTGTCTATTGCGAGAAAGTGCTTTACACACTGGTGTTGCCATGGGGGCAACACCAGTGTACTTTCAGGTATTATTGTACAAAATGCTGATGTCAGGTATTACAGTCATACTGTAATACTGCGTTTAGGTAGGTGGTTTGTAACATGTGTGTGTGACGCAGGCTTGCAGTTGAGGGAAGTGAGTCACCCACTGAGTGAGCTTCCGGCACGTTGCCACATTCACAAAAAGGTTCTTGCTTTTAGAACTTTAATCAGTGTGTAGATAGGTTCAGTTTGCAGCAGAATAGTTACTGAACCACTGTGTTGTGCCACAGAAGAGGAATAAAAAGCAGTTTGTGCAATGTTACTGAGGCATTTTCCTGCATTCTCCACATCAGAGCTGAACAATTATGAAAAGCTAGTCTCCAGCTACGAGCCAGGCAGTGTAAAACCAGAGGCCTCCCGACAAAGGGGTTCAGAGCCGCAGCTTTGGAAAAGGCAACTTAATCAGTAGATCGGCTGATTGGATGTTATATGATTTTATTTCGCTTGCAGTGGCGAAACGTTACCAGCAGAAACATCGGACCCTTCTCGGCATCTGCACCACACTGTAATGATAGCTTTCTAAAACAGACCAAACTCAGCTGGAGGCACACGGTTTCCTCAGGAGTGGATGTCATCAAACATTACATATATCCTACCCCCCCCCCCCACTGGCTTTAAAACCCTTTCCAGAGCTGGGGTTTGAACCGCTAACGGACCGAGCAGTGGACGACCCATTCCACCTCGTGAGCCGCAGCCAGCCCACAATGCTGAAATGAATAATATCATAACGATTCTGCATAATGACTTCTTTCACATTTATAACTTAAATGAATTCTGGTTATTATACTGTTGTACTAAATATACAGACCTTTTCCAGTAAGTAGTTTTTTTTTACTTTCACTTCATCAAAGTTTCTTCTTCCACCGCCGGTCCCCCTAATTCAAACCCCAAATTCACATCCTAATTAAACATGTGAATGTGAGCAACCTTTTTCTTCCTAACTGTGATGTTCGTATAGGCTACAGAGAAGGTATGAATCATTAAAATGCTCCATAACATCCGTATTTAATCTTTCTGTTTTTCACTTTAACAAGGCGGCGTGAGAGTCTGCGCTCCCGCCCAGCTGCACACTGTTGAAACACGAGGCGCTCCACTGTACCACTCTGATATAAAGTCATACCTCATTTTAATTAGTGCACGCGGAGGTATGATAAGCTTGGTTCTTTGTGTGCACAGCCCTTAGAGCTCGCGTACGCTTCCAGATTTCCCTGATTATTGTTTAATCTTCTATTTATACTATAATTAGAACATACGTTATCACCCCTCGGGATAATTATGAATCATGACAATTAAAAAGAGAAGAGGAGGAGAGGTCAAACTGATGATCACCTCTTTCACCTCGGCTATGCGTTTCTTGGGCGCGATAATGTATTGTGCACACACAGTATGTGCTAACTGAGTGTGTAAACAGAGGAAGTGATAAATAATAAGGCCACTGAATATGAATAGTGAGTCAGTTCTAATTAAGATTCCTGAGCATGCACAGGTGTCATGGACTGAGTGTTTTTCTGTGCATCCGAAGGAGACTGTGAACAGCATGTGCTCAGTATTTATGAACCTTTGTTATTAACAATCTCAACAGAAACAGAGGCTCAAAATTATAAGGCAGATAAAATAAAAACATACATTTCAGAAGGAGGAGCTATTATTTACAGTTTTTAGTCACACGAGCCTTAATGCACCCGAACAGAATCCTCTGAGAAGACGCCATGAATAAATCTGTGCTCCTCCCATCATTCTATCATATTCTATAATCAATACACAAACAGCAGAGGAGCGTGTAATGCCTCACACGACACGCCTCTCAGGGCGGAGGCTCCGCGGACCCGCCGAGGTTCTCATCGCCGGGACTGTCCACTCGCACAAAGTAATGAGATCATCCTGGGTGAAGTGAGGCTGAAAATGAATCATCTCCTCCCTATTCCCCAGCGGCACGGTGGGCACATTTCTCTTGGACCTTGTACTCCGAGGCCATCCATCCTCTGCCGCCAGAGCAACGCGGGGCAGTGGCTTCACTCACCGCAGACACACAGGCACAGCCTCCGACCCCGACACAAGCACCTGACCGGGAGCCCCCATCTAATCCAATCACAGCCATACAGGTCGAGTACAGCAACAGCGTTCCTATAAGAAATATTATGACTTTTTCCATCTCAGGTGCTCATTCACTTGAAACGATCTATAATCGTTGGTAAAGGTTTATCAGCTCTGTAGATACACAATAACACCTTCGTATCTCCAGGACATGTTTTCTATTTAGAGGAAATGGTCGTTTCAGTTTAACACAATTTTGCTCTGAGACATAAGTGCGCGAGCATTCCTTGGTGTAATGAAATCACAATGCACAATCAACGGTGGGGTTGAAGGATGGCCGTGGTCTTAATCCATTAGACCTTGCAGCCTGTTTCTTCTGCCGCCCCAATATTAGGACAAAGCGCATTGATGAATTCCTGCCAGGCGAGGCTTTCTGTGGACGGACACAAACATAAACAATCCGCCGCTAAGAAAAAGGAGGTGCAATGTGGCCGTGAAGATAAAGCTTAATCTATCACAACCCAGTAAGTGTAATAGAAAAAGACAGTTTAAAGGTTTAGAATAATCACAGATGTCAGGAGCTATTTTACACTGTGAAAAGGATATGAGATTGTCTTGGAAATATGACGTGCTGAGGAGTTGTGAGGAACGGGGCTGGGTCTGGTACAATCACCTCAGTAAGTCAGGGGGAAGTGGTGCAGGTCACAGGGCCAGATAACTGACAGAGCCACAGGGGACAAAATCAACACAGCCGGGCGGCGGGGACAGACACCCAACAGCCGACAAATACGCCTTTGACCAGCTGACCTGCTCCAGAGACGGAGGAGCGCCCCACACGGTCTGAAAGCGGCCGTGAGAGAGCCAAGGCCGGCGTTTGTGACGGATGACTCACTCTGGTCACACACATCCACATGAATGAGCCTACCTTGGCTATTTGCCATGCAAATACTGACATAAAAAAAAGGAGTAGGAGCCGCGCTACTGTCGCGGTACCAGTTTATTGCGAGTGTAAGCAGCTCATCACACGATTGGTTCATTGCAAATCCATTTAGCGTGCAGTACATTAATCATGCTGCGGGCTGCCAAGGTTCACCATTTATGCTACTCTGTAGATTACAAGAGAGGGGTGTTGGAAATTCTGCTTAATAGCCAGGAAGCTCTCATTATGCTCTCCACATTCATTCATTTTTCCACCGTCGCGTGTCCTGTTACATACATGCTCAAAGAGGTGTGATGAGTGAGAAGCAGCTGACTGGTACAGTATGTGCACAGAGCTTGAACATGGGATTTTCTCTGCCAGCTAAGCAGCACGTTCCTGCAGTTTAAAGGTATATTTCTCTGCCATTTGTGTAAAAGCTTGCTGTACAATAGATCTAGATATCATAAATGAGATTCACAATCTTCCCATCAAACTCCCACGGGCTGTCTCTCAATTACATTCTACGTGCAGAGCTGCACTGAGTGGGGTTCTGACATTACATTCAGTGCAGAGGTAATGTTGCCAAATCACAAATTAGATTGCATTACAAAGGTTATATGAATTACCCTAGATGTAAAAATAGCACTAATATGCACACACACAGCCCCCACAGCACACACCACACACACAGACACACCAGCCCGAGTTTTCTTATTTAATGGATAGTTTTCCGCTCCGAGTCATACACGGAGAAACTGTCAAAACACATCACAATCACTTAAGAGCGTTCAAACTTGATCAGATCACTACACCCATCAAGACAGAGGCTGAACGTGGAATACATGTACAGTAAATAAACCCAGTGGGCAATTATTAGGTCAAGCTAATGCAATCGGTTGATCTGCCTACATATACCTATAATATTCACTACAACACTGTCATAGATGTCTTACATCAATTATATGTTTGTCATATAGGTGATGGACTGGAGTATTTTCAGAGGCGTTTTGTATTATTTGGTTCCACTCATGTTACTGGGAGGATAAAAATATGAAAATGTCAATAGAACAAAGTCTTGCACAAAACCATCTTTAACTACAGCATGACCACAGTCATCTAGATAAATATAACTTGAAATATACACATTTCCAACAATTTTAACAACAAACTGAACTTTATTGTCTGCCTAAGAGTAGAATCTGTGGCTGAGCTGTTGAATTGAATTACAATAAAATGTACAGTTGTACCTAATAAAGTGGCCACAAAAGTGTGTGTAGTAAATATAGCTAGCCCGAATGAGTCGAGCGTCAGGGGGCCATGGATTCATGAAACATCACACACGCTGACATTGTTCGTCAACATCAGATATGACTTAAGACGGGGTGTGATGGATGGAGGTGCCGGAGGGAAAATAATTTCCACTAACATATTCTAGCTGCTGTGAATAAGACAAGGCAAAGGAAGGCTGGATAGGGTGCTACAGCCCAGACCTGTATACTCAAGTATATACATTGTGTATACAGTTCAGAGAAAAGAGGCCAAGGACAGTCTGAAACAGTGTTGTCTGTTTTAACGTAAGCTGCAAATGCTAGCATGTCTGGCTAACTAGCCCTCTGCCTACAGCGGTAGCCAAAGTGTGATAGGTTATATAGCAGAGTGTCGGCTAACATTAGCGGCTTTGTCCTGCTCTTTACTGAATTTGGAGAGGTTAACACTCAGCAAGAGACAGCAGAGCTTGACATTAAGCTTGACAGTTGATTTACTCACCTGACACCATGCTCGTGTGGTGACATAGAGGCGAGGAAGGGGATCGCTGAATGCAAAACGGACAGGAAGCTAGCTCAAACGACGGCGACGTTCAAAGCAGCTTTAACGGGTAACAATTACATGGTTTGGACAACTTAAACACCATCCCTGTCAAGCAGGCCATGCAGAGATGCCAACGCCACACATCACTTCACATACAGACACAAAAAGAAGCAGACACCACTTATGCAAAAAGCTACATTTTCAACAAGCGCCTCCAACTCCTGCTTAACACAGCGTTTTTGAGATCAGAGCTGCCACACCGTCAACACACAATCCCGCTGTGCCAACAAGTCAGGAGCACCAACCTCTGATTAGCTGACAGACTTGACCCAAGGCAACATGGGAATGCCAGTGGATGGCTAACAACCGAGCTAACAACAACACTAACTGCTGTCAACACTGCAAAATGGATAAGTAATAATAAAAGGCATTCGGTGTTGGATTTCTTATTATGGAATTTGTGTAAAAAAAACTCTCCAAAAACACATCGCAGTCCAAGGCTGGGGACGGGAGCCCTCTTCACAATAGCCTTAAAAGTTAGCTTCTGGGCAATTGTACACATCATCGGGCCCCAGATTACACTTCCATAGTGTCCAGCATATCAGATTTTTCTCATCAGTCCTGTTCATCGCTCTGTGGTGAGACACTGACGCATGCATCACAGCTGAAAAAGCTCCACTTCAGCAAACTTCAGGGTTTGCAGTTTATTTTCAGTAAACATCACAGTAGACATCACACTTATTTTTATCACTTGTCCGATCCGACAACTGGATGAGGCATTTCACTTCACACAGAGACAGACTTCTTACTTCATTTCATTGTTTTCCTACAGTGACCATCTATTGTTTCGTCAATATGTCATATCTATCACATAATGTGCATAGTTTAAAGGTTTACATTTTAAAACAGACATGTCAAACACAGACCTGACCTTAGCTTGATTAGCAAGCTAGTTACAGGTGACCAAATCTGCCAGTGCTAGAATAGAAAGGTCAGTGGTCTGAAATCAAAGAACCACTGAGTCAGAGAATGCTCAAAAATTGGATTGTAAATCAGCAAACGGTGAACTGCATGCTGTGATGGAAGAATACGACGACAGCCAGATAGCTGTGGGAAACACGGTGTAGAGCGGCAACGGAGCAACACCTGTGCTTCCAAGAGCCAAACACAAACTGTCATTTCTAGTAAGACCTCTCCATCACAGGGCACTCCTGGCTGACATTGTTCTCATCCCAGCTTTATGTTGCAATAACACGTGATCCATAAAGAAAAAGAATCACTGCAATGTGACGTCTTCGTGAATGACAGCGCGGCTACATATATCACTGCAGATGACTCCGGTGGACATTCTTTTCATGTGGCAGCCGTATAACTCAGTTTGTATGACAGTTAAAGAAGAAAAGAAAAACTTCCAACGATGGCCCGTAGCTGCTGCTGGGAAGTCAAATGGCTCCTGCAAATGTTCTTAGAATCATCGTTCTGCATGGGCAACTATTAGCTGCATATATTGGCAGGAAAATGATGTGAAGGCACGGGATAAAATATACACTCCCATCACAGTCAGAAGCTTCCTACGTCCAAGATAGTAAAATCCATACATTGCTCGAAGGCACAAAGCTGCTGTAAAGTCTGCACTAACACCAGTGTGGCCTCAGTTGGGACTGAACACTTCATGCAAGTTGGTGTTTTATCTGGCTAACCAACTGAGCTGATCATCGTACCACCCCCACCCCCCACCCCCACCCCATCGTCATGAATACAATCTATTTAAGAGTTTGCAACATGTCTGTGTGACAGCAGCCCTGTATTACTTTCTATCAGTGTTGTGCAGGTGTTGCCCGACTTGGAGCGGAGTCTGTTTGTGAAAACGTGCACCAGCGCTAATGTGTTAGTGACGCCGGGGCTACAGAGGATTTGTTAGAGGAAACTAAGCCCGGCTCCCGTCCGCTTTCTGAGGTATTATCCTCAGTCATCTTTCCTTCACACCTCACAGTCTGATTGAAAAGCCTGTTTGTAAATTTCCAAACTTCACTGTGGCGCATTGGTGGCTTGTGCTGATACCGAGTGTCTGTGCCTTATTTAGGCTTTCGGATAAGACTTCTTTTCCTGAAATTATTTTGCGAGCGTGCACTTGTTTGCTTTCAATATTGCTTTGGTAATCCCGCACTGGACTGCAGCTACAGACTTAGACATTACTCTAAAAATCTAAATCTGGAATATTGGCACTCATACAGAGGTGCAGAAATATCTCAACAACCACATAAGGCTGTTACAGTTACAATCTGCTTCCAGACAAACATTCATCAAAAAAAGTCAACCCGTTTACAGATGATATATTTCTTGGGAAATATTTGAGAGAAAAATAATCTGCTTCTTTCTTTTCTTTCTTCTTTCTGCTTCTTGCATGGATAAAGAGATTAGGCTTAAATCAGGGGTGACCACTGAGTGATGGTGGCCTTATTACGTGACAGATAAGCAATTAAAATGTTGAATTTGCAAAATCCTGATAACCAGCAGGTTCACAGCCAGGGTTTTTATGAATCATTGATTGTAAAAACTTTTGTTTTGGAAAACAACACGGACCGAAATTATTTATGAATTTGTGTATATGTTTAGCAATGCAATGTATAGACAGCACTCTGCTGCACTCGGGCTATTTTTAGCAAAAGGGAGTGCAAAAAAAAAAAGATGAAAGTAGCTCCCAGTTCAGTATGGTACAGTACATGGTAATTCCATTCGCTATCCTTCAAAGCAGGGAAAGTGAGGGCTCTGATTTATTCATAAGCCGGGCTCCTTCTGCCAGAGAGCATTAGACAAAGGCAGATCACCCAAAGGTAGGGATTTTGCTGAGAAAAGCAAATAACAAAAGCGTTTACATGTTGCACCAGCACAGGTTGAGTTAGCGGTACGCTGGAGTCAACAGACAAGTTCTGACAAGCAGAACTTCTGTATCAAGAGGCTAAGCCAATAGTTTGTTTCCATACACATTCGAGACGGCTGATGGTCAGGTTCTTCCATTAATTCCAATACTGTGGTGTAAAATGCTTCTCGCTGGGCTTTAAGATTTCTTGCAGCTTCATGTCAGAAATAATTCAACATGATTCTGGCTGCACAGCTTCCATCAAGCTTCTGTCAGTCCTTATCAGAGAGTGAAGGTCAACACTCTGTCCTGCTTACCTGGACTCCTGCAGCCCCGCTACATGTCTTCACTCCGCACCTCCAGGCCTGAATCTCACCTGACTGCTGGGCCCGGAGAGCAGAAAACACTGCATTCATCTCCGTCAGTACTACCAGAATGTTGATAAATCACTAACTGCAATATTGGCTGAGACTAATGTAAGGGGGGGAAGGTTGAAAAAGTCAATACCAAAAACACCTACAATTTTGGGGGATATTTAACTTACAGTATGAGTTATTGGTGTCTCTGCAGGATTAAATTCTAGTCAGGCTATACAACCATCTGAAACAAGTTTTGGATCATTATGGGTCAAAACATCTTTGCTGAATTGCAGAATGATCGATGAGGTTTAGTTCAACGCTTTAAGGCATGACAAGATATTTTTAGACAGCAAATGAAGTTAAACTTTATATTGTAAAAAACACTATGTTTTCGTTGAACCAGCTGTTAGGGTTATTTATGGTCAGCTCTCATCTAAATCTGGAACAAATGACTGATTTAACAGTAGAATAGGGAAAAATGTGTCCACGCTTCTTTATATCTGAAGATGTGCTGCTTTTTGGATATCTCTGGGTTTTGGACTGTTGGTTGGACAAAACAAGGCAATTGAAGATGTTCCCTTGGGATCGGGGTAATTGTGATGCAACCTAATCACCGGAATAAATGTTCGCAGTGTAGGTTTCTGCAAACAACAATTCATTATGTTGCAACTTTTGAGCATCCGTTTTCAATTTCACGCTGTGCTTATGCTCTTGTTAGGCTTAGGCACAATAATTACTTGGTTAGGGTAAGGAAAAGATCATGTTTTGGCTTAAATTAAATTTCCTGCTTTATTCGTCACAAATACACCATGTAGCTTGGCAGCCTCAACTCCACCCTCCTATTATGGATGTGAACTTGATATGACACGCATAATAAAAATGTCACGTACAAATGTGAACATCAGCGCCAACATTTTGTCCTGGTGACTGGGCTGTGTAATGGATGTTTGTGTGTATAAAAGATGAAACAGAATTTTTTAAAAAAAAAGGATTTATCAAGCAAAAGAACTGTGAGATTGATTGATAATGAAAATGTCACAGTGAAATGCTGACAAGAGTGTAACCAAAGTGTACATTGCAAGATATGAGATGCATATGCATTAAATATTACGCCCCCGATCAAACGTGATGTTGGTGGTGACATTTCTAATCCTAGTTATTAAACTGGTAGATTCATTTGAAATCACACCTTTCAACACACTGAACCACGCACGCTGACGGCAGACAATCGATTATCACACCGTAATAATCACACTTCCTCTCAGGATTCATCCTACACTGACAACAATCAAATTAAATGACAACATCAAATAATGTATGCTGTCTCTGGTGTGCATTCTGTCATTAAATAACCAGAGCATCCATGACCAAAAGGTTGTTTCTAATAAAGAGAAATTACTTTTAATCTAGAGCCTGCGGGGCCTCTTAGATGTGATCTGGTCACACTGATCAATATCTCTCTGTACACTCCTTCCTGCTGCTTCCAACAACGAGACCAAGACATACTCAACGCACAGATTTAGATTATTTTCTAAATAACAAATGGGCTCTCTTAAAGCCATGCTGCCAATATGACAACATTTGTGAGCAATGCTAGCAAAGACAATTTATTCATTCTCCACAATGCACTTGTAATACCACATCTATACAACATAACTAGTGCAATGCTATTGGTTGAAGATTGCTGATTTTTAATTTAATGCCAGTGGAAAATTAAGTCCATAATATATAGTTGAATGATATATGTTTGACATAGTCGGAAAGGGTAACAATTTAATAATATAATCTGCTGGCTTCATTGTCATGAATATCATGACTATATGATGTGCAGAGAACGGTAATACTTCTCTGTTATCTCTGTGTTCATCATTACCAGCGACCCCTTCACAATTGTTAATATAAAAATATTGATCAGTGCAACTCTAATCACCTATCATCTCCAAGCCCAGTGATTTATTCACGAGAAAGAACATAAATTCTATGTTTCTGTCTTGTAGTCATGTAATTACTTCACACCAAGGTACAATAGAGTTCTGCTTGTGCCACTAATATAATTTCCATTAGTTTTACGGTGAAACATGACAGTAAAATGAACTTCAACCATGTCAAATTATCCACTAGCTGCCTGTCTAGCTGGTGGCCAGGGAAATATTTCACTCGGAGAGCAGAAGCGACTGACAGATGCCCTAGCAGCAACACAGCATTCATCAAGGCTTCAGCAGGCTGTGAATACAGAGGCAGCCTCTGCATGTATCCACCTGCAGCTATTAAGACTGCCAAATCCCAGGCATGAGAGGAGCTGGCTGAAGCACTACTCCGGTATCACAGACCTGACCCCGCTAGACAACAGTCAGCTCTGGGTGTTAAACCACCCCATCCGCTCCATACATCACTGTTATCTCCATCACCCCTGTGAAGATTAGCCTTCAGCCCGCACTACCTACCTGTTCTGACTGCAGCTGTTGAGCAAACACCCAGAGAATCCAGGCAACATGAGATGATAACCCCAAAAAACAAGGTTAATATTCTGAAAGGTGAGGGAATGCACTCGTGTACAGGATGCCTTTAGACAAACCTCCATAATAAATACAGCACGAAATCATGTAACTCAATCTCTGGAGTTTTTCTGTAAAATCACATTGTTAAAACATTTCAAATGCACCACTCTGTTTATCTCTGTTGAATGGAATAAAGCTTTATTTAAGGAGTTCTCATTTTGCTCAGGTATGCCAGAAACACCCAGAGGCGCACCTGGAAGTTCCTAGACCCCAAATAAGGAAACATACGCACATGCTCACTTTGTCGTCACTGAGAATGTAAACAGCAACAGACCGATTGAAATTTATGTCGGCGTATCAGCTGAATTTTATGCAGACTGCGCTGCATTTCTGGTGGAACAAGAATAAACCTACACTGCTGTGAACTGTTTATGTGCTGGCTTGTCTTTGAATGAAAGGAGCCTGGTGGCCGAAGTCAGGCTTGCGTTTGTCATTAGTGGGGATGAGGATGTGAAGGGACCCATATGTATTCTCTAGATGACCCTCATGAGAGTAATCGACGGCGCTACAGGAACGTGGGAGGTTTATTAAGTCAGTGCTTAGAAATTAAGCCACAAAGTGGCATATTAATCATCATTCCAGTGGACTAAGTGACAGAGGAGTGTGATCATTGAATACAATTTGGGTGGGAGGTGGGGGGGACATTTGAATGAAAATGGGTAATGGCATATTTATGATGCTGTAGTACCATCCTGGGTGGGAATAGGGTGAGTGGGTGTGAGTGTCTGTGTGTGGGTGTGTGTGTGTGTGTTTGTATGTGTGTGTGCGTGCATGAAAACACAATCAAACTGAATGACATCTGAAGAAGGAGGTGAGGGACTTATTGGATACAGCACTTCAAATATGAGATAAGCATCAGAGAACTGCAGGCACATCTAGGACACACACACACACACACACACACACACACTTACAGTACAGTCACTAGATGAGATATAGTGGGTGGACAGAGAAAGGATAAGCTTTTCAACATTTTTACTATCACTGTCTTTATCATTTTCTCATCACATTCAGTGGATTTAAGACTTAGTTGGGCTATTTCAGCACTGATATATACACGTCCCTCATTGTATATCTCATATTAACACGTGAGAAAAATACCAGAGCATTTAATGAAAGAAACACTTTGAGAAAGCCTCCGTTCACACTCTCACAATCTCTCTGCCAATCTGTCGCCGCAGGTGTCTCCCGCGCTTCCCCCTGATCATCGAACCACTGATGGAGTGTGGAGCAGAAAAAAGGGCGCACGTCACTTCTACCTTTACCACCAGCCTCTGCAAATATGCGCGCACGTCCTGTGCATCGTGGAAAAACTCTCCAATTTTCGCATTAGCGGTAATATCTCTCCACACCGCGGGGTACCGCCATGCAAAATTGTGCGCCGCAGAGCGGCGAAATGCGCAAAGGGATCACGGTGTCTCAGCCCTGTGTGGAAAGCACTGTTGACACTTAACTTTCTTTAAAATGCTAAAATGTGGGGATAGAGGGAAAGATAAAGCATCAAAGGGGGATCATCCCAGCCTGCGGGACTAGTCGCACGGCACCTGTGCAAACGCATGGCAAAAGGAAGAGGCAGTGAATTATCCGCGCGCGGCGACGTGCAGGCAGGCGGGATACACGCCGAACTGTACAAAGATCGCACACTATGGCATGGCACAACAACTTTGACGGATGCTTACCTGTTCAGGAGAAGGAGACACGACAGTCAGCTGAGAAGAGAGGATGTCGGGGCGGGCGGAGCGCACCGAGCCACGCAGCCTGCTCTGTGGATGAAAGGAAGGACTGTACACGTCCAGCAGTGAACTCCAAAGTGCGTCTGTCTTTTCAGACCGCCCCCCCTTACATCAAACTATTTCCAACTGTTTCCTCCTCATCACCGTGGCACTCGATTCAAGGATCATTTATCACTCGCGTGCAGCATTTGGTGGCCTGTTTGCTTCATGGGGCAATGTTCTATGCAACACACACACATATACACGCACACGTATATACATATTTCTGTATATACATATTTACAAATACGTATTTGTATCAGTTAAATGAGAAAATATCACATGTCATCATAATGTGAGATTGGGATATTTCTGCGCGTTTATTTTAATTTTTATTGTTTTGTATTGTGATGCGTTTTGATCCCTTTTCCAATTATTTCAGTACCAAACCAGCAGTATTAAAAGTGTGTACACAATATGCAACATGTCAAAGATGCTTAATTTACTTTAAAAAGGTAAACGTTATGTGGATACAATTTAGAAACATTACCTTGTCTGTGAACATTTCTGCCAGAGTCACGTCAGATAGAATTTCATCAGCAAAGGTGGTTGACTAAATATAACTCCCATGTATGACTTCATACATTTTCTTTTTTGTTTTGATTGAGTGACCCCGAGTTGCAGATTTTACACACTGTGCACTTTTCACCATCAAATGATCAAATGATCTGTAAATCCCAGAGTCGGCTTCTCCAAATTATGCTACAGCTGCTAAGCTAACTACGCTACTGCTTCGTACTTAAACCTGCAATAACTGATTTTCTGTCCACTTGTGTTCAGTGAGAACACATTGTGAGCACAATTTATCATCATCTAAATTGTCACCTTTAAACAGATATTTTGAATTTAGCACAGCATTTATCGGATGAGGAACAACATCGTTACTTATTTGGAATCATGTTGCTGACCACCAATTACAAATGTAATTCCAATATTCGCAATCGTTTTTGTTCCATTTTTGGTCCCTACCAACTCCTGAGAGACATATCCAACTCAACTGTGGTTAGTGCTGTGCAGCTGGTGTAGCCTACAGTAGGTTTTCAGAGCTTTTTACATGAGAACATACATGACATAAATGACCAAAATGGCATTGCTTTGTAAAATGAGGTGGTAATTGGCATTCTGTGTTGATCATAGATCAAGATGTGGTTCGCAGTAAATATTATGTATATATCTGACAAAAGCAATGATAAGGAGCGAAGAAACTTGCCGTAATTATACAAAAGCTTATTTTTTTTTAAACAGGATATTAAGATTAATATATTATATATTAATATAAATTATTGATATTAAAAGGTTTTGAAGGAGCACCTGAAATGTGAAATACCTAAATCTAAATGTTTAATGCAAAATCAATCATCAGTCAACAAACATTCCAGCCCGTCCTCTTTTTATTGAAATCAAACATTTTTACTTGGTCTGAAAATCCTTCAGCTCTGCTGCTCCTCGTGCACTTGTGGCACCACTCTCACAGATTCCTGCCCTTTATTATCCGTGCTTCTTCTGTTACCACTGCATTTGTTCAACCAAGGTAATGACTTTGAGCTTCACCTATTTTTAATTGAGTTCCGGGCAACAAACTAATTTCTGACAAAGAAAAAAAAACAAAACAACATAACATGGAAGTAAAGATAAAGCAAAGTAAATTAAAACAGTTGAGATAATTAAAAACACAGAAGACCTGAGGGAGAAAAAGATGGGAGGTTGCATGTTCAGCATACCTTTTTGTACATAAAAATACCGACGGGATGGTTTTCTTATTGAAAATGTAGCGGCCTTTTAAAATTCTGCTCTGTTACTATTACAAGACTAATGTCAATTATATGCGGTCAAAGAAGAAAATGATGATAAAAACGATGAGGAGATGTGGAGGGGGATTCTCTTTGTCTGGACCATAGACAGAGAAGGGATTCGGTTTCTGGCTACATTATGAGGGCCTCGGACGGTAAAGGAGCAGAAAGAGAGTGAAGTCATTATCGTTACAGATGATAACTCCGGGGGCCATTCATGTAAGGACAAATCCCAGAGGAAGTCACGCCAGCAGTATGCACATCATTATCAATATAATCAACTCCCTTGTGAAATTCCAGCCCCCCCCCCCCTCAAAATAGAAAGGAAGTGGCAAGGGTAGATTTCGGTTTCATGATCTGTGGAGAATGTGCTCAGGATCCAGGAATGCAAAACTACAGCAAGGGCAAATATGCAGTTATCAGAAGCGCCTGCATAATTAAAGTATTCATTTCATGTAATTACTGTCTAATCCGGTGGGACACCAAGTATTACAATCTGAACTCCCTGATATTGAACAACCTGGGAAAGTGTTGCAGAGCTCAGTAATATTAGATGGTTTCAGTCCTTTGGGTGAGAAAGTCACTGTTGAACTCATTGATTCATCGGCTGTTAGTCATTTCCACATGAGCATGTTCAGTGTTTCTGTCTTAACATAGCAAGAGGGTCCAAGAGAAACAGTAGGCTTTCCTTTGGTCTCGCAATAGTTGAGAAGGTAATTTATGATGAGATATTTGTTTGTGCCAGGTTTGGAAAAAAATATAAACAGAAGCAAACCAGGTCATGTACAAACACCAAATTGTCTCAGGACTTTTTAATTGGAAGAAGTCTGATAACCTGCCACTTTGAAAATGTAGGTGCATGGTAATAAGATACAAAAAAGATATCTGATTGCCATTTGTATAACTTCATACACTTCTCTGCTGTGTCATTATGGAACCCACTTCCTTTCCTGTAAACACCTGACCTACTCTGTCTTTGACCGGCTTACTCTGATATTTCCCATGTTAACCCAGTTCAGGTGAAACCAACAAACAAGATGTTAAGAAGCGATCTGCAGCGGTGCTGGTAGGCCTTTGGATACAATTAAGTAGTTAAGCTTTTCACCTGTTTCCAGTCTGTGTGCAGAGCTGAGCTAACCAGCCGCTGCTGGTGCAGTACGGTAGCTCAGTATCAGTATCTTGGCGATACCTAGGCCTGCCACACACTTATATTATAATTTGTATCAGATATTCTGTCAGTGCAACTTGCAAACTGTGACTTGTGTTGTTCTTTTCTGTACATGCAACATCTATTGCATGTCTCTCCGTCCTGGGAGAGGGAGCCCTCGTCTGTGGTTCTTCCTGAGGTTTCTTCCATCTTTCTCCCTGTTAAAATGCTTTTCTTTTTTTTCCTCAACATGGCAAGTCTTCCTTCCTTGAATCAAGGGTCTAAGGACAGAGGATGTCGTTCACTGTACAGATTGTAAAGCCCATTGAGGCGATGTGATTGTGATTTTGGGCTATAGGAATAAGACTGATTTGATTGGATTTGATTTGATTTGACAGTAGCACGATAAAGACATGAAGGAGGAATCAATGTCCGCATCTAATCCTTGGCAAGAAAAAGCGAACAAGCATATTTCCCAATATGACGAACGATTCTTTTAATATGGTTGTGGTTATGGTTATGTTTTACAATGTAAAGTAAAACCGTTAAGCAGTTTATAAAAGTCATTTTTGATTTTTTTGTTTTTTGTTTTGTTGTTGAGCTGATTGATGACTCATTTTAGTTGCTGCTACATGTGTTCGAACACATTGATCAATGTGATGGGAGTATTCACTCTCTTCTTATGGCACGTTCGGTGTGAAGGTGCCGTGAGAATCCAGAATGCTTCTGTCTGTGTTTGTGTGCATGTGCTGGTCGAGCTGTTGTGTGTTAGACAGAAACACCGACATCAGCTTTTGTTTCAGCAGCTGCAGAGAGCAATTATATTCCACACACCTAGCTTTCCATCAAGGTGACTGTTGTTGGATACAGAAGACGGTTTAGTCCCGAGTTTCCACCACATCTCAGCGATTGACTGCTAAGAGAAAATGAGACAGCTGCCTTTTGATGTCACACTTTCATTTGCATAATCGCCTTCATTCAACAAGGGTTAAACTGAAAACACGAAGGGGCAAAGACCTGTGTTCTCAACCACTTTATGTGCGAGCCACAATACAAGCTTACACTATTTTGTGTTTCACGCTATTCCGTAACAAAGAAGCCTGTCACAATACAACATGTAATTTATGTGTGCTGAGATTGGTGAAGTGCAGACTCACCTATTACCTCCACTGTGCATACTCAACAGCACATTTAGTATGATTATTCATTATATATATTTTTTTTTATCTTTGATACAAAGCTGCTTTGTGTCGTGCTTGTGGTCACCCACCAAGCATCTGTTTTAGCCTATTTTGTGATTATCTGATTGAGATTTTGTCAAGCATGCATTGTTAATGCTGTATTGCATCCATCCTCTTCGTTTGTTTGTTTGTTTTTTAGTAAAATATGTCACTGTAATACCACAAATTCTGCAGGCTGCACCGATCAATATGTTCATCGGGTCAAATGTTGTGTCACTCAGAGTGATGAACCTTCAGAGAATCATATGGAAGATCTTTCAGTCACATACTCTTTAGGATTTGCTTTTAATGCATCATCTACAGCCATAGTGAGCAGCTGTTTTCAGCAAAAAAAAAAAAAAAAAGCTCTGATAAACTCACTGTATGCTACCCACATAGCAACAAGCACCAAACAGACAAATTTAGTGAATAACTGTTGAGCATAAATGATCATTCAGATGCCAAAGAGCCAGATCCTTGCTACAGGAGTTGGCAATCAAAGCATTTATCAGGGGGGAGAGAAACACAGCTTCAAATAACTGTTAGCACTGTTGCCTCACAGTAAGAACTTCCTGGGTCAAATACCACTGGGGCGGGACATTTCTGTTTGGAGTTTCCATGGTACCCTTGCATGGGTCCTTGCATGGGTTTCATCCAGGTTCTAAAGTGTCCCCCACTAAACAGCTACATTAAGTTGATTCTCCTGCAGTATCCTTGACCAGGTCACTGGCTTCAATCTGGAGTAAGTCACCGGGTTTGTACGCTGCCCACTGCTCCCTCGAGATGTACATTGTATGATATGTGACAAAATTAAAGAATCTTCTGTTTAAACAATTTCCCCCCAGGGATTAATAAAGTATTCTGATTCTGATTCTGATTCTGATTGCTATCATTTTCTCCATGATAAGTTTAAGGTCATAACGTCA
This sequence comes from Diplodus puntazzo, assembly GCA_963678695.2. Lineage (NCBI taxonomy): Eukaryota > Metazoa > Chordata > Actinopteri > Spariformes > Sparidae > Diplodus > Diplodus puntazzo. Next base: position 29,868,948 of record OZ023157.1, on the reverse strand, counting down.
GTATTGTGCAAGCTGTTTATTGTGTGTCAATCATGTGTTATCTTTGGGTCCGTGACTCCACTCCTTTTCTTGAAGTGAAACCTTCCCTCAATAAATCATAAATTGAACAAGATTAGTGTTGAGCAGGAAGGCATTGATACACTGCCTGAGTAGCTAATATTGCTTTATATGACTTCAACATTTTGAAGGTCAGCATGTTTGCTGTTTAATTAGAAGTTGAATGGAGGATTTAAAATTTGTCTCCGTCTGCCCACTGGAAATCTGATTTACATGGTATGTGTTCTTAACTTTGAAAAGCAGCGTGCAGTATTTACTGCATAGGTCATACTACCCCAACAGAGTATGTAGTAGATAGTTCTGGCAACAATTTAATTTTCTTTTTTCATGATGTAGTGCATCTGATTAATCTCCAGCACACCTTTCACTTCACTTGTAGTAAACAGCATGCAGGAGTTCATTCCTGATGTCTTCAGGCCTTGGTCTTCTCCTACACAACTGTCGAGCCAAGGTGTACTCTCTACATCACATTCTTCTAAAATGGATGTTTGATGCTTTCATTTGTTGTTAATTACAACTCTTTTACTAACGTTAGGTTGGAGACCTTATTTATCTGTTGGTCACAGACTTAGACAAATCACAGAGGTCAGACGACTGTAATCAACTATTTATCTTAACATGTTACAGTTATGACTAAAAAAATGACACTAGAAATAAGGTTTGCTGATGTCACGTATCTCCGCAATGCAAATCAACTGCCAGTTGTCTGCCCAGAAGTGACTTTTTGGCATTGGCATCATGGTGATTTGGTCTATTCAGGAATCACCTGGCAGAGTTGGAGTGTGCCCCACAGCCTCATATGCTGAAGTTAAGAAAGTTGTCGATGGTCATCAAATCACAGCAAACAGCAGGGAGGCTACTTGTTCAATGCAGAATCTGATATCGCAGTGTTGGTGTTGCTAATAGAGCATCGTAACTAATGTTGCTCCCAGGCCATGATTGAAACTGACCAATAATTTTTTATGATGTCTTCTAACATGTTTTAACATTGTGAAAGGAAATGGTGTATTTTAACCCAAGCCATATTTTCCTCAACCTAACCAAGTATTTAAGTTCCCTAAACCTAACCTAACAGCAACATAAAACTTGAAAGAAAATGTGATATGAACCCTGGTCCTGTGAGCAATAGCCCTGCTCACAATAGTTGCAGATTTGTAGGTTGAAATGATTGCCCTGGAGCAACATTAAATATGATGTTCTAGGAAGAACATGCACACGAGCTTGAACTATTACATCAGAGGAACATGATTGCTCAGTTTTAATTCTGATGTTCTGGGAACAACTCCAAAATGGCAATATCAGATACACCCAGGCACTGGAAAAATACTGCAACAACTGAGCAATAGTTGTTAATTTCTTGGATAATTGTGGCTGAACATTTACAGTGTTTGCTGTGCAGTAAAACCAGCCACCTTCTCATGGGTATGAATCATTATCAGACTATTCCAGATTTAGTTATTTGGTGTGTGTGTGTGTGTGTGTGTGTGTGTGTGTGTGTGTGTGTGTGTGTGTGTGTGTGTGTGTGTGTGTGTGTGTTTCTCTGGTTACAGGGCTTGTCATTGTTGGCATCTGTAGATTGCTAGCTGGTCACCAAAGCAAACTTTGCTGGATTGGTATAAGAGTCAGTGCGACTCGTGTTGGTAAGGAAGTAGGCTATTTAGCTAGCAAGTTCTCACAAGGTACACTATTTCTGAAAACAAGTGTCTCTATGCTATAATTTGTAATATGATTATAGCTATGTGATTCAAATAAATAAGACTCCTTCCAAAGCACACCAGCGTGCGTTGACTCACAGTTGGAAGAGTTCTAACTGGCCTGCACTCACGTTGATATTAATGTGGAACACGGGCTAGGCATAGAAAAAAAAATGGGACCACCTTATTTTGCCTTTGTAGAATCCACTTGAAGTCTTCAAGCATTTGTTTCCCCTGAAGCCTATGAAGAATGCGTATCACTGCAGCTGATAAAGCACTGTCTCACATCTTTTTTTAAATCTAAGTGTGAAATAACGTGCGGTGCTAAAAATAAGTTGAAATCTTCAGGATAAAATCTAAAGATTTCCGGGCTGGACTGAGCCCCCAGTATTTCGAGATCCTAACGCCGCCTCTGGTGTGTACTACAGTCCCCTGCTTTTCAGTACACTGTGACCATTGATAATTATTCATCGTATTTCCTCTCACTCAGTGTGGGTAACATTTCAGAGGAAAGAGACAAATCAGCGATGCTTTTTATATCTAGACCTTTCAATCAGGATCTGACCTGTCTGTAATAAGTGACACCAAAGGCCGGCTTTGTAATTTATGTGCTGCCTCAACAAATTGCTTCACAGGGGACCAGAGGAGAGCCTTTCTTTTTCTGGCGGATAAAACCCGTAGAGACAGAGCCTTCTCGTACTCCAAGCTGGTATCTGCCTTTACTCCACCTCCCCCAAACATAATAACTACATTTAAAGATGATCATGTGAATGCTTTTTTTCTATAAACAGCTGTGTAACTGCAAAGGAATGTAATGACTTTGATTGTATGAAACCCTGCCATCATTTGTCATATTATTATAGCTGTTGCAGCTTTAATCAGAAAACCTCTCTGTAATGTGTCTGTGGCGGCTTCTGCTATTGCCTTAAGTCACACTTCTGTCTTATTACATCTCTGAAATTTTATTTGCTTGCTGAGGCAACACAGGTTTCTCCCTCTAATTGTCTCTTCAGGGAGAGGGACGTCTTCATGTGTGAAGGTAGGGAGCAAACATGGGACCCACTTTCATCTGGCCACAGGACATGGTGACTAACAGTTGAACCTCTGTTTGCTGGAGCAGTCACTTCTGGTTTCCAGTACCACAAATGCTGCAATTATTCATAAAAGATCACAAATATTTATTCTGGTCATATAGATGTGCAGGATTTGTGTTTGAGTGAAGGCCAAATATTCAAAAATGTCTGTATTCTAAGCCTCTAACCTAATTTTAGAAATAAACAATTTACTCAAGCACCGTGCATGAATAAGATTTTGATATAGTCGAGTATTTCCATGGTGTATAAATAGCAAATGTGCTTGTGCCCACCTGTGCGCCCCTGGACATGTTGGTCTTAATATTAGTTGTGGTGAGGCACACTGATGGTGGATTGCTGTCTTGAGGCAGCAGAAAGCGACAGCGCCGTAGGCCAGTCAAAAGCGCAGTCTGTTTCCTCCTGTTTAAAGGATTAGATGCTCCTACACAGGCGGGTTCACTCTGTTCACACGCTCTGATTTTATGATTTGAGAGGCTAATTTCAGTTATTTAAAAAATGTCCATGAACGCAGTTATATCAGTGAAACAAATATCATGGCACATTCAGTCAACTAAACTAAAAGCTTTAGCTATATACTCTCCAAAGGAAGCTGGTCAGGAGTTTTAAATAATGAAGTTTATCAACTGTTCCTCGTGCACATATGCACAAGTTAATGTAGAGAGGCACATATTGTTTCTGCTGCTGGAGGATCGATGCAGGTAATGTCACTGATATTTTCTTCATTAAGGAGGTATTTCTCGCCTCTCATCCTGACTTTATTGATCAGGATATGTGATCATATGACCCGTCCCGTCTGATCCACTGACTGAGATCAGGACACACACAGAAGTACGCATCAGCACTCCTCCTCCTCCTCAGTTTATTTTTTCATATGCAGTCAAACAGAGTTGTTGATGGGACAGATGATTGTGAAATGGTGGGGCACTGGGGGCAGAGGGTCCCAGCAGCTGAGTATCACATCCGTCTCCATCACTGAAGGCAAGTGGCACTGTTTAATACGTGCCAGTCCATGGCGCGTGATGCTCTTCAAGGGAATGGGAGACCGCATTCAGATTGGTTATATGGTTATATGTTCCGCCCAAAACACACCCATGACTAGTCTAAACACCACCTCTTTGCGGCGTGCACCACACTACACCCAGATTATTTGCCGTTTAGCTGGTAAAATGGACTTGGACACGCCCTAAATGCACGAATGCACCACGCTTTAGACATCTAAATAGTGCTCTTGAATCCAGAAACACAATGGTGAGGGAAATAACATAGGCTATACTCTGACATAAAAATGGAAAATAGAGTTGCATTTACACAACACTTTTTCAATTTTTATGACCCAAAGGCTTGTCACATTAACTCAGTCATACACTGATGGCAGAAGCTACCGTGCAAATAGATCTTTCAAGTGTTCAAGTGCATAACCTGCTCATATGGCCCCTCCCAAGTGTAAAAAAAAAAATCTATTCCAACATGTGAACAAGAAGAACAAGAAGCAGTCCCTGGCTTCCTAGGCATGTGCATTATGTCCTCTTCCAGATTCAGAGGTGAGGAACAATGTACCATTTTTTTTCATGAAAAGCTGTCTTCGTGACGTGTCCCTGCTATCTCGTCTGACATTCCAACCCCAGAGTATCAGTGAGGCATCTCTGGGCAGGAGAGACAGCACAATGGGAGAGGAAGATTTCCTTTAAGTGTTCCTCTCAGAAGCATTGCAATAGATCCTTAGACTGATCTCCTCTCCTGCTTCTACATTAAATACAACAGGTGACTGAGAGTCTGTGCTCAGACTTCTGCCTTCTGAAAGAAAGACACATCACAACTTGAAAGAATTTTTTCTGTAACCTTGAATTGACAACACGTAATTGCTCTAAATGGGCAGTAATGGTTATGCTGATTTTTAAAAATGGTTTCTGAATTGACTGTGTGTGGGCTGTTACTTACCAGCAGTATGGTTTGATTCTCAGGTGGTCCATAGGAATCACTCCTGAGAACTTTTGAGTGGACTTTTAAGCTCATAATATATTTGTTTCAATATACCTTTTATTTTTCCAAATAATGTTAATAAGTCATATGCCATATCGGTCAAACATTTAAGCCTCCATTGAGGAGAGTCAGAAGCCTGCCAATAAGAGACATTATTCCATGTAAAATGCACATACACTGTTACTTTGGCACGTTTTTACATGAATATCAATTCTTCTAAAGCCCTTGTCATAACCAATTAAAGTCTCATGTTTTAATACAGAATATCATCTGCCCAGGTCCTTTGTCATCTCTCAAAAGGTGTGTTTATTGACTGTAAACCATACAGTCGTGGTTTTACTGTCAGCAAAACTGTGTGTAGACCAGCAAATTAGCCTGTAGACATTAATCATAGACTGTATTCACATAGCCATTTTCCTCTGATTTCACGCTCAAGGTGGGAAGCACAAATGTCGTGGTTCAAGTTACAAGTCATAGAGAATTAGCAGCTGAAAAGACAATAAAAATCTGGTACATCAAGCCATATATCAAGGTAAAAAAAACATATTTGATAACCTATTAGCTATGAGCAACCGCAGCTAACATTAGTGTTCAACAACTTCCTAACTAACGTTACCATTTGATGGTGTTACATGATACGATTAAAAAATGTATTGTGAAATATCGACACACATCTTGAACACATTTATTGAAGCTTGGAAATCAAATGCACTGGATAAAATCCCTAATGTTTAATCAAGTATGATGTTTAACTTTGAGTATGTCTGTATGTCTACCCAGATTTCTACCAGCTTTTGGCTTTTCAGTTGCTGATTAATTCAGAAGCGATCAAATGATAACAGTTTGTCTGACATCCTACATTTAAACCACTTGCAGCCTGGAGCACAGCAGTATGACATTTGAGCTTCCCATCCTGAGTGCGACGAAAAGATAAATGGCCACAATGTCAATATGGTCTATTCACTACTACATAGCAGAAAACTGAAATTTGTACTTTCTTGGACATTGACTGTTGGACCCTCTGCCATGACACAAACGTGACACTAGAATGGATGGACATAGACACCAACAGTAATCCTTACACACAAGGATGGTGGTGCCCATTTGGTCTCCAGAATACAACACCAGCCTAAAGGGACACCTTTTAGTCCCAAGTATGGCAGACTGGTCAGAAGGGTAATCATAAAGACATAAAGACTACTGACAGTATAACATACGGATAGAGCATCTTGGTGCAAAACCTGCATTTGTTCTATTGACCAGCAGAGGGTGACTCCACTGGTTTCGAAAATATGTCCCAATGTGCGTAAGCTTATGAGAAAATGACCCTACTTTTTGCTATATTCTTTACCCCCTTTAATAAAGTTTTCTAATTGATTTAAGGTCTCAATCTCTTCATCACAGCATTAATTTCTTTTGTACTTTTTGTTTCCATGTAGAGTAAAACAGATGATGGAAATGGTGATTGACAAGTCAATACCACAGCATATCTCAGGTTCACAGTCAGATTCAATTAGGATAGATGTGTTTCTATACATATCCCTCCAAGCTTGTCCAAATATGGTCACTTCTGGCTCCAAAAGAAATAAAATAATGCCGGCCATAATGCCATGTCACGGTAAGTTTACATTTGGTGATGACAGGAAACTCATGGCATTATGAGATATAGCAGTTCTCTCAAGTGATATGGGCTTCTTCAAAGTCTTAAACCCAGGGAGAGACATAAGAGACCCACGCTGTGTATCAAACCCAACCTGTTAATGCAGCCACAGCATGTAGCTGATGGAGAAACAGTTTGAGGCCAAGAAGCTTAAAAACGCTTCCTCGTTTCAGGTTCTATAGGAGAATACAGCCTGTACAGAATACAGATGGTGCTGTTAAGGTGATTGTTTAACCTTTTACAATTTTGTAATTTAAAGCTGTACTAATAAATCAATGGTTTTATATTAACATGGAATTAAATGACTGTGTTGTGAAAAGTGGTCACTGGTAGTGATGGGCCCACAGACTTATCACCCAATTCTGCAGTTTCCCTCAGCACTCTTTTTTTTCAGTTCTTCAGCCCACAACTGGTTCAGTCTCACAGCTCTCATGAATCTTGTTTTCAGGCACTGATATCTGATTAAAACCATGGCTTAATTTGTCTCTATCAAATACATTCTATGTAATATTTAATATTATCTATCCTGTCCTTCATTTACTTCCAACCAAAGTTTCTCAAAAATACCTTGTTTGCCTGTTTTGCAGGTGTTTTAAATCAGATCTTAGAAAGAGATAGAGGGAGCGGTCTTGTCACGTAGTGGCGGCAGAAGTGTAATTCAAGCTGTGAGTTTTGTACATGAAATGCCAGCTATGTTGGCATGTGATTTATGCTTTCTAATGCCTAATTTTGACAAATTATCACTGTAAACCTCATAAGTAAGTAGGCGTTTGTGCTGTGAAATGATGAAGCGAGTATGGTTGATTCAAGTTGTGTGTGTGTGTGTGTGTGTGTGTGTGTGTGTGTGTGTGTGTGTGTATAGGAGTGTGCAACGTGAATCAGGAGTGATTGATCAAATGAAGAGACAGACAGAACATTTCACTTAGTTTGCTTTAATAGCCTGCTACTTTTTACAGTTGTTGGTAGAACATTCTGCCCTAATTCCATCCCTCTCATCCATTGTTCTGTTGTGTATATACATATATATATATATATATATATATATATATATGTATATATATATATATATATATATATATATATATATATATATATATATATATATGGTAATCTGCCTGGAAATAAATAAAAGGTGTAGAATTTGACACTTTCTGCGGCAACCGCTTAATACATTTTAAGCAATACTAAATACAAAGCAAAGAGCCACCCAACACAAATCGGCCAGGATAGTTAAATTTTTTTAACAAGCACTAACCAAATGGCATAAAAAATTATCGGTAACTTACATTAACATTAGAATTGGTAGAAACTGTAGAAGGGCTAGTAGAAGAGGTAGAATAAGTAGTAAAACAGCTGTGTGTGTGTGTGTCAACTAAGCTATATATATATTGAAGCTTGAGTTTCATTCCAACCACTAGTCTGAATTAAATCAAAGCAAGAAAATCACATTGCCTAATGGGTAGGAACAACACATCCTCATACCTGAATGACCAAATAGGTTAATTAGCAGTAACGCTCAAAATGACAAACATCAGCATCTGTAGCAATTACTTGATTAGCCACTAGAGGTCAAAGCCTCACAGGAAATGAAAATATTGGGTTGTAATAATCTGCTTTCACAGTTGACCCATATAGTCGTTTCCTGGTGATGATGAGCTGGGTGGAAAGAAGAATATGGTTAATATAGAGGAAATATGCAGTTACAATTATTCCAGTGTAAACATTTTGTAGTGTACACACTCTGCAGATTGGCTGCTCGTCCAATGAAATATAAAAACTTTAGAATAGAGATGGGTATCAATAATCAGGTTACCATGTCAGCCGTTGCTACAGCGTGCATGCTACAGACTGAATCTGCTGGTTTCATGGGACGAACCTGCTTCCCATTTTCCCCTGTCTGATCCCATGCTAAAACATGGGCAGATAAAACAGAAGCAAGGTATACACGGAGCCAGAAACCCCAGCATGACAGAGGAGGGAACACCTCATTAACAGCAGCCTCCTGGACTGATCCCAGCACTCAGTCTGGGGAGTAAGAGCCAACTCGCTCCATTACAGGGAAGAGAGAGACTTCTAAAGGGCATGACCATCTGGAGCAAGCCTCGCTCGTTTTTTTTTTTTAAACTGCGTATGGGTGGGAGGCAGAGCCCAGACTCATCAAGCAGGTTGATAATCAGGTGTCACCGGAACTCATTCATGTTGCCATGTGTAGGGTCAATTGTGGCCGCCGGTGAAACTGGAAGAAATGGAAAGAAAAAAAAAAACCTGTGGGATGATTGTTATGCAGGCTGGGTGCGCTCCGAAAGCCCCAGTGTGGTTGAAATATTTTCTGAGATTTCATAGGAGCCCAATTGTTCAAAGAAACAGGACCCTGTCAGATAGAAGTAGGACGAGTTTTTTTTTTAAATAAGAATAAGTACAACCAAGTCTTTTCCCCCACGTTGGTCAGTGTCCAGGAAATGTCAGTGGAATGCCGTGGGGACAGGTGAAAACCCAGTATCCAGTGTTGGGATGACATTCGTCCCCTAAGGACAAATGGTTGCGTATGAAAAATTGATATGGAGCAGAAAATAGACTTCCAGTCCGATATAGAATAAGGTTGACCATGAGACTAGTGCATGAGGAGTCCAAATTATAGCAGCACAATTTACCACAATTAATTATTCACTGGGCAGGAGCTGATATCAGTAGCTAGACATACAATTACAAAGACACGAGGTCGGGCTTGTTTAAGGGTACATCCAGAACAAAACTAATGAGGACTGACGCACTGATTGATGGTAGAGTCTTGGAGCTATTTGTCTGTTCTCTGCTTGTGTCTGGATGAGGCTTTTTCCACTTTTAGCAACATAGGGAGGAATGCGAATGTAGCCGTAGCGTTTGAGATTCCTTAAAGACAAGCTCCCTGTGACATTTTTTCCAGCAGCACGGTGTTGCTTGAGTAAATCCTCCGAGTCCAAAAAATAATTACCTCTTCCATATTACATCACATTATGTATATACATGGAGTGCCCTCAAAACGCTGCTGCAGTAACCTCATCGCCTCTCAACTCAAGGGAGCTGTTCAACATGCTCACAAGTGACAGCGAGCCTTAATAAGTCAGCCAGCAACCAGACTGCATGGAACACTGCTCCCGCGCTCGAATCCATGCTCAGGGCAGATACATAGATAATCAAAGCATGACAGCAGGTTTTACATTTCAAATAACCCACAGTGCATTACCAGCAGTTATTTACAGTGTAAGCACTGCTCATTAATTTTTAAACAGGCCCTTAAGGACTGGTTGACAGACAAAGCTGGAAAGCACAAGCAGGAGAATGAACTGTTGTTGTTTTTTTTTCGACTCACAATATGAAACATAGTAATGGCACCGAGCAAAGTGCTACAGAATGCATTATTAATGTGTTGATGATGCAATATGTTAAGGTCATGGCAATAGTGTCTGCACACAGTCATTCATTATATACCATAGTGTACAATGATATCCGTGATTGGCGCCCAATTTACATTTGAGATACTTAGCAGATATTTTTATTCAGAAATTCATGAATTTAACTCTTTCAAATCTCTGTATATGGAAAAAAAAAGTGTTTCCTACCAGGGTGGGAATTTCACGTTGCCCCACACTTTGGCCTTGATGCCCCGTGAAAAAAAAAATCATTGTTCAGCCACAGTGGCCTTTGGCCTTTGTGCCCCTGGCCCTGTTCAAGTTCCATGTAAGTAGTAATGTAGACAATGAGCTACAATCGCATTTTCATCAAAGTGAGCGGTCCTCCGGGATGGACAAATAACACTGGTCTCTATGGTCAGCAGTCTGTGAGACTAGGGTGCAGAGACCGTCTACAAAGTGCAGAACCGAAAAGAGATACTACAAAAAATATTCAATAACTTCACTAATATTCAATGTACTGTCACCAAAATCACTCCACACATCAATTGCATCCTGCTGGTTATTCTACAACTGTTTGTTTGGAAAAAAATGTGCTTTGCCATAACTTTGGGGAATTTCTATTGGGAGAAATATTCAATAACTTCACTAATGTTCAGTATAGTGTCACCAAAATCACCTTACCCTAACCCTATTGTTTTCTAATATAACATTAATTTGATATTAGTATTAAAAAATGTTTTAATACATAATCCATGTCTTATTATAAATTAGGATGTTATGATATCAAGCTGAAAGGTAAAACCATCGAATTTTACTCAATGGCCTTTGTGCCCTGTCATGCGACCTTGGTGCCCCTAAAAAAAAGAAAAGTGAAGGCCAAATGACCTTGCCCCTAAAATGGCAAACATTCCGTGTTTCCTACAGATTATAACTCTGCCTTTTCAGTGAAACCCCACAGGAGTTGAAGAAACAGCTTGGCAGATGTCTTTTCTTGCGATGAACCTGACGCCACTGGGAGTACTGGATGTCCCAGACACCACAAATGAAATCGCACAGCTGCCATGTCACCATCCATGCTGGTCATTGTTGTGAATGTTGGTCGGGTTGTACGTACAGGTGCGGAAGTGAGCCTGTGAAAGCGCGTACTTGGTAATCCTCCTTTCTGTTTTTTGTCCCTGCAACCGCTTTGTATTCTCATTACCAATGCATGTCTCATTAATTCCTGTCATGGCCGAGTGGCCCATCACTTGTGCTGTCACCACCCATAAGATCCTCCAGCCACCACACGCCAACCCAAGGCCTCTAAACAAAGCAGGGGGTGAGGATGGAAAATGGTGGCCTGTGTAGCAGCCACAAATCATTGATGAGGGTCAGACTGTCTCAAACTGTAAGAACTCACCTTGGGCTCGGCTTCTTGCAGCCCTATAAATGAAGTCGGTTGTGCTCTCTGATGGATGGACTGCAACAAAACAGAAGGGAATTGCTGCATTGTTTGGCCATGATAAGGCTGTTTTAAATCGCTGCAGGCTCGCATACTAGGAGCACATATTTTTACAAATGAGAGAAACATTCAGTGGGTTTTCCATTATCAACTTGCTGCACTGTGTGCATAGCCGACGCTGATATGACGAGGTCAATCATGCTAATTAAACTAGATGGAGCTGTGGCTTGACTGTGTTTATGTGTTGTCTAATGAGGGTGCTAATGATGCTTTAAAAGTGTTTGTCGAAACGCTCACTACTTAGTACATAGTTCACTCTTTTATTTCATGGCTCCAAGACTAACTTTAAATGGCTGTATCTGTCATCGTGATTGCAAAGAGGACAGTCAACTGGCTGCAAACACACAGGACTGTAATACAAAGATTGTTTTCTATTTTGAAACAAATATGAGGATAATGAGGATAATTAAAAATTAGGGCTGTCAAAGTTAACGCGTTAATAACGAGTTAACGCAACATCCTCTTAACGCCGTTTATTTTTTTAACGTGCAACCAACGCTCGGTATTAAAAAAAAAAGAAACGCGCATTGTATGATTTACGGCCGTCGGTGGCACCTGTAGTCTTGATCCAGAGGGTGGCAGAAGAATAAGAAAGGGAATCAGAAGAAGAAGAAGCAAGGTTTGCGGTTTGGGAAAAACACGGTGGACTGACAAGCGAAAGCGAAAGGAAATGGAGAAAGGATTTATGAACGGCAAATTCATTTTCAAAACACTGCCAGATGGTTCGGTCGACAGGACAAAAGTTATCTGCACGTACTATTGACATGAAATGAGTTACCTTTGAAGTAAGTCGAGTCTCAAATATCATTAGCAAGTCAAACACATGGCAGATGCAGAGAGCCCACCGCCCCCCTTCGCCAAAAGCAGACATCACCATGTTTTGATCCCATTAAGGGTAAGGGGATATTTTTTGAGCCTTTGGTTTTCCTGCATGATTTGAAGTGTTGAAGAAACATTTTTATAAAGCAAGCATATTTGGCTTACCCTAACCCTTTCTTATGTTGTTAAAAGTATTAAGAACATGAAAAATATACATTAAGGTACATTTAGAACAGAAAAAAATGTGCCAAAAAAATTGCAAATAATTTGGACAAAATGCGATTAATCGTGATTAAAAAAATTAATCATTTGACAACCTTATTAAAAATACATCACATGTGATAGTATGAACTCAAGATACTTGAGTAAAAAGCAAAGCCACTAATCCTGTCATATACATGTAAATTTAATGGAAAACTTCAGTCGCTGTAAAGACATGAATGTTTCAAGAAGAATGTTGTAAAAATAGTCCATTACCGAAAATCAATTTCACAAAAACTGAGCAGGTTTTGAAGTATATGTTGAAGTTTGAAGGCACCTGAAAAGTGATTCTGGGTTGGTATAACTTGTATTCTTTTTTTTTCATCCCATTCATTATTCACTAAGTCAACTGCTGCGATCTAAGAGCCCATAATTTTTACCCACAATGTCATTGTTAACAGTTGAAACTCACAGTTAACTGACCATGCTGCATTCAGTCCGCATGGGAGGAATAGAAAAATGTCCTGTTATTCTGACATTGAATATATGTGTGTGAGTGTGTCAAGTGTTATAAAGCAGTTTGAGCTGTCAGTAGACTGGAAAGAAGCTATAGAAATGTAAGTCCATCTACCATAGTTTTCAAGATTATTACAGACATTTCTAGCATTAATAGTAGAAATGGTTAATAGTTAACTGAATACATTCTAAGCTTCATGCATACTGCATTTCGGAGTCTCTGTACTTGTACTGTGCACAATGACAATAAAGTTGAATCTAAAAATCCACCCCAAAAAAATCTAAATAACATTGATTTTTGAATTCTAAACAAATATTAGATTTTGGTGCAGTTTTTATTTCCATGTATGCCCATTCAGGACAGTTAAACTCTGTATTTTTGCACCTTTGGAGATAAAGATTGGGCCAGACCAATATTATATGCAAATTAGAATGAGATTTCAGTGGTGGCTATGTAGAATTGTTTAAAGCAGATTAGATTTAAAAATCAGTTTTAATTAATTAGTTAACAGTTTGTCTAATCACCTGACTCATGTTTCCTTCCTGGCTGAACTTTGTAATTTGGATAGCACCATGTCCACAGACATCAGCATTCACTTTGGTGAGTAAAATGTTATCAAAACCAATAGCAACAATGGCCAAAACGGCGAAAATAAGACTCTTTACCAAACAACCTTTGCCTAAAGTGTAACTCTTCCAATTTTCCACACTGAAATGTGTTCACTGGGGCTGGGGACTAGTGCAGGTGTGAAAGAAGTAGTGTAAAGCCTTTTACAGCTTGGGCTGACATTACCCACAATAGAACTAAGCCACTGAGTGACATCACTGGAGGCGGTTTAAAAGATTGCATGCTGCTTCCTCTGAAGGCTTTATACTACGTTTTTTCACATATGCAGCAGTACTCCCTAAAACCTTCAATGTATACAATTGGTAGCATTACCCTTTAAACATAAAAACAGTGATATCTAAGGGGAGGGGCAAGCTTAGTTTAGTTCTGTTTGTTGGGTTGTATGTGAGGTCCAGGTAGAGTATATGTACATCAGCCTTTTGCATTGAAATTTCACTGTATAAGAACAGTTCCAACCTTGGAACTTGCAAACAGAAGAAAAGAAAAACAACAGAAGCATCAATCCGAGCAAAACTGCAGGCATTTTTCACATCAAATCACTAACAGGCCATGTATGTGGGTAGGGTTCATGGCAAAATTTCCATCACGTTCATGTTTCAGTGGCAATATTCAAAACCTTTAATGCAACATTATCATACCCACCTTTTCTATGGCCTTTTCTGTATGATAAAGACTTTTTCATGCCATCTGCAAAAGTTGAGTCGCATGATGTGAAAGTAAGTGTTGTGTTTTGACATCTAGTCCCTGCACACACTCGGAAAGCTATAAACAGTTGTTTGAGCTATTCCAATATGTGTCCCAGGTGGCTTCGGTGTTACCACCACTGGTGGAGGTGTGAATTCAACAGTTTCAGTAACACAAATGCCAACAAAAACAAACACATTCGATTGCCATTTTAAGGCCCATATGGTATGAGCGAAATTGGTTGCAGTATGAGCATTTGAAATTAGCATGTGCCAGACACACACAATAGAGTATTGCTCCAGCTGGATGATCTGATTGCACTTGGCAAGCAAACATTAGTTTTTAAAGTTGCTCTTCCACTAGAGACTCATGATTTTGTATCAAGTCTTGTATTTTTCTCTTAGCAACTAACTTTGCCTTTGATTTGCAACTTCATCCCCATCCATCTATTTTCTAAACAGCTTATTATGCATATTACATTAAGTAACTAGTATAGAAATTGAAGAAACATGCATGTATTATAAAAATATGTACTGTACATCTTCACATTACATATACATTATATACATTCATATATTACAGTAGTGTTATTGTAACTTTAATGTATTTTTTCAAATTAGTTGTTAGATGTTTTAACTTTTTAAATCACAAGTATATTTTAATTGCCTGTTCACTCATGCCAATAACTTTTGCTTTCATAAAGTGTTATTTGAAGGAGTTACATAAATGTCCTCTACAGTGAACAGGATGCATCATAAGTGATTAAGGAACAATTGTTTAATCATTTTATTCTCAGAGAACCATACAGGCAAATGCGATATTTTTCAACCACATAAGTGAGGTTTGGAATATTATTTTTCGCGTGCATTGTTTTTTTTTTTTTATGCGAATAAAAATTAATTTGTGGGAGTTGTGCATAAGGGTTTATTCTGCTGTTAGGCCTACAAAAAGAGGGATAAATATTGGCCCTTTTTACATACAATCTGAAGACTGTTTAATGTTGCTATTTGATTAAACTATTCAGGTATAAATTAAATATAAACAGATGTATTTTCATTCACAAAAAACAATGTTCACTGCATTTAACAGTGTCTACAGCTGGCTCGGAGGATGCTACAATCATCTCGGCAGTGGTACAAATTGTTAACGGCAATCATACCCAAGTATCAACTTGACTTAATGGTTATTCAAGGCAAAATGAAAAGCCCTTAAATGAAACAAACCATCAAATAAATGAATCATCTCAGTAAATTGTCACATGAGTAATATTTTACTTATCATAGAGACTCAGTCTATTTGTTGTCAAAACTCATCTGAACCCTGTGCTTCTCTTGGCTCTGGTTATTGTACAAGGGAATCATTAGGGGAGCAGATCCAATCGACACCTGCCAGATGCAGCTGAGGCAGTGATATCTGTGCATATAATCTGCGTAGTCATAAACAATCTGTGGTGATACACATTTTATTACTTTAAAGGGTAATGTCACCAATTGTACCATTAAGTGCATTTACGGGTCGTGGGGAGTACTAATACATATATGAAAGAAGGTAGTATAAATCCTTTTTGTGGCTCCAGAGGAAGGTGTCATCAGTTAATTGCCTCCAGTCATGTGACTCAGTGGCTTAGTTGCATTTTGGGTAATGTAGGCACCATGTTTTGAAAGAGACGAAGAATGATAAAGGCGATGTCTCTGGTTTTGATGGATTGATTTTTAAACTTTCCATAATGCCTCCAGCAGTGTTATAGGTGTGCAATGCTAAACCAGAGTACTGCTTTTCAAAACCTGGCAACTACCTTACCCACAATGCAATTTAGCCACTGAGGCAATTCACTTGAGGCAATTTATCAGATTAAATGCATCTTCCTCTGGAGCAACCAAAAGGCTTTATACTGGTTTCCTCCAAATGCAGTACTATTCAACAACACCTGAAAACATATTCAAGACTATGATACTGGCCTTTAAGGCTGTCAGCGGAACTGCACCCATCTACCTCCAAACACTGGTCAACATGCCCCAGCTCGAGCACTTTGCTCTATTACATAAGCTGGCCGGCTGGTACTTACATCGCTAAGAGCAAACAAAGCTTGTTCAGCGAAGTAACAAGTTTTTTTTTTGTTTTGGCACCTCAGTGGTGGAACGGACTCCAATGTCACGACAGCAGAGTCACTCGCCATCTTCCGAAAAAGACTCAAGACTCATTTGTTCAGACTTCACCCTGACCCTACATAGCATGACTCCCTAAGTGTAAGGGTTAGGGTTAATACTGGCACCCTTGATTACAGACAGATAATGCATAGAACAGTTTCAGATATGATCTATGATGCTTTTAATGGCTAAAAAATCCTTTCAGGAGTAGTTAAGAAGTAACACCCAGTATATCATGTATTAACCCTGGAGTTAAAGATGTGTACCATAAAGCTCTTGCATGTCAAACCCCTCTCTCTGTTTCCTGTCTGGATCTGAGGCTGAAAAATAAACCATGTAATGTATTTCTTAAATAGCATTGAATCATTTATATATTGTCAGTATTACAATTACAATATTACATTTTATCAGCTTATTAAGTTGTTGTGGCTTTTGTATTAGCAAACATTGGCCAAAGGACACATCTCGCCTCATTACTTACATAATTGTGCACCTACATGCTATACCAGCTAGATGCTAACATTGTCAGCTCTTGTGTGGTAGCATCCAGGTGGTATTAAAACCATCTGGTGAGGCTGTAAAGGAGGTTGAGGAGAGCTGTTAGAGTGAACCAAATCAGACGAGCTGCAGGCAATAAAGTGGAACAGAGAAGCTTACATGCTTCATAAAGCCGAGGAGAAGTGCAAAGTTGGCTGGTAATTCACTTGTGGGTATCACAACAAGCAACCCCCTTTACATTATACAGTAATTTGATCCATTGTGGATATGAAAATATTGATTAGTTTAGCTTTTAAAACCATGGGCTAATATTCAATGAGAAGGATGCAAAGAGCACGCTGTCCATCAATAGCTTCCAAATAATTCAGGATATGTGAGATTCAGCAGGGGGTGAATAATTGTCTGTGAGTGACACAGCAACAGTAGACCACACTGCCAGCAGAGAGCCCTCTGATCACCAGGGACCCCATCAAGAAACATTTCCGACTGACAACATCATGAGCAGTGAGTAAAAATTTGCTGAATGGGGTCAGGGACAGTGATGTTCAGGTTTCATGCCGACTGAATGCAAGGTCTGACATGAGTGCCCAGGGACCGTGTGACCCTTGGTTAATCAACCTGTGACTGTTATTGCTCCTTTGATTGTACACTGAAGCTGTCAGATGATTTGTGTTGTAAACATCTGGCAGTTTTCCAGGAAATAGCTTGTGGTGCACAGGAAATGAAATGTTTCAAATTGGTGGAACAAAGATTAATGTTGGATAAAAAGAAAATGGGTTGCTACTCAGTGTCCCCTCCTTTCAAACAATGTGATCCTCAATAGATTTGACATTGTTCCTGACTCCTGTCCTTTCATATAAAAAATTAAAAAGGTTTTTCCTCCACATGCTGAATAGAATTCAGGTTAAATGTCTGTGAGCAACTCTACCACCCTTTACCCTCTGCCCTCTTAAAGAGAGTCAGAGATTACACGTTAAAATGCAGACAGCCACTGGGGCTTTTTACAATACACAGCTGAGTTATAAAAACTGCGTAATGCATCCACTCCTTATATAAATGGTCAGAGATGACCAGGGGGAAAAAATAAGGCCTTTTACAGGATAAAGCCACATGTGTAAATTGAGCTCGTACTGCGCTGTAACAGTCGACATACTGTAAGTAAGACAGTGGATAAGAAATAGCTGCCTATATATCACAAATCCCATTTTGCAGATGACAGTGGCAATTGCTTTTTCTGCTTTTATCAAGTGGTTCAGGCTCACTTAGATGTGCAGAACCCGAAACTGTGAAAATTGTCAGGAAAAGCAAAAATCCCAGCCCACAGCATAAAAAAGGCGTTTCCCATTTCCCCAGTGTCAGTCACTTAAAAACAGTGAAGCGCTCTGACAAATCTTTCTCCTCTCCATTTTTTTTCTATTTCCTGAAATCGACTGTCAACACATCCTCAAGAATTTGAATTCCATGACATTTGCGGTCAAGGAAACGCATTGATATCCACAGAGATTCTGAGAAAATGCTATCACATTTCCCCACAACAGAAAACTTGCAATTGGAAGTTTGAGAGTGGAGGCAATGGCCTCAGACATAGCTCAAAGACATGGTTACTGGACTGTTCAATACTAAACGAAGACTTTTTCTCTTGAGACCACTGAAGCCTTCCTGGAGCGCAGCGCTGCAGACTTCTCCTCTATGGCAGCCTTCAAGGTGCAGAAGATAAGAAAAATGAAAAATGACACTGTAGGGAAGCTGAGCGTCTTGTTGTGAAAAAATAGACCTGCTTTCTCCAAAGCATTGTTTATTTAGGCTTTTTGTCTTTCAGGAACGCTGTCTTTTATACTCTTGGTGATATCTTGCAACACTATTTACAATGAATGGATCTTTAAGCTCATATGTCCTATTCATATATGAAAAACTGTTTCTGCATTTTCGATTTCTGTTCCTGTGCTTTTCTAAATATGTTTTGGAGGGAACGTAACGGATGCATAGATTCATAACATGTCTGCATTTTTTTTCTTATTTTGGGAATGTGATATCCTTAATGTTTATAGATTGGACAATGATCTATATTCATTTGTTTTTTTCGTCTACATGACTGTATGTTTTCTCCTCAGATAGAAGGTCAGAGGAGCTGCTGAAAAAAAATAACTGGCTGCAACAAATTAATGGTGCAGAAAATAACTTAAACTGAGCCATATTTCTTCATTTCAAATAGTCCCAAACCAACAACATAAAACAGGGATACACTGTCCAGTAGTAAGTGTGAGGCTTCATGTTTTCTATACATCCACAGGGGCGCTTGTGTTCTTCCAGTGTTTTCTTCCTTTATCTAAAAGGCATATCAGCGTCCTCTTGTGCACAAAGACCAACAACTTACCCACCTTCAACCTACTGAGGTAAAGATATGAAAACGCTCTGCAGAGAAAGCGCTGATAGGAGTTGACATCTACATCTGTCAATAAAACAATAAATGGTAATCACTCCATAAGTCAAGCTTGTACCTACAGTAGAGTCAATAAGTTTTATACCACAAGACAAAATACTTCTATTTTGTGTTTGTTAGATTGTCATACTATTTTTTTCCATTACAAATGATAATATCAGTTTAACAATTCGAGTGAAAGGTTGAATATTTTAAAAAATGTGCATGAATATCAGAATATCTTAATAGTTAGTGTTGACCGTACACTAACTATTAAGATATTCTGATATTCATGCACTGTAGCCGGCATGTACTGCACAAGTTTGAACCTGTAAAACCTGATCGCTCAAGATATGTCCCAATGGGTCATAACAGTGAGGGCACTTGAAGACCCAGGCATTCTGTGAAGTCGGGCACGGAGTACTCATATCCTTGATCATACAGATATCCCGGTTTATCCTGCTTTTTTCATGCTGGTTTCAGATTCAACAATCATAAAATTCACAACTCCGTCAGATTTTTACTCTAAACATTACAACGTAAGATGTCTCACATATGAGGGCTTTGAGCTTGTGATGTTACAATAGAGATCATGATTCATGTCCCATCGCTTACGAAACAGCAACGTTAGAGCCTTTTAACAATGAATTAAATATATTTCTGACAGTGGCATTTAGATGTTTCGAAGCTAAACAAAGTAGTTCAGTTGTTTAAATCTCACCACATTTGAACCATAATGCCACAACCAACATTGCCCCTCACTATAGAAAAGCGATTTAGCATGTTTTTTGTCCTACTGGTCGTACTAAATCCGCAGGTGCCCAATTTGGCCACTTAAGTAAACAACTTGTTGAAAAGGTCAGAACAGCTACTCACTCGTAAGCAGCAGGAGACCGCTGCCATTCAACAATGCATCAAATTATTTTATTAGATAACAGCTGCATTCCAACAATAGACATGATTAAGTCTAATGCTTGTCCAAAGTTAGTCAACTTTCTGTTACCCCCAATTTGCACAATACATGATGACTTTTCTCAAGTTCTGTTTTTTTTTTAATTATATTTCCTTTTTTCAGTGGCCTTCTAATTAACCTCATTTAATTCCACCTGCAGGCAGTGATTATCTGTGAATACACCCGTTTTATGGATGTTTTCTACAAGTATTATTTTGTTTTACGCCTCATCTTGAGGCAGTGATGCAATTATGCTTAGAATTATGTATTACTCTTGCAGAGATATTCCACATGTCATTAGATTTGATGAATTGTCTTTTTTATGTTATACACAATGCAGCTGAGCCCATTCTAAAGGTACGGAGAGACTGAAATAAAAGTTGCTAAAATGAAAAGGATAAAACCTTAGTAGTTTTCATTGTATGGGTTCTGCTGAGTTTGTGTGGAGCTACATTTGGGGCTTCTCACCCGTCGAGCAGGAGCATGAGCTGGAATCACAGCTCTCCAATTTGAAATTGGCATCACAGAGAGTTCGGTGCTCCCTTCCGTGTTGAAGGGGATGGACAGCATCTGTGCTACCAGCTGAGTTGACTTAAGCCTCCTGGCAAGCCTTTCATTTGGAGAGCAGCTGCAGTGGAGGGAACACAACACTTTTCCGTGTTTGTTTTTGTATTACATGGTTTGTTTTAGTCAAACTTCTCTCTGTCTTTTTTGGGTAAGACGTACGATGTTGGAGGTCTTTGGAAATGTGTTGCTTAGCAACAATGTCTGCGGTCAAGT
This sequence comes from Diplodus puntazzo, assembly GCA_963678695.2. Taxonomy (NCBI): domain Eukaryota; kingdom Metazoa; phylum Chordata; class Actinopteri; order Spariformes; family Sparidae; genus Diplodus; species Diplodus puntazzo. Next base: position 29,847,926 of record OZ023157.1, on the reverse strand, counting down.
CAAATTTATTTATATAGAGTGTTTTTCAAAGTTTGCCAGACTTCTTTGGAGAGCAATTGTGAAGAACACTTTTAGTGGACAAAGAGAAACCCACCTCCCCACCTAGAGGAGTGGTCCTCAATAGGCGGCCCCCGCCGCATCCGGCCAGCCGGCCTCCTATTTGTGGCCCCCAAACTGTTATTACTTCACAAAGTGTTTTGGCTGGGTCAGCACGTGTATACCGGGAATTGTTTCCATGCCAACAATGCACGGAAAGCTGGGTCACTCACTGCTGCCAGCACAATTTTTAACTTTCACTTTCGTTTTTGGAGCGGTTCGCATCAGATTCCTGCACGGGTCTTCATTTGCAAACCCGCACCCGCCCGTACCCGCCATAATAAAAACCTCATTCGACCCGTTTTCCGACAGTAGCACAAATTACACTCCGCACCCGAGCCGACCCGCTATAAATTGATGCCGAAAAAAAATGGCGTGTTCCAAGTTCACTGCTAAAAGAAAAGTGGACAGTGAAAATCAGCAATTTAAAGAAGATTGGACTGAAAACAATGCATTCATTCTCCCTCCAACAGCACAAGACCCATGTGCTTAATATGCCAGGAGACTATAGCTGTGATGTAGATTTCCAATTTGAAACGGCATTATGGGACGAAGCATAGGAATTCTGAAGAGACATTTCCTCAAAATTTAAGAAAAAGTAAGAACAACAAAAATAAATGCACTGAAATCGTCATATCAAGCTGCACGCAGGATTCTTGTCACATCTATGACGCAACAACAAAAAGCAACAGAGTGCTCACCTAGAGTGGTGTGGATTTTGGGGTAAGCACAAGAAGCCATTCTCAGATGTAGAAATAATAAAAGAATGCATGACTGAAGTGATGGACACAATGTTTGAAGGCAAACAAAAAGAGGAAATATTCAACTATGTATTTTAATTTATCTCAAAATGGAAATGACATTTTATTTTTGTTTGTATTTTTGTTGTCGTTTTCAATGAAAAGGACATTTTGTTTTGAATATTACAGTATTATTGCATGTGGCCTGACCGACCTCAATACATGGACCTTTGAGGCATTGAAAAAAATCTTTTTGGCCCTTTAAGATTTGGATTTGAGTACCCCTGCTTTAGAGTCATTTAGAGTCTTTTCAAACGTTCACCAACAATGAGATATCTTCAACAAAGGAACCAACATTAACGTCAGCCGTACAAATCTATAACTAAAACCGACACATCTGCGTGGCAGGCCTACACTACTACTACGAAAAATATAGTTGTGACAGGACATTATAATATATAATTTTAATTAACTCAAATGGCATTTCATCTTAACATGGAATTAGTAGCCTGTCTTGATAACCATCGGTGTGTGGTTTGCTCAGTTTCTTTTCCAAAACACTGGAGTTGAGAAGCAGAATGTTTGCTTCATCTAAAATGAAAAGAATGAATGACAGAACACAGGTCTTAGGGCTGATTTGTTTTATCTTAATTGACACTAATATTTGGGGAAAGGTTAAAAAGACTCAGCCTTTAAGCTAATGATTACTGCACACTGAAGAAGGAAATCACTGTTTTTTCCATGCTAAACTTTAAATACAAAGAACTATATTAAAGGAGCAGTTTGACACATTTGGCTTCCTAATATTGTTTGGGATTCTATGACTGCTTTTGCAAAACATTCTTACTCTGAACTCGTCAAAATACAGGAGTTTGGTCTGTAGCCTTAAAGGTGCATAACTGATGCTTGAGGGGGTAGGTAGATCCCCATAGTTTGAAGATAAAATCTGCTATTTGTAAGAAAAGTAGTCTCATTCCCAGCCCATCAAATTATGACACACTGGGTTTCCAAAAGAAACTACGCTTTGGGATTGTAGGATGGGTGGGTTTCCAATTCCAAAGCGTCAGTTTTTGACAAGTTGGGGAGCCCTGAGCATCATTATTTGACGAGTTGGAAATGAAACTCAAAGATCAACTTTTCTTACAATAGCACCTTTAATCTTCAAACTATGGGGCTCTACCTACCCCATCAAGGATAATGTTTTCATATGAAGCGCTTCACAGTCAGGTTAGTGCGAATACATTACATGCAACACCTGGTTAGACTTTAACGATAAGGGTGCTAACACACATGTTATGACTTTCGTCATAACGTCGCATCACATACAGCAATTGACGGAAATTTGTCACTCATATAACGCAACGTCATTTACATACATTGACTTACTCAAGAAATAGAACTTAATGCTTGACTCTTCATCACCAGTGTCCAGAGGGAGGCTCCAGTGTATTACCATTTCATCCACCCCTCATTTGAGACTATTCTTGCTTTTTATTCCACACCAGAGGGACACATCAAGAAGTGACACTGAAGGGGCACCAGTACAGCGTCGAACTTTGATGCCTCACTGAACAGGCTGCTGTATTTGAAGCATTGGGAATGAGAACAGGCTGACTGTTGCATGCACCCCAGCCCTCTTTTGTCTGGTTGGTTTGGTTTCACCTAAGCTGAGTTTAATGATGAGAAGATTATGGTAGTAAAACATCTGCCTGAGGTATTACTGCACATGGAGTGCCAAAGATATGTGTTTTCTCTGCTCCAATGTTGGGTAGAGATCTTAATAAAAGTCTCCTCCTAACTGTTTACTTGCTTAAAATCCACATTACATAATATGAACCACTCTATTTTGATCTAACGCAGGAAACTGCTGTGCACGAGGGCCATATTTCACAGCTGAGCCAAAAAAAAACAACAACAACTCTGTCCTCCAACGTACAGTATGAACTATAACACCATCCTTATTGTGCGTTCTCTACAGTTTCATCAAGCCATGAAGGAGATGAATGATGTGTGAGGAAGCCCTGTGGAAAGTTCGACTGTGTGAAGCGGCAGCAGCTCCGGCAGCTCCGGCTCTGTTTACTGTGCTTTGTAGTCACCAGGCCCACAGCCATTTGTCACACTATTGGCGCATCGGGATACAGTAGAGCACAGGGCCTGGGCCGCTCCCTCATAAATCAAATCGGAAGCTGATGAAAGACTTTTGACAAATCTGAATGGAGCCGTTGCGCTCTCGTAGCGTGAGCACGCTTTGTCATTTAAATGCCTAATTTCATTTGACCCACATTGCTGTCCCAGCTCCACGCAGTCACACAAAAAATAACACAGTGACACCAAATTATCATTTAAATGAGAAGTAGTTGTGTTACCGGTATTTGTAATAATATCATTATCTTCAAATACGGCAGGCATAAAAATTGCATTATGATGATTTTCCCTCAAATTATAATTTAAACTAATTAGCATGACACTGATACGAGCCTGCCTCAGTTTGAGTCAAGGCTGGGTGTTGAATGAATTGTTTGAGAAAAAAAAAATGTTTCCACATGAAGAACAAAATAGCACAAACAATAGCACAACCACAGAGTGACAACTGGCAGTACAATAACCACAATGTACTTGTGTAGGAGAATGCTGAGAGGTTTCCTGCAGCTATAATTCCAAACAAGACAATTATCCCGTTTAAGCTCGCTTCGATTAAAGTTTGGCTCGAAAAATGTTACATATGCAAATTGTACTCAAATGCAAATTTTACTGCAGGTAAAATTACAGTGAGTATCAGGAGATGGGTTACTAGAGTGCTACCCAATTCAAGAAATAGAGTTCTCCCCACAGACAGTCGCCATAATCGAACATACTGCAAAGCAACCACAAGACTAGACAATGTATTCTGTTTACAACCCTTGTCAACATGTGTGATAAGTTTTTATGTGCTTGCATTCAAAGAGCTTCATTACCGTGACTAATATGGTATTCAAAGGCAGCCTCTGAAGCCTGGAGCCATTTTTAAATTACACTGCTCATTTTCTCAAAAGACAAAGATTAGCCTTTTATTAGGTTTGATAAATAAACAATAGTAATCTATATAATATGCAAAATAATAAATGGTTGCCATGTGTGCCACAGTGTTTAACATGCTATTATACGTTTCTCTCCACACTGTGGACTTTATCTTGCTAGTTGCTCCACCATGTTCACGAGCCTGTTGCTAACTTTGTTATTCTGACTTGTAATGCTGCCCAGTTAGAGAACAGTGGCTTTAACAGAGACTTTTGTGTTGAAAACAGCTGCTGCAGTTGTGAACAAGGTTGGTGTGCAAACTAAAATTGCAGGCTTCAAATCAAAACAAAACCCAGTAAGTAGCTTTAAAAGTCACAATGTTTTAAGAGGGAAAACATGAGAATTCAGTTCTTGCCTGTTTCCTGCCTGTGGCAACATCAGCTTTAATTCATACCAAATGGTTGATTTAATACAGCATTGCAATACAAGATATTGCAGACAAGGTTCTATCTTGGCAAGTATGACTGACCTGCTCTGAATGAGCAAACTCACAAAAAGTTCATCAAACATTTTAGCACTCAACATACAAGCATTTTGTGACATATTGGTGTGATGCATGTAACATAATGCATGTAACTACTAAAAATATACAGAAGTTCTGTATTTACACTTTTATCCGCTACAATAAAGTATCTCAAGGTTCGATTTTTCCATGAAGACTGTAATTTTGTATGGGATGATGAGAAGCATTGCATACAGTCATGAAGGCAAAATGAAAAGTGCAAATCCAGGTCGTTAGGACTCCATTTTTACTAAAGTCAAGGTAGCTCCTGCACCCTCCAAGTAGAGGCCTTGTCCTAACTAAAGTGTGATCCAATAGAGTGTATAATCAAGAACAACCTTAATTTCATCCAGGGAGTATTCAAATATTTATTATGATTATGATAATTTATCATAATTCTGCTGTGCGCCACAGTTCATGTGTGAACCCAAAATTACAGCTAACACAACAGAAAGTGGATGAAAATAGACGATCAACTGAACAAGATAATATTTTCAAGCAGTATCAGCACATACAATCACAGTACTTAAGTAACCCTAAAAAACGTTTTTGCTTTATTCTTTTACACCACCCCCCTAAGGTGACTACAGACCTTCTGTAGGACAGGACAACGCAAGCTGGGACACAACAGGACAGGATACCTTAATAATCCCAAAAGGGGATTTGGTGTGTCAGTCTGGTACAGTACATACGCGGCACAAGGTGCCATTGTTATAGGAGCAATACATTGAAAAGCAATAAAAGGTGATAAGGATAAGATAAGGGAACACATAAACATAAACAAGACTGGAGGGGTGTGTACATGACTGTGTACATGTAATTATCCAAGAACAATGGTTTATGATATGATTCATAGTAATTACACTTAATACATTTCGTATGTGCCACTTGCAAAAAGTGCTTAAATAAAGTTCTGGTGACTTATTAGCGATTAATTCACAGACTTCCATTCCTCAAGTCTCACTGAGGATTTTATAATGGCGGGTCCTGCTGTTAAGCTTCTGGATCAACTTCTAATCTTATGTTCCTCATGATTACCATCACCTCTCAATGCTTGTCCGGCGAGGCTGGGACAGCATCAGTTTGGGGGATTTAATATTGTAGATAACATTCCAATCAGAATACTGCACACAGAGATCTCCACAGAGAAAACTCATGAAGACTCACATTTATTAGAGTTAATAAAGTATGTATGAGAGTGAAGATAGCCTGGATCTCCAAAACCCTTTTTCCTCTACGATGGTATACTATTTGGATCACATGAGTGTGAAGTTATTATAAGTTATTACCTGTAAGATTTTCATGATATCCAACCCTGTTATTGGTACAGATTTTGGTTGACATTGTACAACTATAGCTGTTCAATGCATTTGTGCTATTTAATTTCCTCTCTATTTCGTAGTTCTGTTTAATCGTAGCGCTGTATCCGATAGCATTCAAAAAGGATTTAAAGGAAATTAATTTGATTTTATTTATCTAGTAATGTTTACCGTTAGCACTCTTAACCTCACGTACAAGCGGTATTAAGTTACTGCTAATGCAAACCAACCATTTCTTACTGCGGCTTCACACTAAAAGCAAAAAACTGGTGAAACCTGAAGTGGCTTTGATTGTGAAGTAGACATTGCCGTTGCGAGGCAATCTTAAGCATTGCAACTTTAATCTCGAAAGTCTGGTCTAATTATCCACAGCATATGGCTGAATTCATCAGCTACATCTGCTTCAGTTACACGAGCAGTGTCTTTGCCACATTAATTTAAATCCTACAAAGGACACAGCAGAAGTCTTGCACAAAGAAGACTCTGACTCTTGCAGATGCATCCATTTTCCATTGTAACACCCCCAAACTCAATTTTCACTCACTGGCAAAGTAAAAAATTACTTACCAGGAACAGCTAAGGTGTCTAAATTCCAAGAGAGAATGCCATGTGTTGGCACAGCAGGAATGCACTGCACTGCAGAGAGTGTGATATTGCAGATATATCGAGTTTGCGTGCCGTTGTGTTGTTGTGACCGGGTTGGCATCACCTTTTTAGATGTTGGTAAGCCTTTAATACAATTCAGCATCTTCATTATGACCTCTTGTTTCGACTGATTGCATTAGGCTCCTGTGTAAACCCGAGGATAAAGGAAACACATTTTCTCATATAAGAATTCTTTATCTCGTGGCAAACATTGTATTACGCATTGCTTAAGGTGTTTGCTCTTTTGTCGGTCCAGACACCATCTGGGTAAACACAGTTCCCACTGCCCATCTGTTTGCTCAAATTTATTTTTTGTTAATTTCAAAGACAACCAGGGTGCACACTACTTATAACTTGACAGGTGGGAAAGGTGTGAAGTTGGCAGGGTGCCACATCATCACAGCCAGCAGGCCAGTTGCTTCTTTGTAAGATAGTCTGCAAAATGTTACTGTAGACAGAAGCTATTGGATGATAATTATAGTCAATATGATTGGTGTCAGAGGTAGCTAGATAGAACTTTTTTTTTTTTCGAATAAGCATTTGAAAATATTCTCAGCTAAAGGTTCACTTACTAGTGATTTCCAGAAGATTTAATCTCATCTTGCCCTCTGATGTACGTGAGTCTAGCTCATGTGAGTTAATGGTTGGTTGTTAAAAACGAGTGGCAGTTCAGTGTCATGACATTTTGTTCTTAATATCTCAAAGGCTCCACCATCTGTTAACCTCCTGACTTCCTCTAAACTGTCTTCAGGAGGATCAAGCCCATTGGTTCCTTTACTGAAGATGTAAATCTATTAAATGTTTCAGATGTTTTCTTTTTTTTTTCCTTACACATAATCACATAAATTCTTGTTGGCATATGAGTTTACAAATACAAGAGAACAAAGGTCACTTATACTAAGTGCATACTGTACATAAAAACTGCTTATAAGTGGTCAAACTAAATTCTCTTGCAATTCCATAACAATGACCAAAAAAGGCAAGACCTCAAGTTCTACTACATTTTTGACTGACTGTGGCAACCAAGCCCCCCAGGAAAGAAAATAACTTTAGTATTGGCCAAACCATGTAATTACAACACCACGTGATCCACTGGGGCCAAAAAATGCTTTTTTCCCATAAGTTTACATTTTAAAGGAAGCAGCTGTAAAAGGGTGGATACATTTTTTGAGCATCATACCTCTTTAATCATAATTTGAGCTATTACATCCAATAAAATTCAGAAACTCTAGAAGAATCGCAAGATCATCAAGATCAAGAGAGATCATTTGCATCTCTATTCAAGTTAGCCGGGCACAAAAACGGAAGTTAGCCGGGGGAAATCTCTAGTACGGACACTCTGTCTGCCCAACAAACGTGGAGATTTGTGTGATTGTATCGTCAGGAACTCAAGCCCTTTTGGCTTCATGCGCCACTGAGCAGCTTTCAAAGCAATGAATGGGTCTCTGCCTCCAAAGCTGCATTCAGATTTTAATGTAACCTCTTTGAGTGGAAGGCTAGTTGCCTATAACTCCAGTTCTGTTGACCTCTCACACATAGCTGCTGGTTGCATGAGCATTATTGACAGTGACGAAGCAGTGTCGTGCAAAACAAGATTTATTCCTCTTCTGTAGCGGTAAACACAGCGCTTGTGCCTGGTGATGAGTGTGCTGTATTCTGAGCTTAACAAGAAATTTACGGCTGATAATAAGAGCGTTAACTGTTGTAAACAGCTCAGCTACAGCTAGGAACTGACTACCCCACCCACCACAGACACACACACTCAGCAGGAGCCCCACTTCACCCAGACAGTGACTCTCTTAAAGGGCTATAAACATCCTGCTAATGACTGTCAAAGCACCAAGAGACTACAAGTTTTCACAGAAAATACACAGAGAATCTGATTAGCTCTGATTACCAGTTCTACATCGCTACCACCCCGCTTTCAGTTGTTGCTCCCTCATTCATCTGTTGAATGCTGTGAAGGAGAATTTGATTGCAAAGCTGCCACCAACAACCAATCATTGGGTCTGTGCACCAACAAAAAAATTGTATACCAAACAAAAGCATCGGTATTTGACAACTTGGGATTGAGACTCGACAATCAACTATCTTTCTCCAGAGTAACTTACTAGCACGCACCTTCAAACAAGTTAGGAGACAAGGTTGTAGCAGAATTTGAGGGTGTTGTTCCCCTTAAAAGGACTTGGATCAGGACTCAAAAAACTTGATCAAGACATCCCTAAGGTGCATTAGATGGTCCAGTCACAAACTGTAAGTGGCTGTGTTATTCTGCACATCACATTAACAACAGAAGCTAATGCACATTTCCTTGTGCACACTTCAGACAGAGACTGTGAGAAATAATAAAGGAGGTGATTTTGCAGTCCACCATACCTAAAATCATTAACTGACTTACAGCCCTGTAAAGAAGTCTGTGCACTGTACAGTCAAAGGCTCAGTAATGATGAGCACTGGTCATGGAGCCAGCGGAACATGGAGGCCTCCCTTTGAAAAGAGACTTAGATAAAAGGCATCTATATGAAGACGTAATGAAAGACTCTTTTTTTCAGCGACAATAAACTGGCCTTCGCTGGCTCAGCAAACATGGGATGATAAAAGGATGGCTGATGCACATTTGATTGTGAAATCTCTGCTATAAAAGAGAGGATAAAGTGATTCTAAATCAACCATAAAATTGCAGATGGTAATCCAGCGTGCGCCAGTAAATATGTTAAATGACTATCATCATTATCACCTCTCCCTGCCTGACCCATGGCATACATCATTACTTTACCAATGAGATGGAACTTCATCTTTCTTGGAGGGAAGCGTTTTATTTGATTTTCACAACAAAGCAGTCGTTGTAATATTTTGTCTTGTGGCATGATTTTCTCACATCTAATATCCCTGATATTTTTGGACCAAGAAGGCGTACCAGTCATATGTTGTTGCTCTAATGAGGCCATAAAGTCATATCTCCTGTCTTAAGCACAACTAAGGTTTTTATGGATTAAGCTTTAACATTTTCTTGAACATTCTCAACACAAAAATAAACACAGAGCCTCAAATTGATTTATAGACTGAGATCAAGTTAAGATATGTGAGCTCTGCAGAAGCAAAACAGTAGCTGCAGGATTCCGGTCAGTTCGACAATGAAATCAGATAATCTGCTCCAAACGTCAGATAAGCTTCACCTGTAAGCTTTTTTCATCTCCTCTCATGCAGAGCAGATCAATGTCAACGAGGTCATCATTCCTGAAATTAATCTTTCCTGTGACCTCGCTGGTGTGCCTTCTTTTGAGATATTGTGATGTTTTTAGCCGTCCACTGCGTTGCAAAACGAGGCTCACGGTGGACACATGAACTCTGAGCACTGCCGCATCTGCTCATGGGAGAGGATGGTAAGATAAAAACAAGATTATCTATGTGAAATCTTGACTCAACAAGCACAAGCTTATATAGAAAGACAAAACACAACTTTTAACCTTTCAACACCAGTCTCCTGGGTGAAGGCCCTCTGTCTGTTTGACCAATCCATGTTCTCAACTTCCACCCTGCTTGGACTTTCTCATTCTTTTTACTACGTCACCTGACATGTTTTAAGCGTGGTCAGTTTGCACACAGCTAGATGGTGTACAGTCTTATCCATGGACAGATTGAAGCCTCTCGGCTGGGCTCGGAGGTTCTCCTGAACCCATGGTTTCTATCAAAAGTGTCAGTTCACCCCCCATGCAGACAGTGTAAGTTCTACAAGCCCAGATTTTGAGATTTCTGTTTTTTGCGTTAAAGTTATAACTAGGGCTGTCAAACGATTAATTTTTTATCGCATTTTGTCCATAGTTAACTCGCGATTAATCGCAAATTAATCGCAATTTTTTTGGCACATTTTTTTCTGTTCTAAATGTACCTTAATGTATTTTTTTCATATTCTTAATACTTTTAACAACATAAGAAAGGTCAAATATGCTTGCATTATGAAAATGTTTATTCAACACTTCAAATCATGCAGGAAAATAAATCCAGGGTTGTCTGCTTTTGGCGAGGGGGGGGCGACGGGCTCTCTGCATCTGCCGTCTGTTTGGCTTGCAAGTGGTGTCCACTGACACTGCATGTTTTTCTTCTTCGCCTTTTTCACGTAGTGTGCTGCTTTCTGTCAGTCAGTATCACACTGATGATCGCCATGGCTCCGGTGCAGCAAAACAATAAAAAGTACGACTTGAAATTCAAACCTTCTGTCGTGATATATTCAGAGGAAAACTGGGGAGAAGCAGCCGCTAGATGTTTCTCTGTTGACCCCAAGAGAGTGAGAGAAACTGAGCTTCAGCGTCTGTCCGAGGAGGACAGCAGCAGGGCCAGGCTGCCTGCTGGAGGGAGGAAGAAGGCTAGCGAGGAGCCTGAGATAAACATGCGGGGATGAGTTATCAGCAAACGGGCACGCCATGAGAGAGTGTCCCGCAAAATGATCAGGGCGATGGAGAAACAAATGTGCGCCACCGTGAGTGACAGCAGAGATGAGGAGTTTGCAGCGAGTGCTGCTTTTCAGTCTGCCGTGTTTTTAACGAACCGCCAACCCTGCTTCTTCTTCTTCTGATTCCCTTTCTTATTCTTCTGCCACCCTCTGTATCAAGACTACAGGACAGCCGTAAATCATACAATGCACGTTTTTTTAAATTTATTTATTTTTTTATACTGAGCGTTATTAACGCGCTAACTTTGACAGCCCTAGCTATAACCTGTCATATTTTCATGATATCACATCCTGGTATTGATGCTATTTGTGGTAGACATTTTTACAACTATACCCTATTGTATTTGTGCTATGTAATTACCTCTCTATTTAGTAGTTTTGTTTCTACCTAAATTTGATGTAGGAGGATTACAATTTGCATTACAAAATAACACAAAAGTAATTTTATCTCTTTCAACTGATTTCCTGTCTAACTCTGTGACTACAATTTTGAGATTTTTACTCGCCCACAAAAGGAGGAGAACAGGTATCTCTACCAGGCCATTTCATGCTCCAAAAATGTATTTATCCATTTTATACAATACAAATGTATTTATACATTTTGTTCTTAAACTAAACCTCTATTCATAATAGTGATCCAAGTTGGAATCACCAAATCCACAAACAAGCCTCTAGCTGGCTTTCATCCATGACACACACAGAGACACACACACACACACACACACACACACACACACACACACACACACACACACACACACACACACACACAGCAAGAAGAGAAAAGTGGTGTACGTGATGATGCACAATTTGTTCATATACAGTGGGTCATAATGGCTCCATTAGGGTCTGTGTGGCCACACATGATCCCCTCTGTGTTCGCACTTGTGCACGGCATGCTCTCATTCAGGGGTGCTGCGGTTTAATCTGCAGCAGGACTGCTTTAGAAGAAGACAGGAAAAACTGAATGTGAGGACACTGAGTCAAAACGTCTTAGTATATTTGTTCCATCCCAAAGGACAGCATCTGTCCTCTTCTTAGGGACACTTCTATCTCAGATGAAAAGATTTTATATGACAAAAATGTCCAATTTTAAAATAGTCATTTTGGTTATTTAGTTAATAGCTTATTTGGAGTGTACAATTTTCTTTGGTTGATTCCATAAACACGGTAGTTGATGACTAAAATTTTGTTGAAAAACAGCTAGACCTTTGCTCTGAATTTTGTTGAGTTGTGTACTTGCCCAAATATTTCTTCCAATGTTCAAACCCAGAGAAATCTGCTCTTTCACTATATGTTTTATTACATTTGATCGTCTGTTGCAATAACCTGTCGGAGAGAGTCGAGAATGATAAAACCTTAAAAGAGATTTTCTTTAGTGATGGCAGTTGTTTATCAATGACGATAACAAATAACTCAAAATCAATGTTTTGTTGCTGTTTGAGGGACCCTACATACTGTGTGTTTCATTGACTGGAGGTTGCCTGACTAAAAAGAAATAAAATTCTACTTTTGTTGTTTCTTTAACTGCTACGCACGCAGCTTTCACCAATTTAGCATACTTTTTATGGATCAGGAAACGTTTCAATGGGTCATTCCATAGAACTCTGACAAATTATGAATGCTGTTGTTTAATATGGAGAACTTGTTGGTTTCCAGCCAGCAGAGGAATGTACAATAAATCCACTACTCACTTGGAGCTTTCTGTTGAGTCAAGTCTTTGATCTGGAAAGCCAAAAGAGGCTACTCTAATCACTAGGATGGACACTACACATTGCAGTTTGATCTACTATGTCATTACAACATAACTCTTAAAATAGCTTCTTAAGTTTAACATTCACATTTCTATTCTGTGTCTGCTTGTTCCAACATGCAAGTGAAGACGGATAATGCTGACAGTGACTTTAATATTCATGCACAGGACCATCGCATTATGAAAATGCCCTCCATGTCATATTGGATGCACATTCCCCCACTAGTTCAGCACGACATATGTGTTTTCTTTATAAGGCCTTGGCATCTGTTTGGAATTTTAAATAAAGTCCTCTAAGTTTGAACAATGCTTATATGCTCAACATGCATTTGTAAAGATGGATGCGCCGTCGGCTCTGGCAGAATGGAGCGAAATATTGGAGGAGGACATGCTGTGCATGACAAATTTTTGGTGAGGGATAGAGAATTGGATTTTAATGTGTATGCCAGAGATGAACTAAAGCCAGAGCGGCATGTTAATGTCAGGTGGAAGGGGTGCCACCGCCTGAGGACATTTTACTCTGAAACAGAGAGAGAGTAAAAGACAGAAAGTGAGTTTTGTCAAAAAATAAATTTAAGAAACTCCCCTTCTGAGTTGAATTTGGGGGCTCACTCCCCCTTATGTTCTCTGCAGATTTATTATGGTCACTTTGTCGCATGTGTCAGCAAAAATAAAATCTTCTTTAGTATTTATTTGCTTAGTGTTTCTCTATCACCTCCTTTTCTTCCTGAAGGTCAGAATCAACAGAGCCTAAATGTCTATGACTGATCCTGATCCTCTCAAAGTAGGAGGGTATTTCAAAGTGTCATGTTAGGAGCTTGGCTCACAGCTTATCCCACTGTTGCTGCCGTGAAAAATGCGGACCGGATCTTTGAAAGACCTGTTTCTGCCTCTGGAGGCACAGCCCTCCACTGGGGCAGGCCGTGCAGTTGGTCGGAAGTGCAGGAGAACTCGCTGCAGTCCTCACCTGATTGGATCGGAGCGGAGGAGCCTTTCTCGTTGGCACTGCAGCAGCTGGTAACCAGAGGGAAGGGCCACAGCCAGGCTCAGGCCACTCAAGCCAGAGAGTCATTAGTCTTACCCTGGGCTAAGACCGCGGCCCAGGGGAAACACCTTACTTCATACCAAGCAGTGTGTGTCAGAAGGAGGCTTTGTCTGATTGATTACACAAGAGCAGGTTTTTGTAGGATAACATGCATTACTGAAATTAAAAGGATCATTTTATAACCTATATTCACCAGATCAGATTCATCAAAATTGTCTGTGTACTAGGTACGCTGGATGGATTTCTTGTTCAAAAAGCGAAAGTCTGTTTTGCATTTGAACATCAATATTTCAGCCTGCTTTGCTTGCACATTTGATGCACTATTTTGAGTTTTAGCAAAGAGTGCATTTTCCTCCTGTACTTGCCCAGCTTTGAAAATAAAAGGGTACGTATCATTAGACCATGCGTGGTATGTGTCAAAACCCCACGTTTCTAATCTGGCGATCTGCTCCACACTTCCCCAGATGGCCTGTAAATTAAACTGCAAGTGCTCTGAAAATCTTATGACAACAGATACAGTGTATTAACATATTCAATGCCATACACTCACACTGAGAAGTCTATTTGTCCTCTGCAGAGGACATTGTATCCTGAGTAATAATTGCCACACCAAAATACAGTGAAGCAGGATTTACAAGAAGCCATTTGGACAATAAAGAAAATTTGTTCAATGCCCTCAACAGCACTTCAATAAATAATACAAGCAGCTCTGAAATTGCATTGTTATTGAATACAAGCCGCGGGCGATTCCCGGATTACCCTTTTTTTCCCCCATGTATCAATTCACATTGCACAGAGATGGGAAGTATTTACTGTGGAGAAGCTTTATGGGATTTAATCATCATTTGAACTTTTGACTTTATCTAATTATCCACTAATCTATCCATTACATGTAGTAAGTGCTGTGACAGAGGTTTTATGATTTTGTGTGCATCTGCCCTACAGTCCCAGGGGATTTAATCTTTTTAAGTAGTGACAATCCTGATACCTAAACCTGAAATATGTGTTTTTTCTTAATTTTTTTTTAATTTGGCATTATGCATTCAGCAAATTGTGAACAAATACTGACCTATTGATATGGTGAAGTTGTTAGCCAACAGTTGCTTATTTACACATTGCTTTAGTGAAAGGCAGTGCCAAACAAAAAGGCTTTCAGCCTTGATTTAAAAGACGTGAGAGTTGGAGCGGACCTACTTTTTTCTGGGAAACTTCATTGACATAAAAAGCACAGGATGTACACACTTGGATACAGTAAATGGATGTTTTTAATTGTTTCAAAAGAACAAAATGCTGCCACTTTCTTTCTAGGCTGGGATCTTCGTTCACGATGTATATCTACTTCACACTTTTCTCTGCTCGTCTGTATATTACTTTCCACTCTATCGTTGATATTGATATCTCCTGCTGTGTGCTGCAGCGTGGTCAAGAAACAATAGAGAATATCCTGATCTGAGTCTTTGGATAGTGTGCCACAATAAAACAGGAAACAGAAAAGACATGACGTTAGCCTGAGGAGACATAACACTTATGTCAGGTGTGCAGAAATTTCTTTTCAAATACAAAAATGTGAACGTAAGATGTCAATTTTTTACACATGACATGTTTAGCATTTCTGTCTGTCTTGAAAGGTGGTTTCCTCCTCTAGTGTTCTTTCTGAGATTTCTGCCGTTAATCTCCTGTTTGTAGCTTTTTGGGTGGAGAGTTCTTTAATGAATACATTTTTAAACTAGAACCGAAAAGTATTGGCTTATGTGCAAGAAGAAAAAGCATTTATCGCTTCTGTTCTTTAGTCCCCATGTATTGCATCGTTTTGGCCGATCGTCCACATAGCTCCTGTAAACGCAGCGCCTGAAAACACTTTTTTGAAAACGGGTCTCAGAATGGAAAAATCCGAAAACGCAGCCCTCGCATTCTCATGTGGACGGCGAATCCGCATACTATCCATATCGATGACGCCATCGCCCCACCCCTCGACCTCTAGCCTTCAACCTCTGAACCCCACGACGTCTCATAACAACAACAACAACAACAATGGCGGACTACTGCTTGTGTTCGTGTTTCTTGCAACTTACTCGCCATGTAGTCGAGTGTGAGTCGCAGCAGCAGTTCGACACAAGGGTTTGATTTTGAGATTGGGGGGGCCCAAAAGTGCTCCAAGGCAGCACTTCTGAAAGTTGACGTTTTTTTACATTAGCAATCATAATTTCACGTCATGCAGATGTTATTGGTTAAAGCAACTAATGAAAGACAAGGAGGCAACTTCGAAGAGTTCTCATCTTTACTCTTTAGTGCAGGGCTGTAGGGCTGTAGTGCAACTGTGCATCATATTGTCAATTAACATAGCCTACTGTCCATCAACAACATCGGAAATATATAAATGACAACTGTATAGCAACTACTGTAAACACATACACACTAGTAATACATGATGAGGCCTCTCATGAACACCATACTTGATATAAAGCTCTGATTTTAAAGCCACATGGGTGAAGCATTGCTATTCAGATCATCATCATCACACTAACATTTGTCACATTGCTGAATCTCATGACTAACATATCCATCATAAATTTTAACCTCACCTGTGAATTTCCAGCCTTTCAGCTTCTCCTCCTCTATCTCCTTCAGCCTCTCTTCCTTCATCTTCTCCAGCCTCTCCTTCTCTACCTCCTCCTGCCTCTCCTCCTCTGCCTCCTCCTGTCTCTCTTCCTCTACCTCCTCCTGCCTCTCTTCCTCTACCTTCTCTGGCCTCTCCTCCTCCATCTCCTCCTCCATCTCCTCCAGCCTCTCTGCTGTCTGTCACCTTACAATATGTTGATGCATGACATATGAACAGATACATTAGGGGTACAGTGATCATAGAGGTTGATGGTACAATTATTGTCTGAGCAAAAACGCTTTTACTAAATATTAATATTGCTTAATATTAATTAATTATATTTTATAACTATAAAATCACATGATCATCTAGAATGTGAGGTTTTATTGTATTTCCACCACAAAGTTTCTTCATTTGTGTTATTAAACCGTTGCTCACTTCTACACAAATACATGAAAATAAGAATTAAAAATAACTTTAAAAAAAGTGTATCTCTTTGGCATTAAATATTCTCTTTTATTCAATGTCTGTATTGTTGGGCCTCTACCTATACACCCTTGAGTAACTTACACTCTGACTCCTAAAGAAGTCTCTTGTATCCAGTTTTCTTTTCTTAGACATCCTTCAAATCCTATACAGCACACATGCACGCACACACGTACATGCACGCAAACAGACACAAACACAAATGTAAATGACACCACTGATATTAAAATGATAAAAAAAGCAGGTTGCATGTAGCTTTTACAAGCAGAAGGAGTGACAGCGGGGACAGCCAATCACATGTAAGCTAGCGCGAAACCGGCAGCCGATCAGGGAGCGATATTTAGGTTAGAGGTGGGACTTCTATCAGAGACCGACATTTAACCCTTTGTGTGCCATAATCATTGACTAAACACTAAGGACAGCGGTTGTATTGATAGTGACTACACAGTAACGGCTGAATATTGGTAGGGATGTGTCCCTAGCGTCCCTACCCAATTCTACGCCCTTGGTTGGACCTCATTATCGCTCCACACAAACGATTCTGGTTTCCTTGCACTAGCCATTTTCATCTTCTTCTTGTTGTGTTCAGTTTCTCCTTCTACTGTCTGTTTGTATACAGCAAGCAAGCTTTATGCACATGCTCCATCTCTTCTTCTCCGTTTTTGGTGTGAATTTACAGTGCCACCTATAGGCCTGGAATATGAACTACAGCGTTTTGAGTCGTTTTCAGTGGATCCGTTTGGACGCAAATATTCTTGAAACGATGCCGACGAAAACGGAGGAAAAAAAAAGATCGTTTTGGTAAGTTTGGACAAGGCCTCAGTCTGCTCTTTCATCAATGCGCACAGAACGAGGCATGAACATGTTGCTGCAGCTGAATGGAGAAGTGAGGTCAGACATGGAGCCACCTGGATCTGAAGAGGCCGATGCTTCACTCTCTGACCTGACAGTGTTGGGCTGCGTCCAGGGAGAAGCAGAGCTATCTGAGATTTCTAATATAGGCCCATCTGCCTGCCTCCCCTGGGTCCCCTGCTACCTTGCCCCGCCACGTGTTCCCCGTAGCCTACATTCCCAAATCGGTGGCAGCCGAGTCCACATTCAGCATCTGTCTGTGCTAGATACGTCAGTCTGTACCGGCCCTCTCACAGCCCCTTCACTAATACTCAGAGGATATTCACCTACTCCAGGCTTCCCACACTTCTACAGTAAATTATCACCTCCCCAGAAAGAAAGCACTGTGCTGCCTGAGAGTTTAGATTACACAGTGTTGAGTGCTGGGCCCAGACAGTTGACATTGCTGTGTAATCATCATTACCCTCACAACTGCCTCTCAATAGGGTCACAAGGACGGCAGCGCTCAAGTATCCTACAATAAATGCCATGTAAATGCTTGAATGTTGAAACTGCTCCTCGTCTGAAGAAGTGTTTGTGTAAGTGCCTGTTTATCTGAGCCCAAGAGATTGCAGTGATAAAAGCAGCTACACTGAGAGGAGAAAGATCTACAGGATATAATTACATTTATTTTAATTAAATTTTAGGGAAATTGAAAGAGTGTGTTTGACCCTGAAATGATGTGTCTATTAATCCATTGTATAAATATTTACCCATGATGCCAAGTCTATGCATAACCTTTAACCCTGCACAGCAGAAACCTTCATCTTATCTTATGATTCTATTGAGTCCTAATGCTCTAACTTTCTTTAAAAAGTCAAATATTTATGTGAGATGAGAAAAACACAACCTGGTTGCAATAATTTCAATAACTTTCGTGAATCAAAAGTAACTTTTCCTAATTTAGTGGAGGGTTATACAAGGACAATCCTGAATGGGTCAGTCCTACCTTGACAGAGTGTTTTCATATTAGGTTCCTAAGTATCCAGCACTGTGCAGATGATGGAGAGGAAAATGGTGGTACAGAATACATACTGATTACTATAACATACTGTTTTTTATTTATTGTATTCTTTTATTTATCTTTTTGTGTTTTACTGGCTTGGTGAGGTGTCACAAACAAGATTGGTGAGTTGTTTGTGGCTTTCACTGCCCAATCATTTCTCCACTTGTAGGGAAAAGATGTATTACAATATAGATTTGTAAAAAAAGTCTACATTTGTATTTAGAAAAACAAAGAAAAATAATTAAAAATATTCTCAAGCTTATGTGTGGTTTGGTTGGCCAACAACACTCCCCCTGACAAGAAGTTAGTTTTTGGTAGTAAATTTTCCAATAGGATTATTTATCAATCAATATTTACTTGGTTATAAACATCTTTATTTATCATTTATTTCTAATTTCTAGTTAGCTAATCACAATTTACAGAGTTCTTCCCAGGAAAGTTCCTTGGAAAATAAAGGACACATAAGCGTCACCCAAATGCATCCTTCTTCTTCTTAAACTTGACAGACAGCTGAACCGTAAAATGGTCAACTCAATAAAGTTCAATATTTAGTTCATTTCAAGAGGAAATTGATGTTTCTAAAGAAAACTGGTATTACACCTGACCTAAAAAATATAGCACCCTGACAGGCACTAGTTCATGAATTCAGCTCCACAAACTGTTCCACAATACCACATGGATATTCATCATGCCAAAGTCTTAAGAAAGAAGTTTTGCTACATTTTTTTTTTCTTGCAAAAGTTGCTGCTCACAGGGAGAAATGTGTTGATGAATGAAGCTCTCATACAATGTGAGTTGCTGACAGCTCTGGAGACCTGGGGGACCAATTCATTTGCAGCGCTAGTGCGATATGTTGAGATCAGTCCCTCAGATGTCCCAGACGCCTGAGCACTTTAAAAGAGTCACAGGCCTGCACTGGCAATGGAAATTCAGCAGTGCTCCAAATGAATCAACGCTTTGGAGCGCACAGCCTTTGCAGGATTTCTCATTACCTGACTGTATGAATCAGACTTCCACCAGTTGAATTTCCACTTACAATTTCTGATGTAGACTACAGTAGGCCAGAAGTGGCTTTACATATCGGCCTATTGAAGAAATAGATTGTAATATGTCTTGCTTCATCAAGGTATATGAAGTCATCCAGCATGAGGCAATAGCATGGAGACTCCTGCACTGTGAAATGATAATTGGATGCATTGTTTCCTTTGCTCTTGGGATGGCGGCCTTACAGCGTTTTTTGACAACATGGGAAAATTATGTGGCAGGGAAGAAGTCAATTTTTCCTCTTTATTTAACGCAGTTATTTTTTCCAGTCCAAGACCTTCGGGGCAATTTTGACATTCATTTGAGTCTTGTATTATTTATACCCTTGATTTTGATAAAACACTGTTGGAGCACTTTGTCTGAAAAAAAGCTCTTTTCCGTCACTGGAGCTCTTAAAAGTCCACCTTGTGCTTTAAGTCATTGACCTTCCCTTTGCTCTATTCATCATTTAACAAATGGCAATGCCCATAGAAAGGCTTGACTCTATCCCTGCTGTGAATTCCATTAGATGTACGAACACACAATAGAGTATTTTTTTAACTCTTTGACATTGCCATTGTAATGGACTGTGGTCGTGGGATGATATGTGGGATATAATATGCAAAATACTGAATAAATATATGATATGTTACTGCTGTCCATGGCTTTTATATTACAGTAAAATTCTTGAACCTCTGTGAGAGTGATGCTCCAGGGGTGTTAAATGGGGCATTTATCGGAATATATTATCTTAGGGTTAATTATGTGACCCCCATGACCCACTGCGCACAAAAAACTGAGTCTGTGCATGTGTGTTTGTTTGATATTTTCATTTCTAATCAATCAAGGTTCTCTGCAAGGATTTTTTAATACAAATACAGTGAGCAGACACAATTTTAGAAAACCAGTGTTGTCCTTAAACCCTAACCAATGAATTACACTTGGTCTACGCATGATCAATACTTTAATTAATTACAGGAAAAACTGTCTTGGCTGCTGTAAGGACTTCATATTGGATATGGATTTGTTGATTTGTTAGTTTGTATTGTTTGCCACAGACTTGTAGTATCGGGTAATCTAACAACTGCAAACCGAATGGAAAACAATCCACCAGTCACAGAGCTTGATTCAGAGTCAGTAAGCCTAGTTAATTATTACATATTTTTAGAAGGCAATAATTAGTATTTACAATTTAAGTCTTTTAATATTACATCTAATTATGTCATGTAGCATCAAATTACATTTTTAAAAATGACAAGTGCCATTATAAGCAATACAGTGTAATTACAAACTAAAAGCTTCCTCTTGATTTTCCGCCATTGAAAAAGTAAATGGATGTGAAAATGATACTGAAGATTACTCCCTTAAAATAAAACATTTTAAAAAATGGAAATTAATTAGGGGGTTTGATAATTAGCCTGGAAAAGCTCACACAAAGCAGGCTGTCCCCGTTCAGAATTCTCACATGAACAACAACTGTAGCTTATTGTGAGAGAAACAGAGACTTTCTGTCATTTAATTCTGCTCGTACATGAAATCAGGTATTCAAAATCTTCCTAATAACGTCAATGTTAGTTGGACATATTGTGCTACTTTGAGCCTGACCTCATGCTGTTTAAATGATGCATTTGGACAAAGGCCTCAAAGGATACACCATAAGCCACCACAATTTCAGCTAATGGTAGCTCCATTAGTCCACTATGACAATTGTTACGGCATGGTAGGTTGAGCTCGAGCGGCAATCTCCTTGTCTTATAATTGAAGCCATTGTAGAACCAAATACTGCAGTTCCTCAAATGGCATGAGGTTGAGTCCACAAGCAAGTCAATCCCTATAATAGCCAATGGTAAAATGCCTGACTTTACAGCAAGAATAAACATGTTTATTGCCTGGTGCAAATAATGGTTTGGGTCTCATACATAATATAATGGGTTACATTTGTATATACCTCAATTGCTTAAATGATACTAAAGCTTAAAGTTATGCATAATTAGAGTTGTGGCCACTTTGAGTGACGGGTAGCCACAAACTAGGATGTCTGCTCAGCCTTAATAGCTTTATTGTAGTTAACTGGACTACAAGACCAGTGTGGAGGTACAGAGGCCTATGTTTTGTTGAAACGAGCAAGTGTTAATGAGCTTTAACTGGCAGACAACAGCATTGTTTTCAGAGCACTTTCATCATGTAATGGAACGCTGGAAACTGCAGATTTTTACAGCTGTGCTCGCCGAAATAGCTCAGCTGGGAGAGCGTCAGACTGAAGATCTGAAGGTCCTTGGTTCGATCCCGGGTTTCGGCAAAAGCTACCTGCGCTAGGGGAAGCGACCGCATGTTCTGGTCTGCGTTTTACAAATGGCTTGTCCTTGCAGCAAAAGCAAATTCCGCAATGTGGGGTCCTGGCTCCACTTGCAACATGTACTCGATAGAACAACATGAAGCGTAAAGGAAATTTCATCAGTTGACCGTGGAACAGTGTTGGTCTTGGTAAAAACATCTGATTGCGCTGGCCAGAGCCTGGATAGCTCAGACGGTAGAGCATCAGACTTTTAATCTGAGGGTCCAGGGTTCAAGTCCCTGTTCAGGCGCAGCAAGGATCCTTCCAATGGCTCCTCCATTTAGCCTTTCAACAAGGTACTGCTCACATGAATGCTCTTGCCCATTGAACCTTCGGCCCAACGTACATTGACAATAGTGCTTTGACTTGAATCGTTGATCTTCGTTGCCCTTCTGACACCCATTAGAATTTAGCCTGAAACACGATTTCTGCAACCCCTTAATCCCGCTGGAAACTACCAAGTGCAAGATGTTAAGACTTTGTTTTCAGAGCACTTTCGTCATGTAATGGAACGCTGGAAACTGCAGATTTTTACAGCTGTGCTCGCCAAAATAGCTCAGCTGGGAGAGCGTCAGACTGAAGATCTGAAGGTCCCTGGTTCGATCCCGGGTTTCGGCAAAAGCTACCTGCGCTAGGGGAAGCGACCGCACGTTCTAGTCCGCGTTTTACAAATGGCTTGTCCTTGCATTCGTGTGTCTGCTGACTATTTAACGAATTTAAAAGGTGCATATGGCGCCACACAGAAACAGGCCCAGATAATTGTTTTCAAAGCATTCGAAGAATGAAAACCACACAACCCACACACGTGTGACTTCAAAAAGACAATGGACTACCGTAACTAGCACAACTTGTCCAGGATTGGAACCCCACCGTTTTTTGCGGCAAAAGCAAATTCCCTTCTCCTTTTGGAGCAGCCGCAATGTGGGGTCCTGGCTCCACTTGCAACATGTACTCGATAGAACAACATGAAGCGTAAAGGAAATTTCATCAGTTGACCGTGGAACAGTGTTGGTCTTGGTAAAAACATCTGATTGCGCTGGCCAGAGCCTGGATAGCTCAGACGGTAGAGCATCAGACTTTTAATCTGAGGGTCCAGGGTTCAAGTCCCTGTTCAGGCGCAGCAAGGATCCTTCCAATGGCTCCTCCATTTAGCCTTTCAACAAGGTACTGCTCACATGAATGCTCTTGCCCATTGAACCTTCGGCCCAACGTACATTGACAATAGTGCTTTGACTTGAATCGTTGATCTTCGTTGCCCTTCTGACACCCATTAGAATTTAGCCTGAAACACGATTTCTGCAACCCCTTAATCCCGCTGGAAACTACCAAGTGCAAGATGTTAAGACGTTGTTTTCAGAGCACTTTCGTCATGTAATGGAACGCTGGAAACTGCAGATTTTTACAGCTGTGCTCGCCGAAATAGCTCAGCTGGGAGAGCGTCAGACTGAAGATCTGAAGGTCCCTGGTTCGATCCCGGGTTTCGGCAAAAGCTACCTGCGCTATGGGAAGCGACCGCGCGTTCTGGTCCGCGTTTTACAAATGGCTTGTCCTTGTATGCGTGTGGCTGCTGACGATTTAACGAAATTAAAAGGTGCATATGGCGCCACACAGAAACAGGCCCATATAATTGTTTTCAAAACATTCGAAGAATGAAAACCACACAACCCACACACGTGTGACTTCAAAAAGACAATGGACTACCGGAACTAGCACAACTTGTCCAGGCTTGGAACCCCACCGTTTTTTGCGGCAAAAGCAAATTCCCTTCTCCTTTTGGAGCAGCCGCAATGTGGGGTCCTGGCTCCACTTGCAACATGTACTCGATAGAACAACATGAAGCGTAAAGGAAATTTCATCAGTTGACTGTGGAACAGTGTTGGTCTTGGTGAAAACATCTGAGTGCTCTGGCCAGAGCATAGATAGCTCAGACGGTAGAGCATCAGGCTTTTAATCTGAGGGTCCAGGGTTCAAGTCCCTGTTCAGGCGCAGCAAGGATCCTTCCGATGGCTCCTCCATTTAGCCTTTCAACAAGGTACTGCTCACATGAATGCTCTTGCCCATTGAACCTTCGGCCCAACGTACATTGAAATAGTGCTTTGACTTGAATCGTTGCCCTTCTGACACCCATTAGAATTTGGGCTGAAACACGATTTTTGCAACCCCTTAATCCCGCTGGGCACTACCAAGTGCAAGATGTTAAGACTTTGTTTTCAGAGCACTTTCGTCATGTAATGGAACGCTGGAAACTGCAGATTTTTGCAGCTGTGCTCGCCGAAATAGCTCAGCTGGCAGAGCGTCAGACTGAAGATCTGAAGGTCCCTGGTTCGATCCTGTGTTTCGGCAAAAGCTACCTGCACTAGGGGAAGCGACCGCACGTTCTAGTCCGCGATTTACAAATGGCTTGTCCTTGCATTCGTGTGTCTGCTGACGATTGCTTTAAACCACACAACCCACACACGTGTGACTTCAAAAAGACAATGGACTACCGGAACTAGCACAACTTGTCCAGGCTTGGAACCCCACCGTTTTTTGCGGCAAAAGCAAATTCCCTTCTCCTTTTGGAGCAGCCGCAATGTGGGGTCCTGGCTCCACTTGCAACATGTACTCGATAGAACAACATGAAGCGTAAAGGAAATTTCATCAGTTGACCGTGGAACAGTGTTGGTCTTGCTAAAAACATCTGATTGCGCTGGCCAGAGCCTGGATAGCTCAGACGGTAGAGCATCAGACTTTTAATCTGAGGGTCCAGGGTTCAAGTCCCTGTTCAGGCGCAGCAAGGATCCTTCCAATGGCTCTTCCATTTAGCCTTTCAACAAGGTACTGCTCACATGAATGCTCTTGCCCATTGAACCTTCGGCTCAACGTACATTGACAATAGTGCTTTGACTTGAATCGTTGATCTTCGTTGCCCTTCTGACACCCATTAGAATTTAGCCTGAAACACGATTTCTGCAACCCCTTAATCCGGCTGGACACTACCAAGTGCAAGATGTTAAGACTTTGTTTTCAGAGCACTTTCGTCATGTAATGGAACGCTGGAAACTGCAGATTTTTACAGCTGTGCTCGCCGAAATAGCTCAGCTGGGAGAGCGTCAGACTGAAGATCTGAAGGTCTCTGGTTCGATCCCGGGTTTCGGCAAAAGCTACCTGCGCTATGGGAAGCGACCGCGCGTTCTGGTCGGCGTTTTACAAATGGCTTGTCCTTGCATGCGTGTGGCTGCTGACGTTTTAACAAATTTAAAAGGTGCATATGGCGCCACACAGAAACAGGCCCATATAATTGTTTTCAAAACATTCGAAGAATGAAAACCACACAACCCACACACGTGTGACTTCAAAAAGACAATGGACTACCGGAACTAGCACAACTTGTCCAGGCTTGGAACCCCACCGTTTTTTGTGGCAAAAGCAAATTCCCTTCTCCTTTTGGAGCAGCCGCAATGTGGGGTCCTGGCTCCACTTGCAACATGTACTCGATAGAACAACATGAAGCGTAAAGGAAATTTCATCAGTTGACTGTGGAACAGTGTTGGTCTTGGTAAAAACATCTGATTGCGCTGGCCAGAGCCTGGATAGCTCAGACGGTAGAGCATCAGACTTTTAATCTGAGGGTCCAGGGTTCAAGTCCCTGCTCAGGCGCAGCAAGGATCCTTCCAATGGCTCCTCCATTTAGCCTTTCAACAAGGTACTGCTCACATGAATGCTCTTGCCCATTGAACCTTCGGCCCAACGTACATTGACAATAGTGCTTTGACTTGAATCGTTGATCTTCGTTGCCCTTCTGACACCCATTAGAATTTAGCCTGAAACACGATTTCTGCAACCCCTTAATCCCGCTGGAAACTACCAAGTGCAAGATGTTAAGACGTTGTTTTCAGAGCACTTTCGTCATGTAATGGAACGCTGGAAACTGCAGATTTTTACAGCTGTGCTCGCCGAAATAGCTCAGCTGGGAGAGCGTCAGACTGAAGATCTGAAGGTCCCTGGTTCGTTCCCGGGTTTCGGCAAAAGCTACCTGCGCTATGGGAAGCGACCGCGCTATGCCGCGCGTTCTGGTCCGCGTTTTACAAATGGCTTGTCCTTGTATGCGTGTGGCTGCTGACGATTTAACGAAATTAAAAGGTGCATATGGCGCCACACAGAAACAGGCCCATATAATTGTTTTCAAAACATTCGAAGAATGAAAACCACACAACCCACACACGTGTGACTTCAAAAAGACAATGGACTACCGGAACTAGCACAACTTGTCCAGGCTTGGAACCCCACCGTTTTTTGCGGCAAAAGCAAATTCCCTTCTCCTTTTGGAGCAGCCGCAATGTGGGGTCCTGGCTCCACTTGCAACATGTACTCGATAGAACAACATGAAGCGTAAAGGAAATTTCATCAGTTGACCGTGGAACAGTGTTGGTCTTGGTAAAAACATCTGAATGCGCTGGCCAGAGCCTGGATAGCTCAGACGGTAGAGCATCAGACTTTTAATCTGAGGGTCCAGGGTTCAAGTCCCTGTTCAGGCGCAGCAAGGATCCTTCCAATGGCTCCTCCATTTAGCCTTTCAACAAGGTACTGCTCACATGAATGCTCTTGCCCATTGAACCTTCGGCTCAACGTACATTGACAATAGTGCTTTGACTTGAATCGTTGATCTTCGTTGCCCTTCTGACACCCATTAGAATTTGGGCTGAAACACGATTTTTGCAACCCCTTAATCCCGCTGGACACTACCAAGTGCAAGATGTTAAGACTTTGTTTTCAGAGCACTTTCGTCATGTAATGGAACGCTGGAAACTGCAGATTTTTACAGCTGTGCTCGCCGAAATAGCTCAGCTGGGAGAGCGTCAGACTGAAGATCTGAAGGTCCCTGGTTCGATCCCGGGTTTCGGCAAAAGCTACCTGCGCTATGGGAAGCGACCGCGCGCTATGGGAAGCGACCGCGCGTTCTGGTCCGCATTTTACAAATGGCTTGTCCTTGCATGCGTGTGGCTGCTGACGATTTAACGAAAATTAAAAGGTGCATATGGCGCCACACAGAAACAGGCCCATATAATTGTTTTCAAAACATTCGAAGAATGAAAACCACACAACCCACACACATGTGACTTCAAAAAGACAATGGACTACTGGAACTAGCACAACTTGTCCAGGCTTGGAACCCCACCGTTTTTTGCGGCAAAAGCAAATTCCCTTCTCCTTTTGGAGCAGCCGCAATGTGGGGTCCTGGCTCCACTTGCAACATGTACTCGATAGAACAACATGAAGCGTAAAGGAAATTTCATCAGTTGACTGTGGAACAGTGTTGGTCTTGGTAAAAACATCTGATTGCACTGGCCAGAGCCTGGATAGCTCAGACCGTAGAGCATCAGACTTTTAATCTGAGGGTCCAGGGTTCAAGTCCCTGTTCAGGCGCAGCAAGGATCCTTCCAATGGCTCCTCCATTTAGCCTTTCAACAAGGTACTGCTCACATGAATGCTCTTGCCCATTGAACCTTCGGCCCAACGTACATTGAAATAGTGCTTTGACTTGAATCGTTGATCTTCGTTGCCCTTCTGACACCCATTAGAATTTGGGCTGAAACACGATTTTTGCAACCCCTTAATCCCGCTGGGCACTACCAAGTGCAAGATGTTAAGACTTTGTTTTCAGAGCACTTTCGTCATGTAATGGAACGCTGGAAACTGCAGATTTTTGCAGCTGTGCTCGCCGAAATAGCTCAGCTGGCAGAGCGTCAGACTGAAGATCTGAAGGTCCCTGGTTCGATCCTGTGTTTCGGCAAAAGCTACCTGCGCTAGGGGAAGCGACCGCACGTTCTAGTCCGCGATTTACAAATGGCTTGTCCTTGCATTCGTGTGTCTACTGACGATTGCTTTAAACCACACAACCCACACACGTGTGACTTCAAAAAGACAATGGACTACCGGAACTAGCACAACTTGTCCAGGCTTGGAACCCCACCGTTTTTTGCGGCAAAAGCAAATTCCCTTCTCCTTTTGGAGCAGCCGCAATGTGGGGTCCTGGCTCCACTTGCAACATGTACTCGATAGAACAACATGAAGCGTAAAGGAAATTTCATCATTTGACTGTGGAACAGTGTTGGTCTTGGTGAAAACATCTGAGTGCTCTGGCCAGAGCATAGATAGCTCAGACGGTAGAGCATCAGACTTTTAATCTGAGGGTCCAGGGTTCAAGTCCCTGTTCAGGCGCAGCAAGGATCCTTCCAATGGCTCCTCTGTTTAGCCTTTCAACAAGGTACTGCTCACATGAATGCTCTTGCCCATTGAACCTTCGGCCCAACGTACATTGAAATAGTGCTTTGACTTGAATCGTTGATCTTCGTTGCCCTTCTGACACCCATTAGAATTTGGGCTGAAACACGATTTTTGCAACCCCTTAATCCCGCTGGGCACTACCAAGTGCAAGATGTTAAGACTTTGTTTTCAGAGCACTTTCGTCATGTAATGGAACGCTGGAAACTGCAGATTTTTGCAGCTGTGCTCGCCGAAATAGCTCAGCTGGCAGAGCGTCAGACTGAAGATCTGAAGGTCCCTGGTTCGATCCTGTGTTTCGGCAAAAGCTACCTGCGCTAGGGGAAGCGACCGCACGTTCTAGTCCGCGATTTACAAATGGCTTGTCCTTGCATTCGTGTGTCTGCTGACGATTGCTTTAAACCACACAACCCACACACGTGTGACTTCAAAAAGACAATGGACTACCGGAACTAGCACAACTTGTCCAGGCTTGGAACCCCACCGTTTTTTGCGGCAAAAGCAAATTCCCTTCTCCTTTTGGAGCAGCCGCAATGTGGGGTCCTGGCTCCACTTGCAACATGTACTCGATAGTACAACATGAAGCGTAAAGGAAATTTCATCAGTTGACCGTGGAACAGTGTTGGTCTTGCTAAAAACATCTGAATGCGCTGGCCAGAGCCTGGATAGCTCAGACGGTAGAGCATCAGACTTTTAATCTGAGGGTCCAGGGTTCAAGTCCCTGTTCAGGCGCAGCAAGGATCCTTCCAATGGCTCCTCCATTTAGCCTTTCAACAAGGTACTGCTCACATGAATGCTCTTGCCCATTGAACCTTCGGCTCAACGTACATTGACAATAGTGCTTTGACTTGAATCGTTGATCTTCGTTGCCCTTCTGACACCCATTAGAATTTAGCCTGAAACACGATTTCTGCAACCCCTTAATCCGGCTGGACACTACCAAGTGCAAGATGTTAAGACTTTGTTTTCAGAGCACTTTCGTCATGTAATGGAACGCTGGAAACTGCAGATTTTTACAGCTGTGCTCGCCGAAATAGCTCAGCTGGGAGAGCGTCAGACTGAAGATCTGAAGGTCTCTGGTTCGATCCCGGGTTTCGGCAAAAGCTACCTGCGCTATGGGAAGCGACCGCGCGTTCTGGTCGGCGTTTTACAAATGGCTTGTCCTTGCATGCGTGTGGCTGCTGACGTATTTAACGAAATTTAAAAGGTGCATATGGCGCCACACAGAAACAGGCCCATATAATTGTTTTCAAAACATTCGAAGAATGAAAACCACACAACCCACACACGTGTGACTTCAAAAAGACAATGGACTACCGGAACTAGCACAACTTGTCCAGGCTTGGAACCCCACCGTTTTTTGCGGCAAAAGCAAATTCCCTTCTCCTTTTGGAGCAGCCGCAATGTGGGGTCCTGGCTCCACTTGCAACATGTACTCGATAGAACAACATGAAGCGTAAAGGAAATTTCATCAGTTGACTGTGGAACAGTGTTGGTCTTGGTAAAAACATCTGATTGCGCTGGCCAGAGCCTGGATAGCTCAGACGGTAGAGCATCAGACTTTTAATCTGAGGGTCCAGGGTTCAAGTCCCTGTTCAGGCGCAGCAAGGATCCTTCCAATGGCTCCTCCATTTAGCCTTTCAACAAGGTACTGCTCACATGAATGCTCTTGCCCATTGAACCTTCGGCCCAACGTACATTGACAATAGTGCTTTGACTTGAATCGTTGATCTTCGTTGCCCTTCTGACACCCATTAGAATTTAGCCTGAAACACGATTTCTGCAACCCCTTAATCCCGCTGGAAACTACCAAGTGCAAGATGTTAAGACGTTGTTTTCAGAGCACTTTCGTCATGTAATGGAACGCTGGAAACTGCAGATTTTTACAGCTGTGCTCGCCGAAATAGCTCAGCTGGGAGAGCGTCAGACTGAAGATCTGAAGGTCCCTGGTTCGATCCCGGGTTTCGGCAAAAGCTACCTGCGCTATGGGAAGCGACCGCGCGCTATGGGAAGCGACCGCGCGTTCTGGTCCGCGTTTTACAAATGGCTTGTCCTTGCATGCGTGTGGCTGCTGACGATTTAACGAAATTAAAAGGTGCATATGGCGCCACACAGAAACAGGCCCATATAATTGTTTTCAAAACATTCGAAGAATGAAAACCACACAACCCACACACGTGTGACTTCAAAAAGACAATGGACTACCGGAACTAGCACAACTTGTCCAGGCTTGGAACCCCACCGTTTTTTGCGGCAAAAGCAAATTCCCTTCTCCTTTTGGAGCAGCCGCAATGTGGGGTCCTGGCTCCACTTGCAACATGTACTCGATAGAACAACATGAAGCGTAAAGGAAATTTCATCAGTTGACTGTGGAACAGTGTTGGTCTTGGTAAAAACATCTGATTGCGCTGGCCAGAGCCTGGATAGCTCAGACGGTAGAGCATCAGACTTTTAATCTGAGGGTCCAGGGTTCAAGTCCCTGTTCAGGCGCAGCAAGGATCCTTCCAATGGCTCCTCCATTTAGCCTTTCAACAAGGTACTGCTCACATGAATGCTCTTGCCCATTGAACCTTCGGCCCAACGTACATTGACAATAGTGCTTTGACTTGAATCGTTGATCTTCGTTGCCCTTCTGACACCCATTAGAATTTAGCCTGAAACACGATTTCTGCAACCCCTTAATCCCGCTGGAAACTACCAAGTGCAAGATGTTAAGACGTTGTTTTCAGAGCACTTTCGTCATGTAATGGAACGCTGGAAACTGCAGATTTTTACAGCTGTGCTCGCCGAAATAGCTCAGCTGGGAGAGCGTCAGACTGAAGATCTGAAGGTCCCTGGTTCGATCCCGGGTTTCGGCAAAAGCTACCTGCGCTATGGGAAGCGACCGCGCGCTATGGGAAGCGACCGCGCGTTCTGGTCCGCGTTTTACAAATGGCTTGTCCTTGCATGCGTGTGGCTGCTGACGATTTAACGAAATTAAAAGGTGCATATGGCGCCACACAGAAACAGGCCCATATAATTGTTTTCAAAACATTCGAAGAATGAAAACCACACAACCCACACACGTGTGACTTCAAAAAGACAATGGACTACCGGAACTAGCACAACTTGTCCAGGCTTGGAACCCCACCGTTTTTTGCGGCAAAAGCAAATTCCCTTCTCCTTTTGGAGCAGCCGCAATGTGGGGTCCTGGCTCCACTTGCAACATGTACTCGATAGAACAACATGAAGCGTAAAGGAAATTTCATCAGTTGACTGTGGAACAGTGTTGGTCTTGGTAAAAACATCTGATTGCGCTGGCCAGAGCCTGGATAGCTCAGACGGTAGAGCATCAGACTTTTAATCTGAGGGTCCAGGGTTCAAGTCCCTGTTCAGGCGCAGCAAGGATCCTTCCAATGGCTCCTCCATTTAGCCTTTCAACAAGGTACTGCTCACATGAATGCTCTTGCCCATTGAACCTTCGGCCCAACGTACATTGACAATAGTGCTTTGACTTGAATCGTTGATCTTCGTTGCCCTTCTGACACCCATTAGAATTTAGCCTGAAACACGATTTTTGCAACCCCTTAATCCCGCTGGAAACTACCAAGTGCAAGATGTTAAGACTTTGTTTTCAGAGCACTTTCGTCATGTAATGGAACGCTGGAAACTGCAGATTTTTACAGCTGTGCTCGCCGAAATAGCTCAGCTGGGAGAGCGTCAGACTGAAGATCTGAAGGTCCCTGGTTCGATCCCGGGTTTCGGCAAAAGCTACCTGCGCTATGGGAAGCGACCGCGCGCTATGGGAAGCGACCGCGCGTTCTGGTCCGCGTTTTACAAATGGCTTGTCCTTGCATGCGTGTGGCTGCTGACGATTTAACGAAATTAAAAGGTGCATATGGCGCCACACAGAAACAGGCCCATATAATTGTTTTCAAAACATTCGAAGAATGAAAACCACACAACCCACACACGTGTGACTTCAAAAAGACAATGGACTACCGGAACTAGCACAACTTGTCCAGGCTTGGAACCCCACCGTTTTTTGCGGCAAAAGCAAATTCCCTTCTCCTTTTGGAGCAGCCGCAATGTGGGGTCCTGGCTCCACTTGCAACATGTACTCGATAGAACAACATGAAGCGTAAAGGAAATTTCATCAGTTGACTGTGGAACAGTGTTGGTCTTGGTAAAAACATCTGATTGCGCTGGCCAGAGCCTGGATAGCTCAGACGGTAGAGCATCAGACTTTTAATCTGAGGGTCCAGGGTTCAAGTCCCTGTTCAGGCGCAGCAAGGATCCTTCCAATGGCTCCTCCATTTAGCCTTTCAACAAGGTACTGCTCACATGAATGCTCTTGCCCATTGAACCTTCGGCCCAACGTACATTGACAATAGTGCTTTGACTTGAATCGTTGATCTTCGTTGCCCTTCTGACACCCATTAGAATTTAGCCTGAAACACGATTTTTGCAACCCCTTAATCCCGCTGGAAACTACCAAGTGCAAGATGTTAAGACGTTGTTTTCAGAGCACTTTCGTCATGTAATGGAACGCTGGAAACTGCAGATTTTTACAGCTGTGCTCGCCGAAATAGCTCAGCTGGGAGAGCGTCAGACTGAAGATCTGAAGGTCCCTGGTTCGATCCCGGGTTTCGGCAAAAGCTACCTGCGCTATGGGAAGCGACCGCGCGCTATGGGAAGCGACCGCGCGTTCTGGTCCGCGTTTTACAAATGGCTTGTCCTTGCATGCGTGTGGCTGCTGACGATTTAACGAAATTAAAAGGTGCATATGGCGCCACACAGAAACAGGCCCATATAATTGTTTTCAAAACATTCGAAGAATGAAAACCACACAACCCACACACATGTGACTTCAAAAAGACAATGGACTACCGGAACTAGCACAACTTGTCCAGGCTTGGAACCCCACCGTTTTTTGCGGCAAAAGCAAATTCCCTTCTCCTTTTGGAGCAGCCGCAATGTGGGGTCCTGGCTCCACTTGCAACATGTACTCGATAGAACAACATGAAGCGTAAAGGAAATTTCATCAGTTGACTGTGGAACAGTGTTGGTCTTGGTGAAAACATCTGGGTGCTCTGGCCAGAGCCTAGATAGCTCAGACGGTAGAGCATCAGGCTTTTAATCTGAGGGTCCAGGGTTCAAGTCCCTGTTCAGGCGCAGCAAGGATCCTTCCGATGGCTCCTCCATTTAGCCTTTCAACAAGGTACTGCTCACATGAATGCTCTTGCCCATTGAACCTTCGGCCCAACGTACATTGAAATAGTGCTTTGACTTGAATCGTTGATCTTCGTTGCCCTTCTGACACCCATTAGAATTTGGGCTGAAACACGATTTTTGCAACCCCTTAATCCCGCTGGACACTACCAAGTGCAAGATGTTAAGACTTTGTTTTCAGAGCACTTTCGTCATGTAATGGAACGCTGGAAACTGCAGATTTTTACAGCTGTGCTCGCCGAAATATCTCAGCTGGGAGAGCGTCAGACTGAAGATCTGAAGGTCCCTGGTTCGATCCCGGGTTTCGGCAAAAGCTACCTGCGCTAGGGGAAGCGACCGCACGTTCTAGTCCGCGTTTTACAAATGGCTTGTCCTTGCATTCGTGTGTCTGCTGACGATTGCTTTAAACCACACAACCCACACACGTGTGACTTCAAAAAGACAATGGACTACCGGAACTAGCACAACTTGTCCAGGCTTGGAACCCCACCGTTTTTTGCGGCAAAAGCAAATTCCCTTCTCCTTTTGGAGCAGCCGCAATGTGGGGTCCTGGCTCCACTTGCAACATGTACTCGATAGAACAACATGAAGCGTAAAGGAAATTTCATCAGTTGACCGTGGAACAGTGTTGGTCTTGGTGAAAACATCTGATTGCGCTTGCCAGAGCCTGGATAGCTCAGACGGTAGAGCATCAGACTTTTAATCTGAGGGTCCAGGGTTCAAGTCCCTGTTCAGGCGCAGCAAGGATCCTTCTGATGGCTCCTCCATTTAGCCTTTCAACAAGGTACTGCTCACATGAATGCTCTTGCCCATTGAACCTTCGGCCCAACGTACATTGACAATAGTGCTTTGACTTGAATCTTTGATCTTCGTTGCCCTTCTGACACCCATTAGAATTTAGCCTGAAACACGATTTCTGCAACCCCTTAATCCCGCTGGACACTACCAAGTGCAAGATGTTAAGACTTTGTTTTCAGAGCACTTTCGTCATGTAATGGAACGCTGGAAACTGCAGATTTTTGCAGCTGAGCCTGGATAGCTCAGACGGTAGAGCATCAGACTTTTAATCTGAGGGTCCAGGGTTCAAGTCCCTGTTCAGGTGCAGCAAGGATCCTTCCGATGGCTCCTCCATTTAGCCTTTCAACAAGGTACTGCTCACATGAATGCTCTTGCCCATTGAACCTTCGGCCCAACGTACATTGACAATAGTGCTTTGACTTGAATCGTTGATCTTCGTTGCCCTTCTGACACCCATTAGAATTTGGGCTGAAACACGATTTTTGCAACCCCTTAATCCCGCTGGGCACTACCAAGTGCAAGATGTTAAGACTTTGTTTTCAGAGCACTTTCGTCATGTAATGGAACGCTGGAAACTGCAGATTTTTGCAGCTGTGCTCGCCGAAATAGCTCAGCTGGCAGAGCGTCAGACTGAAGATCTGAAGGTCCCTGGTTCGATCCTGTGTTTCGGCAAAAGCTACCTGCGCTAGGGGAAGCGACCGCACGTTCTAGTCCGCGATTTACAAATGGCTTGTCCTTGCATTCGTGTGTCTGCTGACGATTGCTTTAAACCACACAACCCACACACGTGTGACTTCAAAAAGACAATGGACTACCGGAACTAGCACAATTTGTCCAGGCTTGGAACCCCACCGTTTTTTGCGGCAAAAGCAAATTCCCTTCTCCTTTTGGAGCAGCCGCAATGTGGGGTCCTGGCTCCACTTGCAACATGTACTCGATAGAACAACATGAAGCGTAAAGGAAATTTCATCAGTTGACCGTGGAACAGTGTTGGTCTTGGTGAAAACATCTGATTGCGCTTGCCAGAGCCTGGATAGCTGAGACGGTAGAGCATCAGACTTTTAATCTGAGGGTCCAGGGTTCAAGTCCCTGTTCAGGCGCAGCAAGGATCCTTCCGATGGCTCCTCCATTCAGCCTTTCAACAAGGTACTGCTCACATGAATGCTCTTGCCCATTGAACCTTCGGCCCAACGTACATTGACAATAGTGCTTTGACTTGAATCTTTGATCTTTGTTGCCCTTCTGACACCCATTAGAATTTAGCCTGAAACACGATTTCTGCAACCCCTTAATCCCGCTGGACACTACCAAGTGCAAGATGTTAAGACTTTGTTTTCAGAGCACTTTCGTCATGTAATGGAACGCTGGAAACTGCAGATTTTTGCAGCTGAGCCTGGATAGCTCAGACGGTAGAGCATCAGACTTTTAATCTGAGGGTCCAGGGTTCAAGTCCCTGTTCAGGCGCAGCAAGGATCCTTCCGATGGCTCCTCCATTTAGCCTTTCAACAAGGTACTGCTCACATGAATGCTCTTGCCCATTGAACCTTCGGCCCAACGTACATTGACAATAGTGCTTTGACTTGAATCGTTGATCTTCGTTGCCCTTCTGACACCCATTAGAATTTAGCCTGAAACACGATTTCTGCAACCCCTTAATCCCGCTGGACACTACCAAGTGCAAGATGTTAAGACTTTGTTTTCAGAGCACTTTCGTCATGTAATGGAACGCTGGAAACTGCAGATTTTTGCAGCTGTGCTCGCTGAAATAGCTCAGCTGGGAGAGCGTCAGACTGAAGATCTGAAGGTCCCTGGTTCGATCCCGGGTTTCGGCAAAAGCTACCTGCGCTAGGGGAAGCGACCGCACGTTCTAGTCCGCGTTTTACAAATGGCTTGTCCTTGCATTCGTGTGTCTGCTGACTATTTAACGAATTTAAAAGGTGCATATGGCGCCACACAGAAACAGGCCCATATAATTGTTTTCAAAACATTCGAAGAATGAAAACCACACAACCCACACACGTGTGACTTCAAAAAGACAATGGACTACCGGAACTAGCACAACTTGTCCAGGCTTGGAACCCCACCGTTTTTTGCGGCAAAAGCAAATTCCCTTCTCCTTTTGGAGCAGCCGCAATGTGGGGTCCTGGCTCCACTTCATGTTGTTCTATCGAGTACATGTTGCAAGTGAAGCCAGGACCCCACATTGCGGCTGCTCCAAAAGGAGAAAGGAATTTGCTTTTGCCGCAAAAAGCAGTGAGGTTCCAAGCCTGGACAAGTTGTGCTAGTTCCGGTAGTCCATTGTCTTTTTGAAGTCACACATGTGTGGGTCCGCTTCACGTCAGGGAACTCGTCTCTCCTACACTGCAGGTATGCGCTGTCATCTGCGTAGAACGATATCCTTTTGTTCTCATATGTCACCTCTCCTTTACTTCTGGCCAGTCGAAGGGTTTTTACTTTATCTTTGAAGTTCAGGAATTTGGTGATGAGGGGCCGCAGTCTGTCCGACTTCTTCCTGATGCTGTGCGCTCTTTCAAGGGTGACAGGTGAGGTGAAGTTATTGTTACCCAGGATTTGCGGTATAAACTTTTCCAAAAATCCTACGGTATCACGACCCTCTGCTTGTTCCGGAACATTTATTATCCTAATGTCAGACCTCCTGCTGCGGTTTTCTAAGTCGTCAGTTTTTTCTTTGAGGTGCATTGTCAGTTTCTCCATTTCGTCACCACGGTCGCATGTATCTTTGATATTGTCTTCATTTGTACTCAGTTGGTCTGTATCTCCTCAACCTGTTCCACCAGAGTAGAGCGTGAGGACTCGATTTTCGTTAACGTTGTTTGTATGTTGGCTGTTTTCTTGTCAATATGTTTTGTGAGGTCATCTTTAGTTTCTTGAATGGCATCGAGAAGTTTGCTAAAGGATGTTTACTTTTACCCGTCTGCCATGTTTCTTCTGGTTACAGCGTGCAGGTGCTGTGAAGTTTGAGTTGTAGTTTTCTTTCACTTTATAAGTCAAAAATTGTAGCTTGCCATACAAAAGTGTTCCTCATGGCTTCGCCTCTTTCAGACAAACCAAAGTTATGAGAGGTTAAATCAGGATAAAGGCAGATGCTAGGTCTGATTGGATGGAGAGCAGCACCTTAACCTTCTCAAGTTAATTTAGGTCTGGACTTTGACTGGGCCATTCTAACACATGAATATGCTTCGATCAAAACCATTCCATTGTAGCTTTGGCTGGATGTTTAGGTTTGTTGTCCGGCTGAAAGGTGAACCTCCACCCCTGTCTCAAGTCTTTTGCAGACTCTAACAGGTCTTCTACCAAGATTGTCCTATATTTGGCTCCATCCATCTTCACATGAACTCAGACCAGCTTTCCTGTCCCTGCTGAAGAAAAACATCCCCACAGCATGACCACCATGTTTCACTGTGGGGATGGTGTGTTCAGGGTGATGTGCAGTGTTAATTTTCTGCCACACATATGCCCGGCTTAAGCCTTGTCCCAGACTGAAATGCTGTTTGAGCTGGCTTAATTTTAAGTCATTTGCACAGACTTATCTTAAAATAGTCATAGATTTAGTCTGTTCTGGATTAAACAAAGCCAATTGCAAGAGGGTGGATTAGAGCTACTCTCGGACTAAATTGAAGTTTATATTAATCCTGCAAAGAGGCAGGTTTAACTTCGGCTTAGTACTGTTTGTGAAAGGGAGCACAGATGGTTTGGGAGCATGGAGTATTTGGAATACCTAAATGAAGACCATTATTCGCTACAGAGGCCAGCCAGACAAATACTTGTGGAAACGAGTAGTCCATTGAACCAGTTTAATGAAATAACTTTCAGAGACTGCTTTCGCATGTACAAAGAAGATGTACTGGAGAAATCTACTTTGCTTGAGCCTAGACTTTCCTCCATGTCTCAAAGAGGAAGGCCTGTACCCAGTTCTCTCCAAGTTCTGATCACTTTGAGATTCTTGGCATCTGGAACCTTTCATCGTGAAACTGGTGATTTGTGTGGTGTCAGTGAAGCAACAGTGCGTAGAGTAGTTCACAATGTCTACAGTGCCATTTGTGAACTGAGAAATCTGTACATTAAGTTCCCTGATGCTGCTGAGCAAGCCAACTGTAAAGTTCAATTCTACGAATATGGGAACTTCCCAGGAGTGATTGGCTGTATAGATGAATGTCATGTTGAAATCAAGTGCCCATCAACTCCTGATGCTGAGGAGTACAGGAATCGTAAGAATTGGTTTTCCATCAATGTTCAGGCTGTATGCACTCCCAGTCTAGAGTTTGCAAACATTGTTGCCCGTTGGAAAGGAGCAACACATGATTCAAGGATTTTTCACAACTCTTCGTTGTGTGCTCAGTTTGAGAGAGGGCAACATAGTGGACTACTACTTGGTGACAGTGGATATGCTCAGAGTTCCTATTTATTCACGCCATGGCCACATCCCACAACAACTGAGCAGCAAAGATGCAACAGAGCTCATATTCGCACTAGAGGGATGGTCGAGCGTATGTTTGGAGTGTGGAAAAATCTATTCCAGTGTTTACGCAATACACTTCATTTTGAGACAAGAAGATGCTGCAAGGTGATCATTGCTACAGCTGTGCTGCACAACTACCTGAAGCAGCATAATTGTCCTGACCCTCCAATGGAAAACCAGAATGATCCAGATGTGCCCATGCCGGTGGCAGAAAAAAACCAACGAGGACTTGTGCTCAGAGCATGTATTGTATTTTCACAATGCATTTGATTACATTACATGGCTGTCTCATGCATCTTTCTTTGAATTGCTCTCTCTTCTAATTTCATAATCAATTCGACCTGTAGAATTCTCATTTTCATGTCATGCTCTTCTTTCAGATATTTCATCTTCTGCTCATGAAATTCTAAGGCTAACTTTTCATGCATGGACATCCTTTTTGGTCTCTGCTGGAAGGTGGTGGCAATATATTTTTTCTGGGATGCCATACCAGATGTGGAGGGTGCACAGTCACTTTGCACTGACTCTTCTACCAGGGATAGAATAATTTCCTCTGGTAAAAGAACACTGTTAGATACAAAAACGCACATGGTCCTTAGAATGAAAAAAAAATAAAGATAGACACAGACAGTGGAATAATCTGTATGTACAGAAGGAGGTAGCTAATTTACTTTCTATGGTATATTTACCATTTGTGCTCAGTTCTTCATGTCCACTGTCCAAATGGTCATCATCTGGTATACCATCCAGAGGTTGCTGGTCCTTTATTATTCCAGTCAACAAGTTCTGGGTCTACCACCAGTAGTAAATCTCCCTCTTCTGGCCTCTGCATTCCTTTTTTTCCAAATCTAATTTTATGTTCTTCCACAGAGTCTATGAAGGCAGATATCTTTCAATGTAAACAATGTCACAAAACTATATGACATCTGTGATATACAGATCATAATAGACATGTCTCACCTGCAGTTGCTGTACCATTCTTGTGGTTACATTTTTATTTGCATTGAATTCACTGCAAATGGCAGCCCAAGCACTCCTCTTCTTGTGTTCAATAGCAGCACTATGGCCTTTACTTTCAATAACAGCATGATTTCCCACAATTTCTTTAAGTAGAGTTTTTTCATAATCAGTATAGTTCTTTGAGTGTGTTCTTTTAGCTTCAGCCATGTTTGGTGTCAAAATTCCCTCCAGCAAAGCTCTCCTCAATTCTATTCCAGGTTTTTATGAGCACCATTAGGCTAACAGGCTGTGCTCCCACTTAGGCTGATGTGGCTTGACCCAGGTGTTCTCGTTTAAGCTTACTACAGGACTCCACAGCCCGTGACTAACTAAGACAAATGTAAGCCACGCTCATGCAAGCCACTTAAATGACCTAGCTTTACTAGTCTGACTTAGACCTACTCCTGGCTTGATATAAGCCTTGTCTGCGAAACCGGGCAATAAGTGTTTTGCATTTAGGCCAAAAACTTCAATTTTGGTCTCATCTGACCAGAGCACTGCATGGCTTTGTTTCAACAATGGCTCTCTTCTTGTAACTCTTCCATAGGGGCCTGATTTGTGGAGTGCTTGACTAATAGTTGTCCTGTGGACAGATTCTCCCTTTTCAGTTTTTTATTTTTAAAAATGTTAGAAAATCATGTATCATTTTCCTTCCACTTCTCAACTATACACCACTTCGTGTTGGTCTATCACATAAAATCCCCATTAAAATACGTTTGTAGTTGTAACGTGACAGAATGTGGAAAAGTTTAAGGGGGGTGAATACTTTTGCAAGCCACTGTATGTAACCCCTGCATGCACACACACAGAAGCACAGACACACACACAGACACACACACACTATGGCGTCAAAATCGTTTCAAAACAACCAGAGAGGCACGTAGCAACGCACGCACGCATGATTATTTTGTTATATGTGCGTGCGTGCGTGCGTTCGTTGTTACGTGCAGATTGTATTTCACGCGTAACAAAAAGCTGCGTACGTATGAAGCAGCGTGTGCACGTCTGTCTGTCACTGTTTGACAAATGTTGTTAGGCGTTCACACGTGCGTGCGGTCGCTGATTCTGATGCTTCGCAACCGGAAGTTGATCTGCAGCGTGCACACCAGTCCGCGTACACACACGCCTCACGTAGTTAGCCTTTTCATTTTAATCAACCAGGGGAGGCAGCAGTGAGCCATACTTTGCCTGCCAGACATTCAGAAGAAGAAGAAGAAGAAGAAGAAGAAGAATTTTAGATCAGCTCGTTTCCAGCTTTATTGATTATCATTATTTTTTATCATATATTGTTAAATGTTAAATTACTTTTAATTGTTAATTTTCGTGTTCTGCTTTT
This sequence comes from Diplodus puntazzo, assembly GCA_963678695.2. Classification (NCBI taxonomy): domain Eukaryota; kingdom Metazoa; phylum Chordata; class Actinopteri; order Spariformes; family Sparidae; genus Diplodus; species Diplodus puntazzo. Next base: position 29,806,891 of record OZ023157.1, on the reverse strand, counting down.
ACTCTATTAAAATCGTGTGTAAATACATGAAATAATTGCAGTTTACTGTGCGATGATATGAATATTGTTAAATGTATAGCTAATTAATTTTGTGAAATTGTAGGCTACATTTTGGTGTTATTTCGTTTATTTAAAAAAAATATCATGACAATGAATGCATTCATCACTCAATTTGGGTATTTAGCTACATGAAAGAATATAAGAATATAGAGTTAGTATTATCTAGCGGTCCAAATGACCGCTTATGGCCATTCTAGTAGTGTTTGAGTTCCGGCCCTTCTGAAGTCCAACTGACACTTTGGTCCAATCAGAAACATATAATTTGATACATTGTGACCAAGTGTTAAAATCTCTCTAGGGCAAGAAACCAGGAATGAGCAGGGGGAAAAAAAACGAGGATTGAAGTTGGTTTTCAACAAAATGCAAATGCATCTTTCATATTTATGTACACGAACAGGTATCTTATAACAATCCAAAATTATAACACCTATAACAATCATGAACTTGTCATGCAAAAGCCTATATGTCTGTATCTCGCATTGGATCGATTGCACCATCTACTGGACGAAAATGGAACACAGAACAACTACGCCACACGTTCATGTGCGGACTGCTGCGCACGGTGCAGATCAACTTCCGGCCGCGAAGCATCAGAATCTGCGACCGCACGCACGTGTGAACGCCTAACAACATTTGTCAAACAGTGACAGACGTGCACACACTGCTTCATACGTACGCAGCTTCTTGTTACGTGTGACAGAGTTTGCACACGTCATTTCCGCGTACGCGTAAGCGCGTGACAAAAATGTTCAATCATCTTCATGCGAGCGTTAACACATGCGTTTGCATAAAGATGCATGAATGTTACGCGTAGTCACTACGCGTCGTGTGATTACCGGCGTGCAGCAGTCATCACGCGTGAACGTGCGCGTAAACGGGGGGCCATTATAAGTCAACGAGGAAACTACATTACACGTCAGGCGCGGCTTGCTGCACAGGCGTCAAAGCAGGCGCGAGTGACACGCTCAGTTGATATGTGTGCACGCTTTTTGAAACGATTCTAACGCCATACACACACACACACACACACACACACACACACACAGTTTAGTGCTATAATAATCAGGGCAGGAGAAGTTACGTTCACCAAAGACTCATTATTGCACCACAGCCGTTAGTGTTTCATTTGAGTTTTTTTCTGTATTGCTTATTAGCTCCTCTTAGAGCTGAAGCATGGTAAAAGCGGTACAGGCCTGCTCGACTCTGTGTTGTTTTTGCTCAGTTCAGAATAGCTTTACTTCACTTTTTAGAGCTGCCTCTTCCATGTTTGTGAGCTTCCACTTTTCTGAAGTGGCATTACTGTAACAGCCGGCTTTGGTTCTTGGTCCAAATTTAACAGAAAAAGATAAAGAAAAGAAAGAAAGAACACGAACAAGCAGCACGATTTGAGTACATGGTGGAAGGTAAAACAATGTCAGCGTATTTGCCCCTCGAAAACTTTACCTTGCTTGAGCATTACCTAACATTCGTCAAGCCTAGCCTAATACGTTTAGAGTTGTAAAAGTTTAAATGCTTTAAAGTGGGGAAAAAGCAGGTATGTTTTAGAAAGAGTAGAAGAAAAGTAGATAATAATGACTTGATTCAAAATGTATGTTCCCCATGTACATGAACAGCTTCTGTAGCCTTGAAAGGTTGGTGTTAAGTGCTCAAAAAGCATAAATGTAATTCATTGAGCTAATTTTATACATTAGAGAGAAGTCGGTGTGCTTCACATTAACTTTAAAAAGAATAAAGAAAAAAAGGGGCCTGTAATTAAAGAAGTCAAAGCTAAAACAGGAAGCAATATATGGTTGAAGATGTGAGTGTTTGGACCATGCTGTGCCCACAGGTGGATTGTGCTGCAGGAATACTCTTTTATTTAAAGCTGTCTATGGATATGTTGCTTCTCTGTGAAGTCTTATTGCTGCTTGAATCTACTGCAGCTGTTCTCTGTGTCATTAAGCTACCAATACCGTGCCGACACATTTTAACAGGGGGCCTACAAAGGGTGAATGCTGGATAATATACTGATAGTGATATTTTGGTGATTTTGCATATGGAGAATAACTTCAAGATAGAGTTGGACCTGAACTAGTTTCAGCTACCCCTGAGAACTTTTGCGGGGTCCCGCAACCGTCAACAAGTGTCATGAGCATGCACGAGATGAAATTTTGCATGTGAAGATCGCTTGTAACGGAGAACCACTGTGTGACCTTCCGTATAAATGATGCCCTGACCTCCATGATCACTTTAGGAAGCATCCCCACGGCTGTGCAGCATTTCTACGTTTTTTTTCTTTTTTTTCCATTTTGCAACATTTGTCTTTATAGTTAGTTTTATCATATTATACACAGTACAATGCATAGTGCATTTGACCCATCCTAGCTATTATGAGCATAGCACTGCAGCACTAGGGACCAACTTTCGTTGTAAGGGCCCGTTAACACAAATTTGAATGGGGGTCTTGCGTTCAGGCTGTGGTGCTCCGAATGCAAAAATACTATTAATAATAATAATACTGGCAGCATGAATGTCCAAAAACACAACAGAGTTTAACATAATGTTTCGTGTATTAACTCAGTTTGACTTTGTATAGCACTGTGTACCAACACTTTGTTTTGTCTGTTAATGCTGCAATTGCTGTAGGATCGTCACTCAAAAATACGACTCGTTCTATGGCAAAGGCACGATCAGTCGCAGAGTCGGATGACTCTTACACAGGTATCACTTCATCACCCAATTTGGTCTTTTGCACCATTGTGAGGATATGCCTCACATCCTGAGCCACTGTGGTCACCAGCTGTAAATGAAGCAGCAACATATAATATCAGTCATATATTCAAATAACTTAAATGTATCCCCAATTATTAGCCTGGTGCTTTTTATCAAATATATCAAGTTGCTTGGTGCTCTATCCGCAACTGGACTAGTAGATTCTGCTGTGTTAAATAGCTAAAAAACACAACAAAAAAAAACACACGCACTAAACAAAGTCACTGGAGGCTCCAGTTCTTTGTTCTGTCCCTCCAGTCTCTCACCTTTTCTCGGGTATATGTGCAGATTGTTGACAATGTGTAGATTCAAGCCAACTGGCCTAGGTAATCATTCAAAATCTAACCAAATGTAACAGAGTAGAAAAGGTTTTGATTTGATTAAAAGTGCACTTACACGCCCATGTGAATGTTGAATGGTTACTGGTTGATAGAAGATGGCAAATCTGGAGGATATGGTCACAATTTAGCTTCACTATCTCAACCAGGTGAAGCCCGGTAATTTCAGTTGAACTTCAGAATTTATTTTAGTAAAGAACAATTGTGGATTGTGTCCTCCAGCTCAAGTCGTACAAGGAAGCAAGCACTTAATGACAGTGTGGACAGCAGGAATTATTACATCGACCAATAACTCTTTCAAAGTACACATTTGGCAATGTGAGCGCTGCATTGCTTTAAGATCGACTTTCAAATCCAACAAATGTATGTGTTGTATCATATTGTTTTTTTTCACAGCGTTTATTCTAAGAGGCTTTGTCCAAACTGCATTCCTCCAGCTGTGCTGTAATTCAGCTTCTCTCCAGAGAGCAATAATTGTTATGTTGCAGAATAAAGCTCTAAGTAGCTTCCCGCACCACTAATTGCTTGTACAGCGACACATCCAGCTGTTGATATTGTTGCAAAAGAGCTAAGGACCTTCGCTGTGGCTACCACGGGTCCGTTATCAACACCTGAAGGTCATTTTTGTGAAATCTGAAGCCTGGAACTGCTGCAGCGAAGGCAAACCTGGGCTGTGTGATGACAGAGTATCTGAGGCACATGTGACCCGTGCAGTGAGAACCCTCACGCTGACACATTCCACTCCCTGCCATCAAGCATCAGACATGATTACAGCTCTCGCTCCATGATCCAGTGCCTGCCTGAGCCCACTCCTTTGATTTCTCATGATTCTCTCCTGCAGCCGAGGTAATCAAACAAGAAGCTCAACTCAGACAGAGACTTGACCCTGGTGTGACATTTGTTAAAGTCACGCCGCAAAATGTGTAACTATTTGTCAAACATCTTCAATTTTATTCAGAGGGAATGAGGATGTTTCAATAGGAAGTGCTTTCTCTCAAGTCATACTTTACTGCTGACTGGAGGTAAAGACAGAGATTTATTCAGTCGTGTATTCAGCCATGGGGGCAATACAAACAGTTCTGTGGATATCAAGACATAAATAATGTCATGGTTGTGACCAAACAGGCAGTCAGACCTTTACCAGGAGGTAAGAAAGTAAAGCAATTTAATGACATCAAAAAACACCAATTAACATTCTTAACATGCAATGACTGATTTTTTTTTTTTTTTTTTTACAAAACATTGCAATTTTTCTGAATATGGTGCTAACGTTAATGCAGAACAACAGAGTGGTTGTGTTTTGAATGGCAGTGTATATACCGTAACAGAGTAAGGCTTGTTAGGACTGATGTAACAGTGACTACAGTGAATAGTATCTCAGCAGGGTAGGGAGGTGTCGAATGCCATGCAACCAGATGACACTAACGTGATCACAGGTTCTACGCACTTCCTTCTCAAAAGGGGCAGTCTGTCACTTTACGCATGAAAGTCATTGTGTTTATTGATTGTGGAAAGTACTGCTCAGTGTACAAATACTGTTGTATAGGCTAATGTTCTGTGTCTCAGGTGCATTGTCAAGTTTGGAAAAGAAAACTCGATGACACCATAGTGATGTCACAGGGGTAATCTCAACACGACTTTGAGATAACACATTTCAAAAAGGGGGCGTGGAATTTTAAAAACTTGGGCATTTACCTTGTAGTATCTTCAATTCTTTTTTGCTTTTACCGAGTGTCAGTAGTAGTCCTCCATCATAGTGGATAAACAACCCTAAATCACTGGAAAACTGCATTAAAGGAATAGTTTGATGGTTTGGTACATGTGCTTAATAACTTATAAGACTGTCTATCAACTTAATAGAAACCACAGCTAGCAGTCAGGTAGCTTAGCCTCGCATAGAAGCAGGGAAACGGCAAGCTTTTCACTGTTCATAGGTAACAACATGCGCCGATCAGCTCTGAAATCACTGATACCTGTTATACTTTGTTTATTGTGTACAAAAAAAACTGTGTTATAACAACATCACTCCATTTTCCCAAGGTTGTTTCTTGTCTGTAAACGTTATTTTGTATACTACAGTTGTTACACAGATTAAACAGATGAGACATATTTGGTTTTACAGGTGCTGTTGGACATATTTTGTGTCCTTTTGACAGAGTGAGGCTAGCTATTTACCAGTTCACAGTCTTCATGCTAAGCTGTGCCAACCAGCTGCTGGCCAAATTTTCATATCTACCGTACGGACAGGAAAGTTGTATCAATTCTGCCATTTATTGCTCGGAAGGAAAGCAAATGCACTTTTCCCAAAATGTCAAACTGTTCCTTTAAAGACCATGTAGCTACTTGTGTGACTCAGATGTATTTTTGTGTTTGTTTTTGTTTTTTGTTTTTTACAGAAAATTCATTCAGTTATATAACAGCTATTGGAAAAGATTTCATCTATAAACTGGATTGAATTGTAATTTTACTCGTAGTTTTACAAATTCAGATAAGAAACTGAATGATGCACACACGTTCTAATCATAATCTGTTTTTAAGTGAATGGGTAATGGGCTGTTACAGTAAGCACAGACTGAGGACTGTGATTTATACTGTTCAGAGAATGTAAAGGCTAAACAAGACATAACTAAATTATATTTTCTCATAACATCACAGGGAGATTCATGACTCAAAAATCAGTGTTTATGATATGTAAGGATATGTAAATGTCCTTGTTATTTTGTCAGGTATAAAACCACTGGGGAAAATAATAAGTTAATAGGCAACTTTTATACACATCTTACAACATATTTAATGAATCCATTTCAAATATAAAAGGTCAGTAATATTTGCTCCAATTCAAAAATATCAACTTGATATCTCCACTTATATGTGGTCTTCTACAAGATGACATCGGAGGCAGTGCTGCATGTAATGATGTGCAATGGAGAGTGAAACATTTGTATAAACAGTACTGCAGCTGAAGAAATGGAGATACAAAAAAAGAAAATCCAAGCCCTCTAAATCTTTTGTGTAATAATTATAAAAAAAAAAGACACTCCGCACATACAATATACACTATATATACACAGTATTTAGTAATGGTCATTCTGTTGCAACTTGACAAAACAGAGCTTTATAAAATGCGAGTGGCAGTGTGCAGTTGGCAATGACGCATTACATTTGACACAAAACTTGTGCTCTGTATGGATAATGTCTGATTCCTCTTTCATTTGTTCCTCCCAGCAGGTTTAATGAAAACGGTGTCCAGGGGACGATGGTTGACGGTTCTGCTCCTCATGCCGGGGTCTGAACGGTGGCTTTGATCTCAGCGGACACCCTCTTCTCCTTTCGCCCGGCGTACTCGCCGATAAAAGAACCGTCCTCGTTGAACTGAACATCCTCGTCGCCGTAGTCCACTAGACTGTCACCACTGTCCCCCGCTTTGATCTCTCTGCTCAGCGAGTGTTGGCTGCCCTTCAGTGGCTTCTCATCGTTGTCGCTGCAAAAGAGGAACAGTGGATTTAGAACCACCTCATTTCACCCATGGCTTCACTCTATGGCTTACTGGAGAGGAGGGAAGGGTGCATGCTCCAGCTACCACTGCCACTAGGATGAGCCTCTGTGACTCAAATTAGCATTTACCTCTGGCTGACCGATGGGACATAATCACAGAGACGCAAATGTTGAGACAATATTAATCATTATGCATCAATACATAGACAAAGTAATGACTGGATAAAAAATTAGGTGTCATTAAATGGGTGTTGATTATTGAGGCTGCTCATGCTGTGGTCCTGTAACACATTTTAACTGCCACACTACTAAACATTAAGTGCTTTTAAATGATGTGCTTCATAAGTAACTTTGTGGACCCTAACCCTGAAGCCGCATGCTACAAGTCAAACTTGTCTAGTTAAATCATAAGTATTTGCTAAGTGGAGATTTGAGCATCGTTCACTCTGATGAAATTGAGAGACCCAACATTAATTTGCCAATATATATTCCTGTAAACTTCTTAAAATGACAAAAATAGCACATTAAATTTAAAATTACAGAACAGTATGCAAGTAATGTTGGCTAGCCCTTGCTAAATTACAGGGGCTCTGTGGAAAATCTGTGTTTTATTGGAAAGCGGTCGTAGTTTATCTTTGCAGACTCAAACGTTTGCTCTCTGTTAATGAGCTGAGAAAGGCACGGACACCAGGAACTTGTTCTTTGGGCTGTCGCGGAAAATCCGACCTGTGTCCATCATAAAGAAATCCACAGTCCAGCAGCATTAAACAACTTAAAAGTGCAATTTGGAATTGGCAACCTGTCAAATTCATGCTCACAACAAACAGGGGGCAGCATATCACCACAGTAACCACTAACTGCTGCTAATTTCAGCTGCCGCTGGCTAGTAAGCTCAGTTAACTGTGCAGCTAGCAGGATATTAGCTGGCTCTGCCTGGACTGGTTCTGCGCAACAAGGGGGCATTGGCAGTGTTTACTATCGGACTATCAACTTTTGAGGTACAAACTGGCTAGGAGCTAACTGATTAGGATGCTAACTTCAATAGATATCTCTGCAGCACAATACATAGACGTCTTCAACATAATATCAAATCTGTTATTCCTTCACATTCCGTTAATTAATTTTTGCTCATTTTTGTATGTTTTAAAACTCACATGTTGCACCTTTGAACAAATCCTCCACAGGCTTGTATATGCAGACGAGGAAGGTCTCAATATTCACCTCACATCACAATCCACACACATATGGCCAATAAAAAAGTGACCAATAGGTATAAAATTACTATGAATTGATACACATAGCCCTTTTAATACTCGACTGGTTGACATCTTAAGCATTTCCACTGTAACAGCGTCACAGTGCTTAGAAATGTTAGTTCCTTTAGAGAGTTTCATATAAAAAGGACTGTTTTCGTCCTACTAATGTCATTTTCAGGGTGGTGTTGGCTCAGACTTTGTTGTCTTTCCTGACACTTCACTAAATATTTATAGCAGAGCCTTAGTGAGATGCTAATTCAGAGCTAACAGCAAGTTTAACTGTTGTGGTGCGTATACTGTTTACCAAACTGTTAGTGAAACAAGGTAACGTTGTATTGTCTTATTACTGAGGACTGTAGTACTAATCCAGACACACCCATACATGTGCCATACAAAGTCACACCTACATTTGTAAAGGATGGTCAGTTAAATAGTTTGCTTTTCTTCACAGTCTTCCTGAGAGTTAGAGGAGAGGATTGATACATTCTCATATCTATACAGTAACTATTAAGCTATGACCAGCAGCGGCTTAGCTTCAGGGGAAACAGGGAAACATCTAGCCTGGCAACAAAATCCACCTTTCAGCACTAAAGCCTCAACATTTATTAATATTAATATAATATAACATATTGTATTCACCTTTTAATATGTTGTGTTTTTACAGGTGGTTATGTGTATTTCCCAAAATGCTGAATTATTCCTTTAAGTTCAAAATATTGTTTCCCCCTTAAAAATATTATTTCTGGAAATTATGTCACAAGCTATGATGACTTCCTGTTTATGATGCTGACTATTTTTGAATACAGATGTTTCCTAGCAACAGGTTAAAGTTTTATGGTTCACCAAAAAACTCTGGAAGTTCTTTTCACAAAACTTTGTGATTTATTAATAGCTAGTACTCTCTTGGAGACAACATGAGTCTAAATCCTGTCACACTGAGCCACTTTTTGACTTCATCACATCAGCATTTGTTGTGCTGTGCAGATCCCACTGATTGGAGAATTACACTGGGACTCATACTGCGGTCGACTGTTATGAATTGGACCACTAAAGGTTTAATGAAACATGCCCAGATATTACTGCCCTGGAGATGAGCTGCTTTCAATTACACTGATTGGTTTTAGCCCCCTGCAGTGCGCTGGGCAGCCTGCATTTAGCTCCACCCGGACAGAAAGTGCCACATCTGAACGGCCCGGCGGCTCCCTTTATGATGCAATGTCTATCACAAACACCAACACAACGCTATCAAAGCTCACAGTGTCCTATAAAGGGATGCTACCACTCTGACTACACTCATGTGTAAACAGCTCAGGGATGCTACTGCTGTTTATCACATACTTTACAGTTACTCGGTCCATCAAATGTCTTGAACAGAAGAAGTGCATGGCTCTCCGTGAACCTTGCGCATGCTGGGTTTCAGCCAGAGGAGGAAAGCAGAGAGAATTACTGAGAGAAGAGGATGGAAACGACCGCTAGCACAAGAAAAATTCATACAAATATTGCGCGTGAATTGCAGTGAGGTGGTGAAATACTGCTCAGAGGGTTATGCTTACCTGTATTCACAAAATGTGTCATCATTCATGCCCTGGGACTCCACGTCTGGGTGAAGGTCCTCTTTTTCTTTTACTGCTCACAAAATGAGAAGATATCAGTGATTTCCACAAGAGATGGCAGCCAATAAAGATCATTTTATCCCCTGACTGTTGCGTTGTCTGAATAAGTTCAAGTGTCTGTCCCTGATCCCCTGCACTTACTCAACGAATGTCAGTGCAAGCTGCAAAAGACTGCAATATGTCAAATAAATGATGTTCAGATACATTTTCTTGTGATATTTTGAAATATAAATCTAATTATATATAAAATCAAGCTTTTATGTGCATATTGTTTTTATACAAATGTTAAATTAATGTCAAAAATATTTAATATAGAGCAACTGAAAATATACGATTCTATATGTGGCGTAACGGAAAAGAAAAAAAGAAAAAAAAATGGCTCGGGCAAATGAAGGAAAAGCTTGTTGGGGCTCCGGGTGATAATGAGAACTTAATGAGAAAACAAAGGACAGCGCTGCGTCTCGCTCTTTTTTCTGCTGACGAGTGGAGCGATCGCTGCCCAGACGACAACCTGATGGCCATTAGCTGTGAATAATAAAGCCGATAAGGACTCTCATGTCCCCAACAGCAGGAATAACATTGAGATAGCACGGAGCTTATGTCATCATTCCCTGTGCAGCGGCCCCATGTGCAGCATTTGCATTTTGTCTCGCTGTGGGCTGCACTTTGTTTAGATTGCTGCTGGAAAAAGGTGCATGTCTAAATAATGTAAAATTCAAATGCTGGACATAAGAATTGCTCATTTTCCTATCAATACACACACCTTTTTTTTTTTTATAAACATTTGCATTAAAATAATTATGTGGCCTGAAATAAAAAAAAAACATACCAGCTTACATACTCCTGTAATGGCTTGTAAGGGTGACTGATTATTTCTTTCATAGCAACGAACAGAGAAATGGAAATATAATGAAATGATCGGAGCAGCTATTAGTATTCGCATGTTAGGTGTGTGTGTATGTGCTTCTAAGTGTGCACCTACCTGAATATTTCCCTCCTTTATTTCTGTTGACAAAGCAGGCGATCAACACAATGAGCGTGAGGAGAGCGATGGCACACATCAGGCCGATGAACCAGCCCTGGGTGGATATCCCTCCGTGGATGCTGGCCAGACCTGAGGAGAACAAAACCTGTGACTTTGACACGCCTTGGCCTTTTCATCACGACACTTGATTGAATGTTTACAATCGACAAATCCTATCTGATGCAAAGGCAGGAGGTGGCAGGGTGCGCTGCTGCTGGAAACGCTCCAATATTAATATTAAACAGCTAATCCTGCTTGTCTAATTAATCAAGTAAGGAACGCTGTACAAATGTAATTCCTGCTAGCGAGTCTGCGTGGCTAAATTAAATCCTAGTGACACCGCAAAGCACCACACACCGCGGCTTGAGTCACTGCTCAAGGACACACTTGGTGCGCCTGAACTCTGTTCAATGAGAGGTCAATTAGTTTTGCCTGCTGTTCTTTCTTTTTTCTTGTTTTAACTGGAGCTATTTTGGGTTTCCCTCCTCACCTGCGGACCTGGTCGAGATAACGTCTTCAAATATACTAGACTTATCAACCCGGCTGTTAGGAATAAGGCGCACAGTGTATTCTGTCCCAGGTTCCAGCCCGTCAATGATGTGGAAAGTCTTAGAGGTGTTTAAGGCCTCTGATATCTTCCAGAGACCCTCACCTGTGCAGAAGGTGAATGATCAGGATGAGAACACTACACTCTAAATTTAGTGCAGATATGTATGAAGACACACGAGGGGCCATTTCAGACACAAAACATCTAAAGTAGTTAGCTGTTTCACCTACACATCTACATAAAATCACTCAAACGAACAGCAAAACATATGAGCTTACGCTTCTTCATATATGCAATGTAAAACTCTGTTTGCTCTCCTCCAGATATCCAGCTGATATTCGCAAACCTGTCGCTGACAGCTGAGCTAACATTCAACAGGACTGGGACTGACGGAGAAATGAGAGAAGATGAGAGAAGAGAGAAATGGCAGAGATGGTTTAGAAATGGACAAAGCAGATCAAAGCTATCATGAAGAGGTTGGGAGTGTTGCCATTATGTGATGAAGGATGTTGCACTTCACCTTCCATAAAAGAGGCGAGCATGCTTTTTTGTTTCCTAACACTAGCGTAAGGAGGCATCAATTATGTCTGATGGAGGGGGACATCGGGTGAATCCCTCAACAATAAAAATGACAAGAGTAATGTGGATATGGAAATGAAATCACTATATGGAGCCTGCAAAGCTAAACGGAGATCTATATAAATCTTATGGGAGATGTGCAGTCAGCATTGTGTGAAGTGTCCTGAATGTGCTATACAGTTTGTCATGTCATCACATCATAGAAATATATTTTACACACCCACACTGGTCAACTCTCGTTCAGATTCTGAGAGTAAAACTCAGGTCTGGAGATTTTAGAAAAACAGTGTTGAGGTCACTTTACCCCTACAGAGTTTTTGTTGGTCAGAGGAGACCCTATGAAAACATTCAGATTACTTCTGTTTTTCTTATCATTTTCATTAAATGTACTGTTCAATTATATATCATAAACTGTTCATCTCATGATTTAAATTATTCCAATAATAAAAAAAAATATATATACCACATATTTATATTTAATATTCTTTTGTTTTAATGAATAACATACAACTTTTTTATTTTCATTATGAATCTGTTAAAATCTTTGGATTAGTTAAATTCATTAAGTGAACTAGAATGGCACTACTAGAATGGTGCATACCTCTGCCAAGGCCCTACATCTCTATTTGTAGTCATTCATACCAGCTGCCTTAATATGCCTGCTTTTTTTTCATTAAGGTCCATGCATTATTCCCTGAGAAATAGACAAAAATGTTGAAAAATGCCCTATCACAATGTTAAAGAAACGAGAAGAAAAAAATGCTGCACCTAAAGTTAATGGGGTCTATTCTGGGCTGAGACCCATCATCCATCCAAGTTTCTTGGAAATCTGTTTTGTAGATTTTCTGCAATCCCGCTGACAAAGCAGCTGACCAACAGACATGGGTGAAAACTTAAACCCCTTGGTGGATCAACTAAAAGTGACTCAATGGTAGCCACAGCTCTGATTATTCTCCTTTTACTTCTATTATGTATCCAATTCCTAGTTGGCTTTAATAATCCTTTTTTACGTTATTCGCTATCAAACAAGAGTAAATTTCATCTGTGCTAAGCTTCAAATACCTCAGAAGTATACAATAAAGCATTCTGATACCCAACTGGGAAAAAAGAAAAATCTAATAATGTGGTGAATGATGTGTATCATTGCATCATCATTATTATGGGAAAAGTAAGCTTTGACAGCAGCTGTCTAGGCCAGTCAACAAAGCACAATCCACTTCATTTCCCCATGGCAAACATGCAAATCTTCTGCTGTGTCCCAGCTCAGGTGCATTATTTGCTCAGGTGATAATTCAGCACACAAGGACACCTGTGTCTGTGCTGTCCATCCTAACCACTGCAAATGATATTCTCTGACTAATGTTGATGGATTAGTCTGCAACTATGGTAATTCTAATCATTGGAACTGTATGATGACTTCCACTGACATGGGCCCCAGAACTAAAACTAAAAATATCCCAAGGCTGGCTGCTGTGGTTTGTCACCGGCCGTGCTTCTCAGCTTGCTATTAAATGCTGTGGAAAGCAGCTGCTCACCCAGCAGGAAGCTGGTGCCCTGGAAGATGCCCCTTCAAAGTCAGGTGGCTTTTTCATAAGGACAGGCAAGGAAATATTCTCATATAGGAGCTTTCAGAAGCTTCCACTTATCCACTTATCTCAAGAGTTCTGTAAATATCACCCTCCCAGTATGAGCTCACACGTCCCCAGCATAGTACAGGAGGACATTCCTCCTCTCTGTATTTTCTCTGCTGCCCCAGACAACCACTTGTCCCAGAGCGGTGTTGCTGTTTACCCAGTTGAAGATTACATGGAAATGTCAGGTGACTGTTCTGGTCAATATACTGACGTGTACAGGGGCGGCCAGGGCCCAACAAATCAATCACTGACAATTAGACATATTTGTCCCCTTCCAGTGACTGCACTCTGCAGCTACACTGTCGGCTCGGCATATAGATCTTGTATCCTAGATTTCCCCCGTGGTCCAGCAAAGAAATTAAAACCAGCCTTTTCATGAGTATGCACTTGTCAAGCAAGAAAATTGAGCTGTTACTTCACATTCACACCTTTGTTTCCATTGGAGATTATTTTTTTAAATAATAGAGTTTAGGCTACATAATAGATCTATATTGCCGGGTCATCATGCCACCCAGCAACATCCGTACTCTTTTCATTGTTTCTGTTTGTCTCTGGTTTGATGCTCCATGTGTCAGAATGTGCTGCAGCTCTACCTATAGTGGAACGAGTAGGTTTGGTCACTGGGGACTTTGGAGTGCTTGGAGGTGAGGGGGAAGCTGACTTTCCTAAAAAAGAAAGACAGACCTTGTGGTTATCAATTGGAATAGAGCTTGGGGCACTACATTCTACTGTTAGCACACATGCTGTTTTCGGCTAAGCTCAAACTCAACTAAATTAGTAACTAATCATGAGGACTACATGTTTACATGAAACATAATCTAAGAAAACAAAAACTACATTTTATTTATACACAAGGTGAGATGTTATGGTAATAAATTTCACTTGATCTTGAATCAGTTTTCCTTTTACACATCATTAAAAGGAAGAAGGGCAGATGTGTGTGGCGTGTCTGATGTTCTTCCTGGGTTTGGCTCTTAAAGCACCATTTAATTCCTCAGCTTGAGTTAGACAAGCTGCACTCAGTCTGCTGTTGCTAGGATAAAAGTCAATATTCGTTTATAGTCACTAATGAGCCAAGATTAATATGAATTTATAATTGGGTTACTCATTATCATTGCTATTTGAGAGGAAGCCTAAGACTTCATCTTAGAAGAAGTTGACATTTTTCTAATGAAAGGAGGCATCAGAGTGCTCTCTGCTGATGGCAAGGGCAAACAGCAGACAAGGTCAATTAACTGCAGAGGAGCGAGTGTTTGGAGCTTTTTGATTCTGTGCAAGCAAAATAAAATGTGTTGAACTGCTTGACAATGGGAAACCTGATAATTTATTCAGGCCTGTAGCATCTACACCTGTCAACATTTTCTAAATCTAAAGCATGCATGAGCTAACTGTGACTGTTAAACATGCCATACCAACATACAGCAAATTTAGAGATGAATAATTCCATTCCATGTGTTATCAAAATTTTTTCAGGGCAATTTGAGATTGTATGTGTAGGTATGACATGCCACAGTGTCTACATGAGAACAAATCTACATACTGAGGCCGACAGTGGAAGCCAAAATGGAAGCTGCGGGGAAAATAAAGAAAAGCAAGAAAGAAAAAGACAGACAAACAATGCATTGCTAAGCAGACATTTACACACACATTACCAATACACACTGTATGATCAAAGGTAATGCTGAAAGCAGTACACTTTTTAGTGGTGCACGAGAAAGCAGGCAGAGGACAATTAACAGAACACTGACACATACACACACACACACACACAGATAGTACAGCTGCCATGAATAACTTAAATGCTTGAATCTTAAGAGTGTCCCACACACGTAAGAACTCCACAAAATTGCAATTCAAAATAAGAAATGAGTCCTTCTCCCTGTAATCATTTTCGCTGGCTTTTCAGCATGCAAATAAACAACCCCTAAGAGCCAATTAAGTTTCTTTCTGTGATTGTAAGGATTCTTCCAGTAAACACTAAGTAATCGCTCGCATATTCAACACCTGCAGTGTGTTATAACATTAAGTTGAGCTTGTTGTTCTTGCAAACACAACTTGAATGACATGCTAAATTTCTTCGGGGGTACATTTGTATTAAAAGTGCCACCCAATTATTTATGCTGCTGACAGTATCTGTTGCTGCAGATCATTTTACTGACACATAGGTGAGTCCACACACACTTTCCTGTTTCATTTCCCATCCAATCATTCATAACACCGACCACAATCTCACAGAAGCTTGACTTGAGTCTGAGCCAGCTGAAGTATGGCGTGCAGTCCTCAACAAATGAAATGTAATTGAAAAGAAAAGATTACATGTTACAAGCTGGCTCATTATGATTACTTACCCATCAACTCTTTCATGATTACACAATTTCAATATCAAAACCTTCAGTTTCCCTCCTGCTCAAAGCAATTTTCTTTCTTCTCTGATTGTTTCATAGCTCACACTCTCTGTCCAATCAATAAGCACTTGCTCTCTCATGACAGTGACAAATGAAAACCTCCACTACACCCATATGAAATTGTTTATCCACAAAAATTACTTACATGGAGATATGAAAAGCTTTGCTGCCCAGGCATATATCATATTCTACTAGTTCAATGCCATTTTGAAGTAGTGAATAGGCTTTGTCACCCACTTCACTTCTGCCCGTCTACGTTTTCTCGTTGTCTCCACCAGGAAGCGACATACTCATCCCCACCCACCCACACCCACAAGCTTATGCACGTATACACAGCCTAGAAGAGTGCTTTCTACACCCTCTGTCACTCACTTGTTTCTAGGGTAGTGATGCTCTCCTCGCTGACAACAGGCCCGCAGCCCATCGTGGTGCAGGAGCGCAGGTAGAACTTGTATTTGCTCACAGGCTCCAAGTCGCGCAGGATCCACTTGGTGGTGTCGGGGTTGCTGATGTCTACTGTATTCAGTGGCCCCACTTCCTCTGTGTCGTTGACTGAATGTAGAAATATGCACACAAAAAAAACAGTGAATGCTTTAGATTACGTGCTGCAAAATCACAGTGCAAATATTGTGCATGAAAGCGTTTCATCCTGGGAATCTACCAGTTGGTAAAGGAGGATGTGCAGGGCATACGGGGCAAACAAAGAACAACAAAAAACAAGAGATTACTCTGTAATTACACTGAAAAGTAGGTAAATAAGAACCGTTTAATCTTCTGTATACACTATTTATTAATTAATAATAAAGTTAATAGTCAGTTTGTTAGTTCTTTGTCTTGATGGTATTGTACTCCTGAACCAGAGTGCTTGTTAGCTCCTATCTCTGTAACTACATTGTAATTTCAGTGACAATGTGGTGAAAAAGTGCCTTTTATATTCAACAGCCCACATGCCCTCTACTTAGACTTGAATAAGGGAGGATCTCCCATGTTTTTCATTATTTACCCGGATGGTATTGTACTGTTGCTTAGCTCTTTAAGCTCAGCGGGGATTACTCATGCATGCTTTCTAAAAAATGAATGAAAATAGAGAAAAAACACAAAGTTGCAATTTATCTTTTACTCGTCACTGAGTGATCCCTGTAGTTCCTTTACCCACACTTGTTAGGAAAGTTGCAGCTTTCACTGTCACCAGCCACTGGCATTTCAGAATACTTCCAGCTGACAAACACAAGACATTTCAGTAATGCCAAAGAAAGCAAATGTCAATTCTCATTTTGGCTTCCATTTTGGATTTTTGGCTTCAGCAAAAGATAACTTGTCACTTTCTTGTTTGGCTTAATACCCCACGAAGTTGTTATTTTGCATATAACGAATAAACAGTTTGTGTCCTGCACATTTACAAATTGAACTTGTTGGTGTTGCCTCTGTCTACATTGTGATGGGATCTCGTGTTTCACTACGTAAAGCAGCCCAGTAGGTAGGGAGGTGGCATTTATGTTCTTTGTAACAAAAACAAACACAGCAGGTGTTGAGGTGACCTTTGCTGTGAAAAAGGTTCCACGTCTCTCTGGTAGGAGGTAACAGAAACAATGGCGAGAATGTATTGGCCTGCTTCTCTTTTTGCCTGGACACCACCCACTGTTATCAGACATCACGACTTCCTTTTGTTTTGTTTTGCTTTATCTCTAGGGACAAAAACGTTCAATTTTTGGTAAATTATGCAATCCAGGCTGCTACAGAGAAGACCCACAAGTGTCATGTTTCTACCGCATGGATGGACAATTTCTCACTAATCCGGAGACACATCAGATCTTATAGAGTGAACTGGCCGAAGGCTGCTGACTTCAGACAATAGCATCTCCAAATATTCTTCAGCCCTGCTGGGCCAAATATGGTTGACCTTATTGGTGGAAAACAGACCAAGAGTCAGCAGCACTGAAATCTGAGAATGACCCGATTCTAAGTATGAGTTGAACTCAAATTGGCAGAAAAACAGAATTAACTGAAGCAAAGGTCATTTGTAACTCCCACTCGTGCAGAAGCGGATCAGTGCAGCGTACATTTCACTTAGTCCACTCTGGACTAGTCGCTCTACAGTAACTCAAATAAAAAAGTGTTAAAAAATGTGTAACATAAATATATATGCAGTATAAATGTAAACTGTAGCTACTATGCCACACAGAATGCCATAATAGGAGACATATTTTGACAGGATGGATCGAGTGTGAGCTCTCAGCTTCACCTTTGTGACACACTTTCACTCACTCTTTTCCTTGTCAAGTGGTGTGAATACCTTCTTGAGAGGCAGTCGAATAGTTGTTTAGTCTGCACTGGCCTACTCTCCCCGAGGCTTTGGAGTGGATAGCAGCTCTTTAAGGCAGTGTGACCATAACATCCACTCAATGCTGAGGGGAAAATTCAGCATTTACATTCAGGAATTTATTTAGGAAAGAATACAGACTTAAACTTTCTGTACACTGTAAATGAACAGCTGTTAATATCACTAAAAAGTGTACTGGTAGAGGAAAGACCTCTTCCATGTCCACATCTTCTGGACATATTGCCTCACTTCTGCCATTGTATTGATAAAGTCACAGATCTTTTTTGGTGACATCTTCAACAACAAAAAAGGCAAGTTAATTAAAGAGTTTAAACACGCTGGTATTCCTGCTTGCTCAGTGTGTTGTTACAAATCCTGTGAAACCTGTGAGATGTGAAGCTATAAAAGGCTCCTGTGAAGATGGGCGTAGACCTTAAACAGCTGCGTTGCAACTTGAGATTTCACTTGTGCCACTGATGATCCACTGACAGCTGGCTACATTATCCTCAACATTTCACACATGGCTTCCTTCAAGGGGACTTCAACAAAAGTCACACTTCATAGAGTCCATCAGCTTTATTACTGTGGCCCAATGAAAACGTCCTCTCCTGAAAGACTGTATGACACTCGGCCCTCTTGTGCAGCCGCCAAATCAAACTCAATTAGCCGAGAAATGCGGCGCTAAGACGTTGTTGGAAGTTAGTCATTAGCTCGGTTATGACTTTTGTTTAAGGACAGCAAAGTGTGCACACATTGGATGTGTTCAGTGATGGTATCCCCAATGACTTTGAGCTATGGTAAGGATGTCCCCTGTGGACAGGATCGGGTCAGTAAAGCTGCACCTTAACAGACTGTGACACAGTGGCCTTGGTCAGCACTGACTGAGCCACGATCATGACACACAGGCCAGCCGACATCACCCTGACATGTTTCCTATACACACACTCTGATCTCACCATGACCCCGAACCTATTAGAGTAGCACAATGATTTTCCTTTCCTTGCTGAGGATCATGGGTTAGACAATCACCAGCAAGCCAAAGATCCTCACCTTTCTTTTACCAATATACTCATGCACTGTATGCACTTGTCTGTATCAACACAATACAAATTAATATGGAGGTCGAGGCTTTGAATTTAAAGCTGTAAGGCAGTTCAAGTCTCTGATATAGAATCACTGTTTCTAAATTGAAATATATGGCCTGTGTGTTGTTGTATATACTGTATAAAGAGGCATGTAAACACCATCGAACACAAAAGAAAACACATAACCTCCCAGTGGAGGCATAACCATTATATTTGAGTTAGTTAAGTACAAGCACGTGGTGTGAAAATACGTACCTAGCTGATACTCGAGGAGATAACCAGTGAGAATCCCATTAGGCTCCGATGGCGGGGCCCAGACCAGAGAGACACTGTGCTTCTGTACCTCTGCGACCCTGAAAACAGGATTTTTCTCTGGGACTGTGGAGGCAAAGAAGGTAATACACACAGTAAGCAGTCGAATTCTGCAACCTAGTTTTCTTGGCTATTATTAGATTTTCCCTTCAGTAGTTGTGAATCAATACACTCCATGCTGTTTTTCAACAATCCTACCTCCCTCTGGGGTTTTGAAGTTGACGGGATGACTGCCCGGGCCGTTGCCCCGCCCGTTGAAGGTCATGACGATGAGGCTGTACTCGGAGAAGGGCGTTAGACTCGGTATCACAGCATGGTTCCGGTCCCCGGGGAACGTTAGCGTGTGTTTGTCTCCGTGGCTTTTCTTTGAGTTCACCAGACTGCGCAGACGCCACCAGCTTATCTACATTCAGTAAGAAACACAGAGCGGAGTCCTCAGTAATAGCCGCAAGACATCACCCTTCTTATATTTGTGTATGTGTGAGAGAATGCTGAATAAGTTATTGTGTTTTTTTTCTGGTGGTCAGTGCATTGAGCTGGCCAAGTAAAGGAGACAGCATGGGGTGAGAGAAGCAAATGTTTAGAGTAAGGTCAGGGCCATTTCTTTTAAGCTCTGTCTAAAAGCAAAGGTCTGTTTTTGAGGTATTACCCTGTAGCCTCCCAGATGTCCATGTAACTTGTCCTTGTGTACACGCGTCCAGCTAACCTTGACCACTGAGCTGTTCATCACCTCCACAGCTACATCATCAGGTGCAGCAGAGGGAACTGCAAAGGCAAACACACATTAGAATCCACAGTAGGCTGAACGTAAGTCAAGGAAAAACAAGAGACAAGACAAGGATAAACCAGTTTGAGTTATCCTGAAAACAACTCAAATGATTTCATATTAAAGCTGCGTCAGAAATACACAAATGAACAAAAGACAAAAATACCTGAAATACTACACAACTAACTACTTTGTGACCATCTATTTACAGGAACACCTATTAGGTACTAATATCACTGTAATACAGTGAAAGACGCTGACATAAAAGATAAAACCATTGACCTAAGGGGTGTAAATACTGCATTTAACAACACCACATTGGAGTGAGGACACAACAAGGGGAAGAGTCATGACCTGAAGTGACTTCCTGGGGGCAAGTCCAGAAGAAGGCTAAACACAGGAAATACAGTAAACTTCTGTACCAACTTGAGAAGCTCATACTGCTGAGGTACACAACCTTGAAACTGAAAGTCTAAGTCAAACTCCAAGTGTAGAATATTTCAACAAAATCACAAAACTTATAAATAAATCATTTCACGAAGTCCACCTGAATACTGCAGCTGAAAATATCAGAGTTGAGCAGAAAGGGGTACAAGATGTTTTTAATTAAACCACATCTTTCTCCATAAAATCACATATCCTAAAGCTACACTGACTGCTTTGCACTTGGCAGATCCAAATAGCAGCAAGCGGTAAGTGTTGTGAACCTTAGTACCCAGATTCCATACAAGTTTAAGTCAGTGAACTACAGACGCATAATAATTTTTTTTCCACTGGGACTATCTGTCATCGCTTTTCACCGAAACTAGCAATAACAAAACCGATGCGAATATTAAAAAGGTCTGACTTTCACTGGATGGCATCTTATTTGTCAGGAAATATTTTCTATTTCAATTTGATTCGTGACCAGAAAACTTTCTTACTAGATTCTTAACCTTAAAGTTGGGAAGCTTTTCTTTTATAGCACCTGACTTTTGCAACAGACCTTGAGTCAAGTTTCATTTTCTTCCCCAAAATTAGAAAGTTTAACAAGAATGAGTGTGCACTAGTCTGTGGATTCTCTCTATTCATGACACTACATAAAAGCCAGCATCACAACTTTTAGAAGTTAGAGGTAGATTTCCCTGTATATTTATAAAATGGTAGTAATTTGAAACAAGCTAGTCAATCTGTCAGTTAGCTTGACTAATTGTTTTTGAATCCTTCTTATATGGAAATAGTAACTCAGTGATCACAGACATTAAAGATTAGTGTTTGGCATAATATTGCCTTTTTTTGAGCAGGTTTTAGCTACTTCTCAAAACTAAATATATTTTGCTAAACCCTGGCCACTTTGGACACAAGTCAAAAATGTAGGTTGATCAAATCTTATATGCCAAAATGTAGTAAAAATGTACAAGAAGTGAACAAGAGTAATGTCGGTTACTCAGTAATATCTAACTTATGTCTTCTTACATTAGATAACATTCCTCAGCAGAAACTACTGGTCATTCCAGGGCAACAAAACCATTGTTTGTATTGAATTTAGTACAAGTGTGTTCATTGCTTATGAACTCAAGTTTTATTTGAAAATGAAAGTGTTTTTTTGTTGTTTTTTTGTTTAAGTGACAAGGTTTCACTAACTTCAACTTTCACTCTTTTGAGGACTGTTTCTCCAAAGGGAAATATCTAGCTGTTTGGCAGCTAAATGCTGCACTATGTTCAGTTTATCAGAGCTTTTTTTGCTGAAAATAGCTGCTTGCTTTGGCTGGAAGAAAGGTGAGAGAAGAGTTGCAAGAAAACAAAACAAACTAGAAGAAGCTGAAACTCTTTAATTTTTTTTTTTCTCTTTTAAACCTACGGGGAAGCGCAGAGTTGGGTTATATTTCCTTGTGGCTTAATCACTACGAGTGACCACTTACATTAAATAGTCATTTGATCAAATATATAAAAACATTATAAAATATTACAGTACAATGATGACTACTCACCGTCCTCTCCGGAGTAGCCGGTCACTATTTTGGGTTCCGGGCCCCAGCCCTGATGGTTCCTGGCTTGGATCTTGATCTCATAGGGCACAAAGGTGGGAGTGTTCTTCACCACGAACGAGTGTCTCTTCACCATGTGTTCCTTCCAGTCCTCCTCCACGTCCTGCCTCCTGTAACTCACCTTATACTCCAGACCGGGGCCATTGTGCTCAATGGGTAACAAAGGCTGAATAATGTGAAGATAAGAAAGCACAGATGAAAAGGAAGAACAACAGTGTGAATAGTTTCATAGAGACTTTCACAGTTGCATAAGACGTTTCTTGTATTTCACTGCTCAATGTCACTGCCTCTGTGGGATTAAAATGACAAGCTAGCCCAGTGAACTGTGCTTGGAATGCTGGCAGTGTTTTATGCCACTATCTAATAAAACAATAGAACAATTGACCTGGCCGGGCAGCATGGCTCTCCTTTGATACAGGGCTTGCTAGGACATCATAGATGAAAAGATTTATCTCCTCACAGAAGTTGGGCCGTGAGAAATAGAATGAGATACCATTATCCACAAAAGCAAATCATTAACAGTGGGAGAGCTCATGAATCCAGGATTCGGCAGCTTGTGTTACTATGACAGGGCGACCAGATAATAAGTGAAGGAAAGATTTATCTTTTTACAATAAACCTGAATATATTACTGTACGCATTAAAGGAAAAAAATCCCTTTCATAGGTCTCTTTCTCTTTCTAATCAAAGAAAAGGAGCAGCTTTCAATGGAAAACTCAATCAGAGTGACCCTAGAAAAGGGTGTTTCTATAGATCTGAACCACAGAATGAAATATCAGAAGTGGACCTTTTCTATTTCCTATTTCTGTTGGTAATTGCCTATGAAACATTGATAAAACCTAATTTCAGCTCGCTTACAGAAAATCATTGACTTCCAAAAACTACAGCAGATGTGATTAATTAACTATGTAAAGGTGGCTGACTTTACAGAATTCACAGTAAGAGGATAATAAAAGACCAAACCCTATTTCTTACCTCCCAGTTGATATCCATTTCATGTGGCAAATGACCTTCGATTTTGATATTTTCAGGGTTCTTGTCAGGAGCTGTACAAAAGAAGGAATATAGATTTGTCGACACTGTTAGTGGAAGAAATCTCCAGTGAACAGACACACAAGAGAGCAGACTTTCAACAAAAATGGAATCAATTATGTGGCAGGTCTGAGTGTTTTATAGTTCACACAACAGCAGTGTTGGCAGCTCAAGTGGCCTGAAGGACCTTATCAAAAAGTACAATAAACAATGAAAGGAAGATGCCTCAGACCTGCCGCGTCGGTTTTGTATCTCTCTGTGGGCTTGCTGGATGGACCCCTCCCTACAGTGTTAACACCAGACACACGGAAGCAATAGTCGACGTGGCCGTGGAGCTTAAGGACGGCCGAGTTGTGGTTGCCGGGTACTCGGAGCAGTTCCTTCCAGTTTCCTGGCTCCCACTGGCTTTCCTCGTACTCGATAATAAACTCTGTTGACAGGCAGAAAGACAATCAGAACAATTCCTCACTGCTATGGTTCTTGCCAAAGGATTGCTTATCTAACCACCAGCTGTGCAGAAAACTCCTCAAACCCTGCTCAGGGCTTGTATATTCCTCAGGGAGACTAATCATAATTCATGCTCGGATGAATCAATAATAGATTCATATTGTACAAGTTGGTATCAAACAAATCTATTAACATGCAGAATGATGCCCAGAAATGTGTGTATATCATATTCATACCAATCACTGAGAGATTCAGGGAGTACTATACTGTATGTACTGACACCTGCGCACACAGATGCTCCTTTTACCTGTGGTTGTGCTGTTGTGATCGTCCCCTGGGATCCATTTCAGTTTCACACTTTTGCTCTTGTGTTCAGACAGTACCAAGTACTCAGGTGCATCTGGGACGTCTGAAAACCATCACAACAACATGGCTTTGGAAAATCACAGACACATCAATCTCTGCAGCAAAAAAGGCCAAGGGAACAAATGTTCAATCACATCATCCAGAGTGCCAGAGGATGTGGAACGAGCTGCATCGCTGAATAAGGCTGCCACTATTTCTTTTATACTTTAAAATGTCAAAAATATCTCAAAAGGGTGATTGTCAGGCACATTGCTGCGCTAATAAAACCACAGTCTGCGTGTTCATGCTCTGCTTTGGTTTCCTGACATATTGATCCATTTGTAAATGTGTCATACATTAATGTAGCACCAGGGGTCTCTGATCCTTCAGCTCATAGCAGAAATATTGCTCATATGTTAGCTCACCTTGCACCATGAGCAGCGCTGAGGCCGTGTCTTGGTCTACTGGAGTTCTTGCCACACATGTGTACACACCCTGGTCCCCATGGCTTACATTGATGATCTGAAGAATACCATCCTCCACGAAGTATCTGTTGACAGAGCGATGGAGACACATTATTGGTTGACAAAACTGAAAAGTACCGTACTTTCCGGACTATAAGCCGCTACTTTTTCCCCATGCTTTGAACCCTGCGGCCTATACAACGGTGCGGCTAATTTATGGATTTTTACAGCTAACGGCCACTAGGGGAACTCCTCAATCTATGGATTGTACAGGTTACGTCCCCCACCTTTAACGCCTGGTTTATTATTACGCTTCTGCGTCGCGGCGACAGCGTAGCTACGTCGTCGACCCTACACCGTCATTGAGCATTCGGAGTTCTGCGTCGAGGGAACGCGTTGTTCTGTCGGTGGACGTCATCAACGTCAGTGATTCAGGTTTGTTATGCTAACAACACATAGTCAGACAGGTGGCGGTGCTAACGGAGCTAACAGCTGTCTGTCAGTCTGACCGAGAAGTTTCTCACTTTACTTCGCTGTTAGTTGAATTAAATGACATTCATGTTGTCTTTAACTGTCCGTGCGAACCAGTCCGCAGCTTTGTGCGTCTGTTTGTGCGTCTCTGACTCTTGCGTGTTGACGTTTGCGTAGTCATAGGTTATGCAAATATGCAACTTGTTTGTTGAAATGTTAATAAAATGGAAGCTTCCCCAAACAGCAGTCTCTTTCCCGACAATCTCCTCTGTGCACGAGCCTTTACATATGGTAATTAAACGCTAAAACACCTGCGGCTTATAATCGGGTGCGGCTTGTATATGTACACATTTGTGTTTTTCCCTAAAATTGACTGGTGCGGCTTATATTCAGGTGCGCCTTATAGTCCGGAAATTACGGTAAAATGAGTTTCCTGCTCTGATTAAGTTTGCAATGCTGTAAAATATAAAATAAAATACCTTGAATTCTCTGTATAGTTGAGGGATATCTCCATATCATCTTTTTCCCACAGGAGCTCAAAGTCATTGCTGAAGGACTTGTCGTACTCTGCGAGACATGAGAGCTGGGCCGTGGTACCTACTAGGATCTGCAGGTTCTCCGGGGGCCCGGCTATTCTAGTGGGGTCTACCATAGGCACAACTGTATTAGTTAAATTGCAAAGACGTGGGAGCCACTGCTAAAACTTTTACAGGTAAAGCTGTTTACCTTTCACATTCAGCGTGGCATCGATGGCGGCCGATCCTTCTGTGTTTTTAGCTAAACATGTGTACAGCCCCGCGTCGTCTTTCTCTACTCTGTAAATCTCCAGCGAGCCACTGTCATGTACAGTAACCCTCGGACCCTCCACAGATTCAGAGGAGTCATCTTTGCTCCTGGAAAACATTCAGAACAATCACCCATTAAAGTCCAACTTCCCTCAGGTCAAATTAAACATGACCACAATGGCAGTTTAACCGGAACAGAGTGGAAGCAAAACAAAAGAAATAAAAGTTGCTGAACAGAACATTAGTTTTGAGCAACAGGATTCCTTTAGTTTGTTTTAAAGAAACTGCAGGTCACCAGTTAAGATACACACAGTATAAAGAGGGAGTGTATGCATCGACCAGCTGAGATCTACTGCTCTCTGCTGGTGTGTGAGCGACAGGAACAAACTGCAGACTTACCAAGTGATACTAGAAGGAGGAGAGCTGAAGACCTTGCAGTGCATCATCACTGCCTTCCCCTCCACAGCAGAGTATTCCTCCCCCTCAGAGGTTAGAACCATAGGGGGCAGATCTGTAAACACCAGGCAGGAGAGTCCAATCATCAGTCTTAGCTTATAAGAAAAACACAGTGCAGGTGTTCTACCATGGATGAACCTAGGTGTGGCCCTTGACTACTGTACTCTCAGGGCTTTTAGGCGATATAAAATGAAACCGAGCGAGATCCGGTTTGTAGCATAGCCGTTTTTTTAAACAGGAAGGACTGTGGCAGATAATGGTGGGCCAAGTAAGGCGTCAACACTGTTCTCTTCCCTGTGCGTTAATTGTCGCTCCTTTGTGTCAAGAAATAATTCAGCTGTCAGGTTGTCAGAAATGCGTCTATGAGAAAATGAAATCAAAGAGGAAACAATGGATTAATGAGTTAGCCGAGCAAGAGCACCTTATCGGTTGTAGCCAAAGCCTCCCATTAAAATGGACTGTCTTTTCTAATTGTTTACAAAGGCAGCAACTGGGACTTAGCATTCAGAGACTGTCCAGCTTTATTAACTCCTGTGTCACTGAGAACAACCCCCCCACGCTTGTGCACAGTGACGGAAAGCAACATTTTGCCTTTAATTTTTTTTTATCTGCGCTTGTAAAGCAGCACATGTTTGTCTTATGGCCCTGGTATCAATATGGAATTGAGGGGGAACTTGTTAGCATATAAATGGCAGGGAACTGGGCTTTTTGCTCCACAGGGAGAGCCGCTAGCCTGAATGAAGGAGTACAGCTTGTAGACAGCCCTCCGTCCCTGGGCTCCTCGCTGCTTTATGGGCATATGCCAACATCAGCACCAGCTCTCTCGCTTGACACATCAGTCAGCAGCCTCTAAATGACTCACTGCACAGTCTGACACTTAGTCACAAACTTGTACTTGATAAAAACCATGATGGTGCAACAGAAGTGATGAAAAGTATGAACTAAAAGCTGTCTGACTTACTCATTATCATAATGTTTGCATTGGACAGAAGGGTTCCATGTCTGTTGGAGGCCTCACACTGATAGACTGCACTGTCAGATGATTTGGCGTTGTGTAGAACTATGGTGTCATCCAACACATTCCTGTTCGCTTGAGGGGCTTCTGTAACAGACCAAAGAAACATCAGTAAACGCAAAAGATTTGGATGATCACCACTGATGCTGCAACACAGAATGTGGATTTAACACAGGTAATAATTGAGGGTAACTTGCCTAAAAAACCTCAGCTTATTTACCCTCTTCTATATCTACACTTCACTGGCTACCAGTGGTGGGTTAACTGTCACTTCCTTCCCTGCATTAACTTGGCCACCTCTCTGCCCAGCACTGACTCACTCTTGTCACAACCATGGTGGAATGATCGTTGTGACTCAGGCAGGACTGCAAAGTGAACTTTCCCAACCTCTACAGACTTTTTGTCTGCAGTGAAGTTGAACCATAAATGATTTGTAAACACACATAAAAAAGCAACTGCCTGGGCTGTTGCTATAGTATATTATGGTTAATTTTAGTGTTGTCAAAAATGTTTATTTATTGATAAATATACGATTCTGAATATTTGAAAGAGTTTCACACTCATTTTCTGCAGTATCGATACACAGGTACCAGCTTTACTCTCTGGCTCTTTGCTCATTTGCTCTGTTTTGTTTTGATGTTATTGCTCACTCAAGATGGCAAGTTCAGAGCCTCCACGACCGCAGGAGTGCTGTTAGCAAATACATTCGATTTTAGGCAAATGAAGAAGGAATGTCAGAGGATAAAAACAAAATGCTAAGGAAAGGCGCTAACACAACAAATTCGGCAAAGCACTTCTAAAAAGATTTTCAGCATTGGTGACAGCTCTCATTTCAATATCACTGAAGTACTGTATTAAGCTGGCCCAGTAAACCGTTGTTGATAAGTGTGTTGTCCTGTTGTTGGCCCAACAGTCGTTTATAATTCTCAAAGCCAAGCTAATCCCCCTGAGAACTATCAGGCATCTCATCAGCTGAGTTTCAGTTCATAGGAAAATACTTGACTAATTAAATGCCCTCAATATTCAGTTTTTCCATCGTGGTCTCAAACAATGTATTATTGAATATTTCATATTATATTATATGTATCAAAGTTACAAATGTATATATTATATTCATACCTTGCTGAATGATGTTTTCATAGAATTTAAACAGTCTGATTATTTATCCTGTTAGTGGTTTAAAAAATCAATTACTAGTGTTTCACTTTACTGAAGATGCACTCTCATCTTCTTTGACAAAAGCTGACACCTACATTACCCATAATGCACATCAGGCACAAATATTTTGGTCAGAGATTCAGGTGTGTTGTGCTAGTAGCAGCACATTCAGGAACTGCTGGCCTCAAGCAGAGGTGAAAGCAGATCACAGAGGTCTGGTAAGATCACTCCTTTGTACCTTCACACAGATTTGTTTAATTTCCAGACTTCGTCTTCAGCAGCAATCAATGCTGATTTTAAGAGATTTATTTGGAGTCACAAAAGGATTTATATAACTTTTTTCACTTATGCAGTAGTACTCTCATTTAAACAGACTCTGTAGTTCCGCTTAAATGCTGGAGTACTTTTTCTTTCATAATTTTACATAGAAATCTACTTTCAAGATCAAATGTATCACTAGTGGGAGAATTCACAATCTGCCTCCAGAATGCGAATCAGGGACCGCTCATAGCTGAAGAATCATACCCCTAGTTGAACAAGCTAAGGCTGTCTCTCCTGTCAACTGTTAACACTCTCTCCTCATGTGTGATATTATATACTACGTTGTGTTTAAAAAGAAGAACAGGTAAGACAACATCAACAGTTAACCCTTTTGTCCCTATAAGCAGTCATCAGGACAAGCCGTCTGTACAACAGGGTTTCAAAATAATGAAGTGAATCCAGTCTAACCCTGCAGAGGAACACCGTTCACCCTCCACGTTATAGTCGGCTGAGGAGTCCCACTGGCAGAGCACTTGATGAGCACATCTGAGCCAATCATACTGAGCTGACTCTCGGGCTCAGACACCCACTCCGGAGGCTCTGGGAACACACAAAGCACACAATATCATCCAAGTGATGAGTGTCATTGCAAGAACGGAACTGAGCATTTTCACATTCACAGGAACAGTTATGCAATTTATGTTATTTGATACAAAAGTCCATAAATGCTACATTGACAGGGTTCTCCTCGACAGACACACAGGAGACACTTCAGCTGTGTACTTTCTAACCACAATCTTTGTTAGCCCTCTGTTCACATCCATATAACATTGTGGTTATTTTGGTGATTTATCATTAAAAGGTTAACACCTGCACAATGACTTCAAAATTAGTCAGGGGACAATGTTTCACTCTTATCTGCATCATTATCTGGCAGTGTAGATGTGTACTAGGAACAATTTCCATCAAATCATGATTTATGTGAGCTTTGCATCTATAGTGATGTGCCTGTAACCATGCACCTTTCTTTCATTTTACAGACTTCAGCTACAGTACACATAGAAGGTACTCCTAACACAATCAGCAGTGGAAAGTAAAATACATTTGATATTTATTAGATTACTGAAGCACATTGTAATTCAATGTACTACAAGGAACTTTTAAACTGCTTATCAAAATGTTTAATACTAATCCCTTTGTATGAACTACAGTACATAAGCAGAACATCAGTGAGAGGACTGGCTATTTCTGTATAATTAGCATAGATAATCTTATCACCAATTAGATCAACCCGAGGGGTGCCCCTTGAAATGTTTTGTCGGGGTTGCCAAAAGAGGCCAGTGAAAATCTGTGAGTGGCTAATAATGTGCAGGCAGGGAACTCGCGATGAGGGGTCTGGCACCCACACCCACACAAACAGGAATAGCGTTATGTTAACTTAGAAGCAATGACAGCTCTTATGTACCACTCCTCACTAGTGTGCTCCTTTTAACAATATTCAACAGATATTCATTACATTAAAATTATATTTTGAATCTTAATTTTTAATAGAGGAATCAAATGCTTAGGCATATCAATTTCACTGTCCTTTTACTGCCTGTTATCATTAAAAGTGCATTTTTATATCCTTTTTTGATGAACCAATAACAGCTTTTAAAAGAATATCAACCCTGCTTCCTTACTAAGTCTTTGTCCTTTCCTTAGAAGTTTCTTAAATCACTTGTAAGCTAGGACTCATTGCTAGAGGTTTATAGGCTAAGTTAGGAGCTCTCTACGATAATTCTCAGAATGTTGGTGAATGTGGCCTGAGTATGTTGAATAAGTGTCTATGAGTTGTTGGAGACAGAGACATCCCCCCAAAAAGTTCTCATGATTTCATTTAACTGGAGGAGTCGGGAGGGAGTCATGCTATGCGGGATAGAGGTGGAGTCTGAACAAATGTGTCTTGAGTCTTTTGCGGAAGATGGAGAGTGACTCCACTGTCGTGACATTGGTCGGGAGTTTGTTCCACCACTGAGGTGCCAAAACAGAGAATAAAGATTCTTTAGGATCTGAGTACTTTTTTCACCACTCAACTTAATCTTGCTCCTTTTAAAAGACCATCAAACACCGTTTCATTGGAGCGACTCCACCAACACCACTGTAAAGTCACAACATGCTGCAGTTACCTTCTACTGTCACTGGGAAGTAATGGACAGCTTCTCCAAGTGTGTTCTTCGCTTTGCACATGTACTTTCCACTATCGTCCTGTTCAACTCTTGGCACAATCAGCAACTTCCCATGATTCTCCAGTTTCGCTTTACTGGGAAGTTGATGACCCATCTTCACCCACTCAACCTGTGGAGTTGGACTAATGGAAAGTTGACAGAGAGTTGGATATTGTCTAAGCATGTGATGATATTCAAATACTATAAATCTAAAATTGACAATTTTGAACAATGTTTTGAAATATTAAATAGCAGTATTACTTACAATCCTTCAGCAATACACTCCAATTTCAAATCCTCTCCTTTGACCAGCAGTGTCTCTGTTTTGACACCAGAGGGCATCAGAAGAGAGGGTCTTCTCTGAAGGATTGCATTAGCTAAAGAAGCACAGCAGAGAATTAGGCCATATAATGAAAATCAGTCATGTGATGCCGTTTCACAAAGGCTACATGTCTGTATTTCTATTCACACGCCTGCTTTGTGCACACATATGTTTAGAGAGGAAGCACAGAAGAACGGTGTTATTACTCTAAAAGCTTTTAACTTACCAGTTTCAGGACTCATGTCTGTTTCTGAAATGGAGGTGGATGAGACACACACACAAAAAAAAAATCACAGTGAACATGAGGACAGCGTGGAAACATCATGACAAACATCACCAGGTTAAAATCCACAACATAAAACCAAGGAGATGCACATAAACAAGACAGTATGACACTTGGATGGCTTTTGAAGTGCAGCTATGAATATGGACATCAGTGAACATGTTGGGAATGATCAGTCCTCTGAAAACAAATCAAAGATTGCATCATGCTGCTTCGAGAGGAAGACAGCACTCGAGTGAAGACAGACAACCTTGAGTGACACCTACTTGTCTTGACAATGACAGACATGGCGGTCTTCTGAACAATGGTTCGTATTCTAGGGAAGGCGGCAAAGCAGCAGTAGTCTCTCCTGCTGTCCTTCTCCACCGCGTGAGAGAAATAAAGATCTCCATTCAGGCCCATCGACACCCGCTCGTCCTGCTCAATGTGCTGAAGACCTGAGCATAACATAGAGGATGATGGATTTTATGCTATATTTCTAGTCATTTGTCTTCACTTCAAACCAGAGCATGACCTCTGTTTTAACACTTCAATAATTTCCCCCGTTAGCCAGTGGTATAATAGACATTCAATCAAGTACTGTACTAAGGTACAATGTTCAGGTAAGTGCATTGATTTATTTAAGCAGGGGTCCACAAAATGACTGGCTTGAGACTGTTGATAAAATATCAGTGTGTACTCTGGGCTCCTTGTCCAATGTTTCACAAATTCTCGTGTTGCTAGCTATTTCACTGAAGAATCAATTCCCCTTTCAACACGTGGTTTCATTTAAATAACTGAGGAAAAAGTCAAGATCTTCCCAACAGAAGTCACACATAAGTGGTCAAAACTACCTCCACCTCAATTTAGCAATTCATCAGCATCAGAAAATGAAAGCACAAATCTTGGAGTAAGAGCAGCGGATTTTGAGACAATCACTGCCCCGACATATTTCCACCATCCAATCTGACCAGCTGGACCACCCAAGGATGGAGAAGGGAGAGATCCAGGGTGGATGACATGCTAATCCAGCTTGAAATTAAGCTGGATTAAGGTTGCTCCTGCCTGTGTTTCCCTGATGATGAACTTTTAATATGAAAATGCTGACCATATGATCCTCACCAGCTTGTTGCTGCTGTTAACATTAATGCAAATTTTTTAAAATAATTTTATACACATTTCCACCTAATTCAGCATATCAACGTATTTTGTATCCATGGAAACCTTTAGACCGGTGAGGTATAAGGGGCTTACCATTTCAGATCAGTTACAAGAATATTGCTGTCTAAATATGCCTAATAACAGCATATAATGGGTGGTAATAAAAGCTGCATCATTTAGTATTTTGAACAGAATACACCACTATTAACTGATCATAAATAATGAAGGACCACTTACTGATAGTCATCCAGTAAATCTGCAGAGGAGGTATTCCTTGCGGTGGGTTACATTGTAAAACAAAGGCCTGGCCTTCCTCCACCTCAACAGGATTAAGTGTCTCTTTAGGAAACTTTGGAACATCTAGAAAAAAGACAGAACCTACAGTGAGTGAATGAAGCCAGACATGAATGAATAAAATACACCTCGCATTTCTCTATCTCTCCACAAGGTGGCAGTAATATCATTCTTGAATGTAGTGTGAGGCAAAGCATCTCTGAGCTCTGTATCATTCACTAGATTGAATTCTATGGGGGTTTTTTTCTTCAGTTCTTGGCCTGCAGAAACAAAACAGACATCACTACTACTATTGTGTGTGGCTTGTCACGACTGCTGAGTGCTTGAAGCCCGGCCAAATTTAGTCAAAGTCGCCCTTTGGAGTCAATTTTCTTTGAAAATGTTACGTTCTGAGCTTAGGAACAAAATGAAAAAAATGTAGCAAAGGAAATGATTGAGAGCCTGGATTGCTTTCAGTGTTTTCTCCACTACAGAGCTGTAGATGAGGTGCTGCGAGGGGCGGGGCACTCGGGAGCCTCAATGACTTTCTGCCACGTTCAATACAATGAAAAGCTCTCAATAGAGAGGTGCAGTCATTACACATGGCTGCTGGCCCTGAATCACTCTGAAAGAACTGTAACAGAGCACCCCACATACACTCATTCACAGATGTATGTTACTCACGGGGCACAATGAACTCAATCTCCTTCGATATGGCCGTCCCCAGTCTGTTTGAGGCGTAACAGCGATAGATTCCCTGGTACTCTGTGAGGTTCCCATTATTGGGAATTACAAAGGTCCCAGAATCCTCCTCTTTCATCAGCCGGGGGTCTAGAAAAGGGTCAAATTCCTGGCCATTCTTCGTCCATCTGAATCTACATAAAGAAAAGCAATAGAAATGTCAAGTCTTTCAGCTACGACTACATCACGCTAATTTTTCAAAGTTCCAAACCAGAGCACCCAAACACATGTTGATAGTAAACTGTTGTTGTTGTTTGTTATCTGAGCATGTCAGGCTGCTAACAAACTCTTCTCTTCTCCTCCCATCTGATGTGAAGCGAGGCTCTGTACTCACCCTGGCTCGGGATTCCCTTTGGCTTCACACGTCATGGGGAAGCTCTCGTCAAAAGGGAAGGCGATGAGAGAGCTGGGCGACTGAGCTGTGATGGTGGGCAGCTGCTCAACTGGGCGACAAACAAACAAGCATGAAAATGTGAGAGACACAACACGAGCTTCAATACAGAGCTGTATTCAGAAGTATATCAAATGTAACATGGTACTAACTTAAGGCAGTGGCTTCCAAATGTTTTGGCTTTAAGCAAAGCAATGTCTTCTTGTGACCACTCATTGTGGTTCAAAAGACCCCTATGACATACCTGTGGTTTCAACCTAACAGTTATTTTTACAGTAAGACTTTATTTTAGGTTACATCTTTTCACCATTAACTAGTTGCTTATTAGCATGCATATAATAAATAACAGTTTTTTTTATCACTAATAATTAAGCACTTATTAATGCATCATTCTGCATGACCATATTCTACAACCTCTAATGTTCTTTGACCTTTCAAATGTGATTAGGACATTCGTGGCCAAATTTGCTTTTACAAAAAACATAAATTTTGCTCCAACCTGTGCCTACAATGGAACAATGACATATGCCTGTAGGAGAACAAGCTTAGACAGGCACACTGAAAAGCCTTAGTGGCACCAGCAGTGTCTCCAAAAATGCTACCCATGAGTTCATTGGTGTTTAAGGACTAGTGTGGCTCCTTTAACGAATAGGGCAGTGTGTAGCACTTGTGGTTGAGCGAGAGAGACAGTTGAATGCGCTGTGCTCTTAGCAGACAGGTGTTGGTGATCAGAGCAGACGGAAAGCAGTGAAGTTTTCTAGTGGCAGTAAAAGCACAATACAGGTTACAGTTTGGCCATGATTATACTCTGTAGCTTCTGAATAACCAAGAAGAACTTCTGTTGGAGTGACTGCTATCGCTACTCCCTGCTTATATCCATGCTAATATCCATACTTTCACTATCCATGCTAATTACGTTGATCTAGCTAGAACGGCAATCGTAATGGATTATGTCAGACTTTTCACCACACCCCAAATCTCTGTTTGGGAAAGAACATTAACCATTAAACAGGAAGAAATATTGGTTGGAAAGGGGTTTTAATAACTAGGGCTGTCATGATTCCAATTCTAAATGGAAAATCTTTCGAAACTAGCTTTTAATCTTTTTGAAATTAATATTGAAATCAAAGCAGGATTAGCAATTCTGTCAGTTTTTTAAAATACCAACTATGTAGATCTTTGCAAATCTAGACTTGATCGTCTAACAACATTGTTGTCAGTGCTGTAAAAAAAGTTGCATCAAAAATGTCTTGATGTTAAAAACAAAGGTAAATATCGATCTTGGATTCATAAATCTTTTACTATGTTAATAGTGTCCAAATAACACTGAAATAAGTCTGGCTTACTCAGAACTAAAGTGAAGTCTCACTCATAACTAATTCACTAGTTGTTTCGACACTTATCAACCTAGACAGGTAGTACTCGTGAATTAGTCATGGGAAAGACTTCCCTTTAGAATGGGGAACATAATCTGAGTTAGAAAGATTCCATCTATAAGTATTTGGACAATATCAACACATGGAATTTTGTGCTTTGTTACAAAAGAAGAAGCCATATTTACTAAGTGTTATTAAGGGAGAACGACAAATATCTAATTACCACTCTTTCAAGGCCCGTTCTAAGAAAAGCATGTTCGTAATTCATGTCATCAACGACTTCCTTCCTCACGATCAATAATCAGTAATTAGGAGGTGATGAAGTCTTTGTTAATGGCTAAGTAGTTGTCGGATATGGTAATGCAATATAGTGCATTAAGTGCTTTATAATGACTAAGAGCCAAGATGCTACCACTAAGCATGCTAACTACTTCATGTTTATATACTGTATATGTACCTTAATATAAAAGGGCATAGTTTTTAATTCTCAGATTGTAAAAATTGAAGGGTTTTAAGAAGGGTAGTTATTGAAAGTCTCCAATATTTCAATACAACAAATAAGTGAGGAAAAATAACTACAAATACATACATTTACACATTTATCTGTCAGAAATCATCATGTGACCACTTAGTTTATTCTAGGGACCCTTTGATGATTTTGACTTTCAGGTTTGCAACCACTGTACAATGATGTTAATTATGTTACGTCTCTATATGCAGAGTTTTATACCAAAACATTATAAATTGTAAATTGTTACAATAACTTTACTCAAAATAAGTAAAACGTATTATTGTGTCAATAGAGTTGATGGTTTGCCACTTAAATGAATCAGTCATCTTATTTTGGCATAAAACTCTTTCCAATTTTGATGCTATGATTTTATGATGACAGAGCTGGGACAAGCATGGAATGAACACAATAAATATCAAGAGGAGTGTGACCAAGTGTAAAGGAAATGAGGACATGCCATGAGTCCTAGAAGCTAGAGAAGCAGTAATACAGAGTTATGACTGATGACACATGAGATGCAGATCCAAACACATATGGCAGTAAGTAAAGTTGCTGCTGTGCTCAACAGTGATCCAGGAGATTAACAGAACAGAGCCGAGGATGTCACTAATACCAGCTACAGTATGGCAGAGTGAACTTACTGTTTACATGACCTAAAACTACAAAATCCACGGCAGCCGGGGGAATAAACAAAACAAAAACAGTCAGCAGTTTGGGAATAATCCATTCATGTCACAAGGATTCTCTGTATGAACCCTTTTAAACACATACACACACACACACACACACACACACACACACACACACACACACACACACACACACACACACACACACAGACACACACACACACACACACACACACAAGGAATACAAAACACAAGACTGAATTAAAAAGATATTCTGACACCAGTGAGCCCCAAAATGCTCTTGCATTTCCAGAAAACCTGTTTGAACTGTTCTTTATCAAGCCCCTAAGAGATGTTACTGAATAATTTAGAGGGAGAGGTTTGATATGTGTTTCCAAGGAAACTAGGATGCATGCAGCTTAACACAATGGAAACAAGAAACCTGATTCAAACAAGATAATAGCTGTAAATATATTCCATTCACAGAATACTTGATGAGTGTAACAGTTCTCTATGGTGCGATTTATTCTCTTCTAAATTATTCAGAAGTGCTTCTCTGATAAAAGCACTTCAAGTTAAACCAAGGACAAGTTGTCTGTAGACAAGACTCCTTGTACATAACCTTTTCTTGTTTATACACTTGACTGTACCTTCTTGCTTATTCAATGGCTGTCTTGAGGCTCATAATGTGTGTTGAAGCACAGTTAAGTGCCTATTATATCAGCATCAACCAACTCATACTGAAATGTTACAGTGTAAAACATCAAACAGTAATTTAGTGTAAGGAACTAATCGTTTATCATTAACCTCATATCATATTGTTAACAGTTGTGTTACTAATTTCAAATTCATTCAACTTTAAAATTTTCATTTTCAGAGCTGTTTCAGAAGTAGTGTTACTAGTGTTCACTACCCAGCATGTCGTTTCAAGCATGCATTGTTTGCAGGTTAAGACTCTCTAGAAACCCTTCTTTTGTTTCTCTTGTACATTAAAAGAAACATTAAGTACATGATGGAAACTTACTGTGTCATGTAGGGTTGGTTGATATGAACATTTTAGATTGTGATTGATCTTTGAGGCATCCACAATGTCATTTTCAGTAAATTGTAGAGACTGCGAT
This sequence comes from Diplodus puntazzo, assembly GCA_963678695.2. Lineage (NCBI taxonomy): Eukaryota > Metazoa > Chordata > Actinopteri > Spariformes > Sparidae > Diplodus > Diplodus puntazzo. The sequence goes on along the minus strand of OZ023157.1, from coordinate 29,769,251 downwards.
ATTTAATGTCCCCTTTATTTCACTGCTTCACATGGCACTTCTTTATAAATAGCACAATGTGAGTTATAGCTAGCAACCTGGTCCCTAAAGTAAAACAATCTTTATGCAATATATTGTTTTAATGGTGCAAATGTAGATATTCATGGGCTATTTCAAGTCTGACCATAGTCTACAGGGCATTTAAAACTTGAGAAAAGATCACCCACCTCTAAGTACAGTAAACATACTAAAAGACATGTTAAATTGATATCACTTTTTTTGCTCAAGTTCAGCAAATGAGCCAACTGAACAAAGTATTCATGTTTATTCAGTTTACTCACATTTTGAAGACAGCCAAATAGCGTTACAAAGTTTCACAGTGTACAAGTAAAGATTTAAAGGGTCAGTCCAACCAATATATAAACAAGTAGATTGTCTCACGCAGCTCTGACGGTTTCTTTTGTTTGTGTTGCTAACAGTGTTGAAGATTTGCATTTAAAAACTTAAACAGGAACGTGGTCTTCCCAGAAACAACAGCCCTACTTGTCTGGTGAGAAGGAAATTTCCTATTTATTTGATAGAAAGATATCGCATTGAGAAACTATGTTTTTGTTAATCAAGTGAACCGCCCTAACTTTAACACTCACTGAAACAAAGACAAATGAGCACTCACCCTCCAGTGGGATGTCGATGGCTGCAGTCATATGAAAGGCACAAATACAGGTGATCACACCCAGTGCAGCAACGAATCCCAGACTCCTCTGCGACCTCATGTTTTCACGGTGAATCTTGGATTTCCTCAAGAAACGAGTGTTCTCTCTCCTGCGTCCTCAGTTCATTTCTCTGGTGCACTGAAGATGCGGTACCTGTGAGAGCAGCACAGACGGAGAAGGCCCCATGAATCCACCCACGCGCTGGCACACAGAAAGGCAAACCCCAAACACAACAAATCCCCCATGACTGGAAGCCCACTGCTCTCTGCTCAGCCAGGCATAACCAGGCACACCGCACGTTTTTCATTTGCATCAACAGGGACCCTGTTCTCTGCTAGTTTAAATTTTGCTGTGACAAAGAAATATTCACATTAAAGCTTCCTATCACCCCCTTCCCCTGGGACTCAAATTGTTTTGTAGTATGATGTCGGTGGGAGTCTGTAGCAGAAAGCATATTTTTTACGCGACAACAGAAATAAATAAATAAACAAATGACAGCGCCTGTGGATTTATTAATGCATGGCAGATGTTCTGCATTACAGAAAGAAAAGGCTTTTACTCCAAAAGCAAGCCAAGATTGAAATCAAAATTACCATCAAAGTTCAGACTGAGCCGATTTAATCACAGTGCTGTTTGAATCTGTTCCTGCATGCTCCTGATAACAATGACTCAAAGAGATTAACAATGTAGCTACACATTTATCTATTATTGCAGAGATGTCGCTGCCTGAGGGGTGTTAGGCATAAATAACATACATAGTTAACAGTCAGGGAGAGTAAGCCGTCTGCACTTACACACTGACAGGCTGCAGAGTACAGAACGCTGGATCATTTTCCAGCTAACAGACCAGAGTCTGGACTCTAATGAGCACATGATCAGTCCAGAGTGCAGGAGGAGGAGGATAGAAGAGAGCGATGTATGGGAATCTTAGTGTCTGCAGCGGGGCTCTGTAAACCCTCTGGGGTGTCAGTTCATTAGTCTTGCTCGTGTTGGCTGTGACCCAGCTCGGTGGGTCATGCCGGGGTAATTAGCTGAAGCTGCTAACACACCGTAATAACAAAAAGAAAAAAATAATATAAAAACATTAGTGCTTTAGAGAAATGTGAAATCATGAGGCTATCGGTATACAGATAGATAGTTTCTGGTGTTCATATTAAACAGAACTTGTTTAACATGCAAGGAGCATCACACTGATTGAGTCCAGTAATTGTAATTACTGTGTCAGTGTCGAGGGGGCATCCAATAGAGAGGCCAAGTCCACCATGGGACTTTATTCCAGAAAGAATATGAATAGAGGTAAATGGCAAGACAGAAATGAACTTGAGAAATTTGAGAAAGTTGGATTGTCATAAGTTGAGACTGTTTAAAATACATTAGTAAGACTACACATCTAACAGTTAGCTAACTGCGGCTGTCAATATGGTCAGACTTGACATGATTTTTTCACTTTTTTGTTCTTTCTTTGAACCTAGGCGATGGCCATGCTGGTGTAGGTGATTACTATTGTGCAAAGCTCATTTACGTCAGCACTTCCTGGGAAGGATACCAGTATAAGAGCTCTACTAAGATAATAGAAAACACAGAAGATAATGCATATTCACTACACAACAACAAAATCAGTAATCCCAGCAACAACAACAAGATATCAAATCATCAAAACACTCCACCAATATCAGCAAGATTTCCTGAGATTAAGTGTTTGCATTTATGCATGATGGGTACAAGATTAGATTGATTTTAGCCATGATTTCATCTTAAATTTCAGTCAGTCAATCAGTGAATATGCAGCAAAGTCTTTTATATCTTAGTTCTGAGTCACTCCAACAGAGAGGGCTGATTTTTTTCAAACTCAGAGGATCAGTTCTGTATTACAATCACCTCTGTTTGTTTCTAAAGAGAAAGTAGGGATCACAAGAAAACAAAATGTTTTTAACTGTCCTTACAACAAACTGCAAACTTGCAAAATTATCTTTTAAATTGACAAAGATCATGAGTAATTTATAGCATCTAAATACAGTAGTTAATACTGTATTAATTACTAACAAGATCAAGATCCCATGAGGGAAAGTGGCAAGAATGGACTTTGCCTCTCAATTGATGTCAATGCTCTATCTGCACAGGAATGGTATTACATGGAGACTTCTAGTTATTTGTAATAATTGCAGTAGATGTCTGTGATCTTAATCCTGTGTGAATCTGCCATGTCCGGAATTTGTAAAGTAAAATTCAACTGCGTAACACCTACCATATTTCACCAAACACAGAGGTCATGTGATAACATAAGTCCTGTCTGAATTGGCATCTCAGTGGTTTGGGGTTGTATTTCCTTTTTAGAACATCTGTTTTCTGTTCTCAGAATACTGGACTAGTAAGAAATTTGATTGAGACTCATAATATGTTGAACAGCAGTCATCGGCTATGCTGTTAGATCGGCTTCAATGATGTTTGAAAGTGATGACAGGGAAGGTTAGGAACAGCGGAAGGTATATTCAAGTACAGCCACAAATAATCTGTTACTTGATCATATCAAGCTCCAAATGTGTGTTTTTGTTTGTAACACATGCAGAGTGGCCAAATCAACTCTAAACTATATTGATACTGTGGCTGCTGAGGAACGGATGCTTAGCTTGTGAAAGCTGATGTTAGTCGGAGCCTTGATACGTATCCAGGGGATAATGTCAGTAAATCCGAGTAAAATACAGACTTCACTTATCCCGTACAAGTGGTCCTTATGAAACACAATTGTGGAGCGGTTATATCTAAATCACATAAGGTCTCCAATACTAGTTCTAAGTAGTGCCCAGGACATGAGACGTACTGTAACTAGTGCATGCTTAACCAACTGTGCAGTAACTAGAACAGAACTCCCTCTTCACATTGGTGTTTGACTCCAACTTTTCTAATCTTCTCTGTCTTTTACACATTCAATAGGAAACACTGAGGTCAAACTCCTGCTCAAGAGATGTAATTGAATAATTGACCAGGGAACAAAAGAGTCGATTTCACTCATTCGGTGCAGGTCTGTTTTCAGACGAACGTGCACTCTGAACTTTTCAACCGTGTCTCATGTTAATGGTATTAACTCTGTCTGTGACTCAAGGCTGGCCTTTCTGAAGCAACTCGTGACCCCTACCCCACCCACCTACAGCATCACCATCGCGGCTCCAGACTCTGTGAGTGTGCTATACATAATGCACATCAGCCCCACTCAATCACAATTCAGGCCTATTGACTTTGTTTCAAACTGAAGATTGGTGTCTCAGACTCATAAGTCATCTAGAAAATGCCTCCGGCTTTGCTTTGTTTCAGTCGTTCCCAGACATGGTGATTTATGTTGCTAAACTCAGATTAAAATCAAAAGGTAAGAGCTTTGTGCTAATTGGCTTGTGCTTTGTTGGTAAGATTGGCCTGGTTAAGAGCAGAGTGAGGGGGGTTACAATCCCCACAAGACATTGTGTTCTCATTGTCCTATTGTGCTGGTCAAAATCCTTTACTAACCTAACACCACCTTAGATGGATTACACTTTATTCACACTGTGCTTGATTATGTGCCTTCTGATTTAATTTGTTCTCCCCTCGTTAAACATTTATTGAGAACCAAGTCGGCCATCTGGTTGAGGGAGGTCCGCTCTTAGGGTTTAACCGCTGCGAGCGGTGATGTCTACATTGAAGTCATAGGGTACGGTGCCTATTGGACCTATATGATGAACACAAGTGAGGCCCCCGAAGGCTCGCTTGATTTACACACTGCAGGCTGTTCTTAATCCCCGCCCCTCTCAGCACTGATCACACCGGTCTGAGATTGATGTAGCTGGCAGGAGGTTAAAAGCTGCTCACTGTGGGAAGGCCAATATGAACCCTAACCTGACTTAGCCAAGGCTCAGAGGGGACAGAAGCTCTGCGGCAGAGGGGGTATGGAGAGGGAAATTAAGCGATGTGGGCCAAGAAAAGTCTGCCTCCGTGCTTTAAAAGCTCCCTCTGAGTGACAGATGTAGAGCACTCTGTGACAACTTTTTCCTTGTCAACAACACCAAATGACTTTGAATGTAGACCAATTGGATGCAAAGACATCGTAACCTAATTTTTCTCATCATAATTAATGTCTTTGTTGCCATAAAAAGTAAACCCAGACAGCTCCCAAACTTTCAACTTCAAAATCATCATCATTTTCTTTAAAGCAGTCCATACATATCACATAAATGAAAACACTTTTCACATGATTCTTAGACTCCAACATTCACTCATATCTTGGGTCTGCACCATGTCATTTTCCATTCTAATAGCAAAAATGTATATGGTGTGTCTACTAAAGAGGTGAAAGCATACAGTATGGTTCTAGATTCTCTCCCCAGTCTAAAATAAGTAACTTTATTTCTTCGCTACACCCATCTTTTGACCCCTGGAAAGTAACTCATGACCCCCATGGGAGTCCAGACCACGAGTTTTAAAACCAGTGCATTACTGGATGGTGATGCTTCAGGAGGTATGTTTGTGGTATTTCACAACCCCCGTGCTTATTTTAAAAAGAAAATGCCATATAATGTACTATAACAGCTCTGTTTCTGAGGTTGTTAATAATGTTACATATCAACAGTATATTATACAGTTTCCTTATCAAGTAAATTCTCGCCACTGACCAGACTTCATATTTTTTTTTATCACCTAGCCCTATTTCTGTTCAGTTCTCTTGTTAATGGGTTTGGTCCAAAAGTCTCTGAGCTTTCCGCCAACTGTATATTGTATGCCTGATCAATGTGCAGCTTCCACTGACTTTGGCACACTTCTACAGTGAAGTTGGCAAGCTCTGTGTGCTTTTGACTCTTACAGTTCAGCCATCTGCTCTACCATTACACCTTAACTCAGACCCAGACACACATTTACAAAAGGATAGAAAATAGTAAATATAAAAGAAACATAAATAAATACACAAATAAAGGAGAATACGGGCAAAAACAACAAGTGTCTTTCCTTGAGCATTCTCCGCACTTGTGGATGTGTTGTTTAGTAACGGGGTGGGGTCCAAGCACAGCCATTCAGAGTTCACTACAGTAGGCTCTTGAGCTGGCACCATCTGCTTCTTTCTCACACAAAGACAACAGGCAGAGAAGTGTGGGCCTACTGTAAGTTTAATGTGAGAGCTTGTAATAGGATTAAGCAGATCCTCGTCTTGTCAGGCTGGATTAAAATATTCTCTTTGCTAAAGACCTGAGACAGGAAGACAGCAGCTCCACACGCCCCTCTCACAGTTCTTATAATGCCTCCACACTGATTCGCATTTGATCATTCAAGAACAATTAAAGCAGCGGCCAAGCTGATTAACACTAAGCCCCAATTGACTCACGTTTCATCTGATATTTGTAATGCAGTTTTTTCGCCCCTCATTTTCTTCTTTTTTGTTCAATCATTTGCTCATTTAGCTTGCAAATGTGATGCTCTGTCTGTATCTCAGTGCAAAACAAGATGTAGAAGATGTTAAACGAATATACATTAATTTCCCTCTGTGTTTAGAGGTTTTGTTTTTCCTTTTTGCTTTTCAGAATTTTCTGACCTTTGGCAATCATTTGCATGATCAGTATTCTACTACAAGCTTAGCCATGCAATTCATCTATTATTAAAATATTAACAGCGTGAGAAAAAACAGAAACAGGATGTTAAATGAGATTAGGCAGTGGGAGCAATATTAGATAATATGCTTGTCTAATTGAGATTTGGCTCAATTTTACCGCACTTCAGAAGGCATGACAGTTCAATTATCACCACATTAATATTTCAGGGGTCTGTAGCTTTAGCAGGACGAGGGGACTGAAGACTAGAGCCGTGCAGAGGCATGACAGGAGGAGGAGGATGGAGGATGGAGGCATGAGGACAGGCTCTCAGGTGTGGAGGAATAAGGGTTCGATTAAACAAAGATATAGAGCTGCTGCTCTGATGAACTGCAGGGTTTTTGACCCCTGCATTCTATATGAACTAATGAAGAATGACCCTTACAACCCTACATGAACTCTTCTCACCAGGGAGAGAGTGTAGTATAACCTACAGTGACCCTGCAGAACCTCATGAAACTACATACAGCACTACAGCAGGATGGTCATGTCACCGGCTGGAAATGGACGTCTTGGAACAAGTAAACATATGATGTAGTTCATTTACAAAAAAAGAGAGAACAAACAATTCAAGTGGTTTCCTCCTGTCAGCGATGTGCATTTTACTAAAACCCCTCCACTTTTTGTCATAACAAAGAGTATGAGGGCTTTTCCCTGCTGCTAATAAGCCGTTCTTCTGTGTGTCTGAAAGCTGTTTCTCTCTGTAAAATATGAAGTTCTACCTGAAATGTTCAGGCTCAACAGGAATGAGAATTGAACTGAATAAATCTACAGTAGCATCTCAATTTCAGCTTCGGATTATGACTTTTAATTCTAATCTTTTGAATAATTTATACACTGAATAAAACCACTTAAACTGATCACCAGGGCATGTCACATGTCATGATAATAAATCATGTACAGTATGTGAGTGTATGTGCTGTGTAGGCTAAAACTACATAACAGATGCTGTCAGAGTCCTCACTTTGAACCTGTTAATATGTTTAAAGCCAGAGAAAATGTTTCAGAAGGTGCTCTGCACCTGTGTGCATCACAGCTTACAGCTTTTTTTTTTTTTTTTTCATTTTTTCCCTCTGATGTGCTCTTTGAAGTCTCACAGGAGTGGCCCTTGCCCGGGACAATAATCACATTAGTGTGTGATCCTCGCTGAGTAGCCGGCAGAGAGATGAATTCACAAGTTGGACTGCAGGGACTGGAATATTATTTTGTGAGAACTAACACAGCGTGCCCCTCTCCACATTCATTCACTTCGTCTGACTGATGCTGGCAATTTCCCCAGACGAAACTGTGCCACAGCAAGACATGATCGATGGCTCTTATATCCCAAATCCTTACCTCCATCAGACCCCGAAGCAATTTATTTCTGCCAACAACCGAGGATTTCTGATGTCCCTACAGCACACACGGAGCAGCAGCAGACCCACATTTTTACAGAAATACCTTTGCTGCTTCATCCATTTTTAATCCCTTCAGGTGTTCAATATACATGCAGCCAAAATCATAATTTCAGCTTGTGAAATGAGAGGTTCTCCGTATTTGAATTTCCTGTTCCGTGCTCGAGCCGAGCATCTGGACAGCGTTGCTCTGGCTAAGCTGTTTGACAAAGCTGTCGGATGTGTGGCCCAGTTCCTGTGGCTCTCCATCACTCAACGGGGTTGAGCTGAGCTTGTGTTGAGACGAATCGATTGGAAGGAGCTTGATATTTTCAATATGACAAGGCAGAATCTCTACATGATCTACCAATGAGTTCTCCCAAATGGGATCCCTCTCTCAATAACAGCGTTGTTAAGGTTATTGTTCAGGGTAATTTCCATAAATAAGTGCCAATGACTCAAAGTTATCAAGTTGCAGTAAGGTTACAACCAGTTCACCAGTTTATTACACCTAGCCAAAACTAACTCAGCCTAAAAGTTCTGCAATGAACATTATGCTGTTCAGTTTTGGGTTAAATATGCTTCAGAGTGGTTTGTAGTGCTGTTGAATTGTAAGTGTTATACTGACAGGTGTTTCTATTATTTTGTTCACCCATTTATATCAGTGTGGGTGAGCTAAAAAACAGAAACATCTCTCTGTTTAACGCAACACAAGTCAAGATTGCAGCCTCCTTAATGACCGCAAAATTGAATAAACGTTTTGATCTTATTGCACAGTTTTTGTTACCAAAGGAGACACGCTTTCTGCTACCGCTTCCTACTGCCTTTAACATAATCTCTTCAACGAGTTTGGCTGCACAACACACACTACACTAGCGCAAAACAAAATAATCAAATTATTCAACATAACTAATGACTGGAAATAATTTCAAGAAAGATTAACATGAATTTTTGACCTTGTAGATAGATATAAATTCAATGTTAACAGTTTAAAACTAAGTGATCTCTTAGAAAAATATACCATATTTTAAATCATTGTTCCAATCTTGTTCAGTCTATGATAAATGTGAATAAATCAATCTGGAGGTCTACAGTGAGAGATGATCCCTGTAACTGTTCAGTGCCCATTTTATATAATTTATTTAGGCTAAATTAAATTCAGGGCACAAAGATACCGCCTGGATTTATTTAGTGAGGGTTCAGGAACTGATCTTGACACGCTGTATTATATGCTTTGTGTTGCACAGTAAAACACACCAAATCCATTTTAAATCTTATCAAGTTAAAGGTTTTTTGTCCTGAACATAATACTGCAGATTCTTTGAGAATCTCATTAAACGCTGATTCATGTTGTGGAACAAAAGATGAGCTTTAATCTAGACAGAAACCAGATGGTCTAATTATGTATTTATTTTGTAATATTCATAACCACAAATGTGTCTTTGTTTAGTCAATAACAGAATAATACCGACATAGACTAAAGTAACTACCATTTCAACTTGCTTTGCACACTCATTATTTTAAATCTTATCTTATCGGCCCGATTTTAAATGTATGACTCCAAATACTACAGACGGTAGTATTTGGATTTGTGAAGTTTTGAAGCATACTTTGTTTAGTCACAGAGCTGAGTTGGCTCTTCGCTTGGATGATCAAAACTCTCTAAAAATGACCCTGACTGTTGTGGTCTCATACAATCAAGGCAAACATGATAAAATTTTCACTTAAAATAAGAGAATAATTACTGATCAATAATAAACTGTTTTGGCAGATGTTTGCCTGTTGAGTTCCATTTTTACACTCAAGTGTGTTTGATTCATTTACAAAAAGCCACAGAACAACCTTATGAAACTGACGATTCAGTTCATTCACAATTTGAATCATAAGCTGATGATTCTCGTCTTGGCTTTTCTAGAAAGAAAATCTACTGAATGTTTCCCAGAGTGTCTCCAGCACATGGAAAGACTAAAACATGCTTAACCCAAATCTACTGTCACAGCTTACACATCCCTAGATATTGTGGGATACTTACAAGATGTTACTTCATTCTTAGCTCTGGTCTCCATGAGAGGTGAAACTATTCCAATCCAGGTAATAACATCCACGAGAAGAGTAAACCACGGGTTAGGTAAAATCAGATTTGCAGAGAAATGGAGAGTGCTGAGCCCGTTGTGTGTTGTGTCATACAGACAGAGAGGAACAGAGGCACTGTAGTCACATATGTTGCCAAAGCCTCTAGCTTGGCAAAGACGCTCATTAAGCCACTGACAATCATTCCCACAAAGCCCAATCTAAAGGCTATTCACCGGGTGTGTACAAAGGAGAGTGGAGGAATGCAAGTTCCATCTCACCCCCCTCCCTCCAGCGTCATGAAAGATGTTTGCTGCACCTGAAGGCTCAATGAAAAGTATTCATTTGCAATGATCAATTGAAGAAAAAATATGGACAGTGCAGTAGGGGGGAGCGCAGATCACCTGCTGAGTGAAAATCTGTTAAGTTTTACTCCTGCTGCAATCTTCCTCTGTCAGCCAGTGAAAATCTCCTTAATTGCTAATACTGCTGAAGATTGTCGGCCAGCATTAGTCCAGCGCTGTCAGAGCTTTGAAGCTCACGCCTGTCCTCCGACTGTAAAAAGATATTTGAAGGAAAACGTTTGATTTTTTTCTTAGTATGCCACTAGATTCAAGAGGACCTGACTGTTCCATACTGGTGAACAGGGACATGACTCCAGGACTATACATATGGACTTGAGTGGAGGCTGGGTGATGTGTCAGGGGAAAGCTCAGTGCACAGAGAGTGCTGAGACTGTCGATAAGAGCCTTCCACCAGCCCGGCAAAAAAACCCGCAGTCTCTCTCCCACGACACATGAGGGGGAAGGGAGGAAGCGCCCCCACTCTGGATGATGTATGGTGTGGACCCTAGTCTGAGACTCGGGCTTTAACCGGGAGAAAGGCAGAAAATGAAAGGGGGGAGGAGGGTCATGCTTGAATTATGCTGATGTGGGTCGTAACCGTAGTGAAAAACCAACCAAAAGCATGGCTGCTTAGATGGAACTTGCAGCCACAAATAAGGTTATTATCACTCGGGCCTCACGAATGCTGACACTCAGGAAATAGTGGAGGTGAGATTTTGTACCTAGGATATACGACTGGTTGGATATATTAAGTCATTTAGCGGCTTGTTATGAACAATTTAGATTGATTCATTTCACTGGAAAAAAGCATTTATTTCAACGGACTACAACCATTTAAAGCAAATTGTCTGCTTTTTCTGTTATGTTACATATAAATCATCTTGATTTAACTTGCAGATGCAGCTTTCCTTACTCATTATTTCAGTAAATAAATGGATTGAAGTGAACACACCGGCGCTTAATTTTTATCTAACTTGAGGGTTTCATTTGGCAAATTGGGTTTAAAAAGCAGATGGAGAACATGATTAAAAAGTGCTGATACTGGAAGCTCAGATTCTGAGCTGTCGGTGGGGGGTGGGGGGGGGGGACACTGGTCTTTTCATAATGAGAGCATTCAGCCAAAGTCAGTAACTGAGAACACTCACACGCCTCTGCAGTGCCAGTGCGAGGCCCTCAGAGCCCATAAGCACTCTTTGAGCTACAACAGGATGGAGCTGCCATTATGGCCACACAAACAGAGGGAAGCCTTATGAACTTTGCACAAATGCTTAGTGCTCCGGGGCTGGACAGCTCTGGAAGCCGGGGGAGATGGGTAGGTACCGGGGCGGCCTGCCAGTTCCGAAAAGCTTAGTGTTCATGCACTCGGGCCAGACAAACCTGACATTGTCCTGGGCACTGCCCCGGGGAAAGCCTCTTCCCCTTTCTCTCCGGCCACTCAGGCTCATTCACACTTCCAGCCCAGTTGATTCACTGATTTGGACATGACTAACAGAGGCAAGAAGGCAAACGTTTATTCACACTTTGAACCGATTGTTAAAATGCCATAAAGGAAGTCACGGAGAAAGTATAAGCAGATCTTGCAACTAAAAAAAAAAAAAAACTCCCATAAATCAAACTGCTTATTTCTACTGTCCCCATATTTCACCACCACCTGATGTATCACTTGTCTCATTTCCCACTCCGATATGGTTTGGGAGCATACACTCTGACTTCACTTGGCTAGGACTCATTCAGAAATTCAATTTAAAATGAGATAATCCGCTGCACTCTCACGGCAAATGTTTACAGTGTCTTTAATTTATGACACATCTCTTATCTGCCTCAAGCAGCAATCACTAAATGTTATCTGACCACTACAAAATGGAGGGCTGCAGCCGTATCGTGTCAGTGGAATTAAAATAACGCTCTCTTGACCCGCTGCCCCCATTCGGAGAGAGCAGGTCAAATGAGAGAAAAGCACAAACAGCACCAGGCTCGTTTGAAACTAAAGCCATGTTGCTCCCCCACTCTCAGCTTTGAGAGCAGAGAAAGAAAATTGCAGGTGGCTACTCAGTGAGTTTATGGCCCCACTAAAATCCCCAAATGTAGCGCTGTTTTTCCACAGCATGTGCTCAAGTGACACCTGAAAATCTCCTTCAACCTGTTCAGATGAGATACGTGTTAAAGCATTAAAGGAAAAGTTTGAAAATGCATTAAAGTAGAGCCATCAATATCCCTCAAGGATGCTCAGATTGCTGAGGTTGCATAAATACTGATTTACACTTTTTCGTCCACTTGGCAAATATGCTGGCTCCACACAGTGTGAGGCTTTTAATTGAACTTTGGGCATACGGCCCATTCCACCAACAAGTCGTCTGTTAGTCAGTCTGTCCAAAACGGTCAATAAGCCTCTAACCTGGCACTTGCAGATATAAGAAGCAAACCTGCCTTTGGCTGATACAGAGTGAGGTATTGTCTGCACTAGATCAGTATGGAAACCAATGCATTTCTCTATGGCTTTCTTACGAGTTGTCATGGTAACAGGTGTCCCTATCGTCACACAGATCACTTAGGCACTGATGAAAAGTTGTCCTGGGTTGATGCATTGTGCAGCTGTTTACTGCAGCAGGCTACATGTGTGTGTTTATGTGTTTATTTCAGGTCGGAGAATTCCATCACAAACTCTATTTGAACTCAGCTGGAGCCCGCGGTTTACTGCCAGAGATGTGACTGGTACTGTTTCTGACCTGTGACTGTAAATGAAAAACAGACAAAATTCCAGCAAGGAAATTGCCCGCATTCATGTGTAATTCTCCATTATCCGTGGCACTTTAACAGTCCCCTCAATTATTTCCAGATCTGCGGTGACAGCTGATTTATTCAGCGCAGCGCACTACAGAGAAACTGATCAAAAAACTGTTATCTAAAAACACAAATATCAAGGACATCAAAAACATCAGAGGGGGGCGGCACACATTCTGTGGTCAATCTGAGCTACAAAATGTTTAAAGTTGTAATAGTGGTGAAGCTTATAAAGTGTCTGAAAGCAAGTGTTAAATGCTTCCAGGTCTTTCAAGACTAGTGAAACAGCTCACTCATAGTGGAGTGAAGGCAGAGCTGACTGCCGACCTGTGAGGACAAGGGCCGGATCAGACTGTCATCAGGCTCTCTCAGCCAGACTGCCGGCCATCCAGGCATCACAGATGGTGCACTCAGTGATCATGGCAGCGATCAGGGGATCTCTAGTCCTGATTAGCACACCTACTGAACACAATGTGCACAACAACGTCTGTTCCATCTCTGGCTGTACAACGCCTACAGTAAGCATGCAAACACCACTTTTACAAGGCTATACTCATGTAAAATGTTATAGATTGAACTGCCACGATTGATATTGGCAGCAGTAAAATGGTCTCCTCACAATTCAAGTTCAGAATGTTGCAAAAAAAAAAAAAGTGATTTAAATATTTCAATTTTCTAAAAAATCTTCATTGTGACAGGAGCTTCAAGATTATGGGCTCTATCGTATGCCCAGAGCAAAGCAGCACTGGAGCAGTGCAAGTGTTATTGCTTGTTTCAGACCAACACAGTTCTCACTTTCACACCCAGCGTCCACGTTGTGTAAATGTACTTGTGCACCAGCAGGCATGTAGGACTTAAAATGAGGTGTGGTAAGACCATTGCTGGTGCATTGTGATCTTCTGGCTAGGGGTGGGTTCCGAACTCAGGACTTTCAAGTGTACCAACTGAATAACGTTGCTGCCACCGAGCACTGATTTACAATAAATTAATCGTTGTTAAATTTCGATACTTGAGAGCACATTGTAGAGTAATGTTATAGAGAAACAGAGAAAGAAATTTAAATAGCAATGTGCCAGGTGCACCAGGTGGGTTTTTAAGGAAATGGGATACTTAATTTCATTTGTAATAAGTGCAAAACACACTTATGACTAATAACAGTCAAAATACAACCCTTTTGCACCATGCACTTTACTTCAAGCCCAGTTTAACTAGCAAAAAGGAGATGGACAAATCCTAGATGTATTTGCACCATGGCTGCCATGGGTGGTTTAAATAGGGTCCTATGTGTTTAATGAAAACAGTGTAGCACTGTTTTTTTATATATATATTTAGACTTAAAGTCAAAATATTGGTGCCAACCTCTTTCTGAAAAAGTAGAAAGAAACACTGAATTCAGCTCCATCAAAGAGGAAATATTAGATCAGAACCTGGACAAAAGCAGACTGGCTCCTTTCTACTTTCTTATCTTCTCTTCTGTAGACAAGTTCAGATGAAGTGTCCACTTAGACCTCAATTTAATCATGTTTCCCCCAAAGAATCAATAAGCTATTTCCCTCAGGTCACTTTTAGCAATGGAAAAGGCCTCCACTCTACAGCTATTTAGAGTGTGTACACAGCTGACAGAGACTACAGAGGCAAACATAAGCTTGAAAATGAATTCATTACGATAAATGCAGTGTCTCTTATTAAAATGTGTAGGCATGGTAACCAGACTTGGCTCTGCTTTGAGATACACCCTGTATAGACACAAAGCCTTCCAAATAGTTGAAGGGATAAGCACACACACGGGCACATACATGCACAGACCAAGTCTCACTCTAGCCGGAATCAAATCCCCCTTCTGGAGAGAGGTTGGCTCAGCTGTAATGTAATAGAAACAGTTCTGCATGCACAAAGCTAAATGAGAAGATGATCATCTCCATCAGCAGCAGCCCACCTGTCGGAGAAAACGGTTCATCAGGAAACAATCCAGACACAAGCAATGTGTTCAACTCAATATTATTATGACAACAAGTAGTATTAATTATTTCCAGAAAACAAGCTTATTCCACCTATAGCCCCGTGACAAGGGAAAGCAGGGCAGATAATTCAGTTGCACGCCCACTCATAATAAGCCGTAAGGATCTAATAGCCTTTTAAGGAGTGGCCTGCTGGCCACCTCTTCACACACATGTCGGGGTCAGCCCTTCAGGAGCACTGAGGCAGAGCAGCCCGTCGTGCTACACAGTTAATCCTGCGGTGGAAAATGTCGGTGGGATCTGTCTCACATGGATGCACAGCAAGAGATGAGGAGGCAGACCAATATTTGAGACGAATTAAAAGTGCGTGTGTGTGTGTGCTGTTGGGGGTGTTGAGGGCAAGGCCTTGTCTGTGTGTGTTTTTACACAGACGTGCTCGTCAATAGGCCGGCTGCACAACTTTTCAAGCCTCATCCTCATGGCCATTCACTGAGCACATAAAAAGAACACTGGGCTGGTCTACTTCAGTGTGTGTGTGGGCTCAATATGTTGCTTTGCCTTAGCAACACAGGAACTCCTTGATTCTCCAATATTTATCCTTAAAATGTCTCTGTTCTGGAGAATGTGCCATGTAACAGCACCACACATTTCTCTGTTGTCTTTGGAACCTGGGAAGCACACAGTGGTGGGAAACCCATAGCCTTTTTTTTCTCAGAGCCTCTCTTGATAGCCAATTAGCCCATGTCAGGTGTAGTAGCCCACGGGCACTATTCTATAAAGTACAACAAGAACCGTGCTACAATGCAAATGCCCCTTCTGGCCTCACTAGATGGATTGTGCTTATCAGTGCCTGGTTACGTTTTCATGCTACATATGTCACAGGAAAATCAAGCGCAGCGCAGGATACTTGGGGTTTCAAGGTAGCAGTGGCTTATAAAACTTTGAATCAATATAAACTATTCATTGTTGCTGGAGGGGCCTGTTGAGGAAGTGCAACTGACATTTGCCTACAACCTCATGAATGACATGGACAGCTCAATAAATTACAGAGTATCTGAGAAATTTATGGATGAACATAAAGGAGCACCTGGTGACTTTGGGCAAAATAGGTACAGTTTTCTCATCTGGGCTCATAAAGAATGTTGCTGGTTTCCATCATTATTTTATTGTTTATGTACGAACAATTTAAAGTAGAATGATATAACAGTGGAAGAATTCATAAAACGAGAACTGTAACCACAGGACATCATATGTGTACTGAAATATCTACCCAACATCAAATCATCATGACAGATGTGGGCTGTCTCGCCAAATCAAGAGTCTAAAGCTCTAAACATTTCTTAGAGCTAGTGCCACTTGAAAGGATGCTTGAACAAATGAAACAAATGCCTGTCTCAAACTGAAACACGGGGCACACCCAGAAAGTTATCTTTTCAATACTTGAAAGGACACATGGGGCATTAAAAAAATCCAGTGAATGGGGCTTTTGGAGTTGGTGCTTTTGTCAGGCTAACATCAAAAGCTCTGCCTGAAGACAGAATATAGCTTTGTGTCTTCTGTGTGTGGGTTGAGGTCTGCTGTTTGTTGTACTCAAAGTCACATAGAGGAGAACTAACTGCTGTATTTTTCCCATATACTAGCATGTATTGTTATGCTCATTTCTGACTTGACAATTATTTTATTATTATTATTATTATTTATTTATTATTTATTATTCAAATTCACCATCACCATACAAAGCTTTGTTTTAACATTTTTTTACATGACAGAAAGGAAGAGAACAATCAGGATGCAAATGTATGTAATGTATGTAATGTATTCTGCACTGTTTTCCCACTACTGTATTGAAAATACATACAGAGAGTATAAGTACCATTTCCTCAATGTTAAATAGCTCAGATAATAATTTGGGGCAAGAATTACTGTCTAGGACACCATTATTAGCAAAGTTTAGAATGTTTTACCTTCATTATAAATTAAAATAACATTAGCATCCTGTTAGCACACAACATCAGCCATTCCAGGCATATCTACGCTGCATGTCATAGCTCAATAACAAATAGCTATGGAGGAGACGATTATAGCAGCCCTATGTAGGCCAATCAATAAAATTTGTCCAGATTAGATTAGTCATGAGTGGTGACGTTGTCTGCAGTCCCCCTTTAACAAACATTCATTTTGTTCAAGCAGGTTCTTTAAAGCCAAAGCATACAAAAATCTATGCAGCCTCTAGTAAAGCCAAGCAAAATATGCATTTAGTATTCAATATTACATGCTGCAAAAGGGGTTACACTGTGGGAGGTTGAGAGGTAAAAGCTCTACATTTCCAATGAGCAGAGAGGGAGTTAATTCAGGTCTCAAGAGGCATCAAGTGGTTAGAGCAAAAGGGGACTGGTGTCCGCAGATTCTGAGTGTATGTTAGAGCACTGACAGAGCAGCATTTAGCTGCCATGCTGCGGTCTGCACTCAGTGAGATTAAATCTAATTTGCTTAATCATAAAATCGAACTTACAATGAGACAAGGTGAGGGAAGAAAATGGAGCTAGAAGTCTTTAGTGCTGGCATGCTATCTGTATCTACATTCCTGAAAACGAAAAGTGTGCTTAAATCATGAATGTTATTTCAAACACTGCTAGAATATGGATTTATTTTGCAGTTTGGACGAAATCCTAGTAACAGTGTGGTTGATGGTGAGCCAGGCATGCAGCTGACCTCCCCATAGCTCCATGTGGTGTCTGGGTAATCAGGTTAGCTGATGATTGAACACACAGCATTGTGAGATCCACGACAGCCTATCCAAAACCAAACAAAACACAAGACTGAAGGGCTCTTTTGGACTAGAAGGTACCAGCAATCTCAATCTTATCATTTCTTTTGTTGTACATGTCAACAGATTAAAAGCATTGTCAATGATGTAGGCTAATGGTTAGGATGTGGTGCATCATCTAAGAAAAGAACTTTGGGACATTGAAAGCAATGATGGGTCATCAAAAGGATGTAGCATTGATTAAGCAATGGGTTTAGTCTCAATACAATAGTCAAAGTCCCTTTGCTTAAACATTTGACTGAATTGTTCTAAAGAGTGCTTTGAATGACAGTCTTTAGACATGCTGAGAAACCTGCACGCTATTCAGTGCCTATAACTCATCTTGTCTAGGTTTGAAAGTGAAAAAATATGTTCAGAAAGAGTAATTAAAAGTAAATCTAAAATTGCATCAATCCAACCTTTTCTATCTCAACCTCTTTTCCAATACCTCAACTCATGGTATCTGCCTTTACTCAGCACTGATCCAATATCAGAGCTGTTTTATCTAAATTTTAAATCTGTGTACCTTACTCCCATTGGACTCATAGTCATTTATGGTAACACGAGGCAAGGGATTACTGTGGCACTATAAACAAAGGGCAACCGGCTGTGACTGAATGAATGTAACTGATAGTGGAAATTTGATACACCTGAGTACAAATGTGGACTGGTGTGTGTAATCAAGGGTTTTGAACCACATAAATGATCCAACAGTGGCTGCTCTCAAAATTACATGGCTAAAAAACTCACTCCTGTCAAAAAGGGGCATTTATGACAGCCTGTCAGTCTGTTGTCCTTGCTTTGCTCAGTCCATTTACTAAACAATGTTTAGTAGAGGTGTGAATCTTCACTGACTTCATGGTTTGATGGGATTATGATTCAGCTACCACAATTCAAATGAACTTCCATGCATCTCAGTGTATGGCATCTTTAATAATCTAAATTAGTTCACATGGCTACTTTTTCAAAATTTAAAATCCTGTTTTTAATTCAGAAAGTCCTTCTAGTAATCAGACTACAGCAGCGTACAACATAAAAGCTGCATCTTTTCAATACATAAACATTACAAAAACAGAACATTTATCCAATAATACTGTTTTCAAATGGTAGTTAATAGATAAGGCATCTATTGACTCTGCTGCACACACCTCTTTCAGAGTTGGACGGCAAAGCTGACAGCGCTCCCTCAGATCCTGGCCAATTAGCTAGGCTTGTTGTAACAGTTATTATTTTTGGCTGCAGACGTTAGCTTCAGGTGAAAATGGCTAAAATTATTAGTAATTGTTTCAAGGCAGAAGTCACGCTCAGTGTGTGTTTTGTCCAGTTTGTGGTTCCCAGCAAGGTCATAAAATCCAACAAGTGCCCCAAGATGACCATTTAAAACAATACTCAGTGAGTTTTTATTATCACTTGCAGATGGTCTCTGCCTCCCTCCAACATACATAACGCAAGTAACATAAGTAACGTTAGCCTAATGTTCACCCACAATTCAAATCTTGGTTGCAATGTAACTTTATTGTGCAGCTGTCGGACAATCAACAATTAACATAAGCTGCAGACTCTCAATACTTTGTCTCTGCATCGATGCAGAATGTTCCATGTCCACATCGCGATGCATCTTATAATAAGAAATTTCCACACCTCTAACATTTAGCATGTATTCTCCATTAGAACATCAATAGCGCTATTGAGAGTAAAGTCTTGAGAGATTCCATCTCATCCCCTTAATAGTTCAAACATGCAAATCCAATGTTGTGTCTCTTTGGAACAACTGTATTCTTTCAATCATGAAATGACATATTGAAAATGGAGTTAAGAAAAAGGTCTGATGGACTCTAATCATTCAAAGTGGTCAATACAACATTGACATGTTTTACAGGTTGACCAGAATGTCACTCAAGAATTACCTTTTGAGCAGTTGACATAACATCAATCCAAAATGGCTGGAGGCTGCGGCCTGGCACTGCATACTGCCTGCCAGCACCAATACAGATAAGGAGTAATTACTTTCCCAAGCAATCACTAAACCCTGCCTGACTTTCATTTATTCGCTTGTAGAAAGTTTCTCCAATACAGAACCTTGTGTTGCCATAATTTGCATAAAGGAGCAGATAGTTACTGGAATTCAATATTACCCACTGGAATGGCCAACCGTTCCAGTGACAGCACCTGTGTTATCGGCCACATTATTGCCACTTTTTTTTCACCTCTACAAGCCCACAAAATCCATGACAACATGATGTGTGGGCTTTAATAGTCACACCACACAACACCAGTGACTTTATATAGATATTTTAAATGTCACCGTCCACGCTCGGCTCAAAACAGACTGCAGTCATTGTGAAGAAACCTCAATGTTCGGTGTGACATGACATGCTTGTGTGTATCTTCAAAAAGGAAAAAAGGGAAATCGGAAGAACCGTTTCCCAGGAAACCAGTGGTCTTGTTGTCATATTTGTCATGTTCTGTAATGTGTCTGGCTTTTTCATGCGGTCCCCAGCCACAGCCCCCATTAGTGAGGACTATGCCATGTCGTGACATGGGAACCCTTATAAACGTGTTAAGAGCCGGAGGCATTAGCATTTTGGACGCTACTGAATAGAGGCATTTGTTCCTCTTCCTGTGCCTCCCTGAAAGACTCTATTAAAGGGAGGTTTAGGAATTGCTCTGTTTTGGACTTATTGAAGTTGGGACAGCACAGAGAGTTTTTGACAGTACATTTTCCTAGAAACCATGTTGTTTTTATTCAGTAATTTTGCACAATTCTTGACTTTTACAATTTGTATTTACACAAATAAAATGCCACTAATAAAATAAAACTACAGCAAAATACTCACCCTTTTTCTGTCTTTTAAACATCTTCATATGGTTTTTAAAAAAAAACAGCAATGTCTTTTTGCTGCAAGTTTGAAACATGGAATAGAGATACAAATACTGTACAGTAGGTTAATAGCATTTGCCTCAATAGAGGGTTACTGGGTGACAAATAGAACAAATCAATAAGAGCAGACTGTGCCTCATTTATGAACTTTTCTAGCTGTGACAGAGGAAGGTCATTAACAGAACCTAAATAGCTAATACACTTCAATGAGCACTCAGTCTTTCTTCACATATCTATAAATGTAAGATATCATAAAGACAGAAGTGCTTATTGGATTCCACCTTGTTGCTTTTTAGTAAGCTGGTGATAGAATCAAGCAGAATTCCCCTCTGCTGTTGGCTCCATTAACGAAGCCTGTGATTGATCTCTGATTCTATCTCATGCTGTGGGCGCAGCAGGGTCTGTGGTCAGTTCGGGGGAGGCTCTTCACAGTCTGACATCCTAGCTTTCATCTCAAAGCCTTTAACAGTTTATGTGTTACATTTGGAATGACTACATCATCCATAATGCATACTCCCCAGCCATGCCTAATGATGATGAACAATGGTTGGTACACTGCATCTTAGCAGCGTACACCTCCTAATTTGATTCTCTATCACCAGTTGCCTGCAGTGCCTGAGTGCTGAACTGGTGATCCAGAATGAAGTTATTGAGAAACAGAATTGATCAAATACAAGTGACTTGTTTAAGTGGCATCAAGAGATGAATAATGTTCCTGTAAAATAATCCTCTACCTTTATTTACATACCCTGATAACAAATTTGTCTAAATAACACATCTAATCTCTATCCGGCAACTGCTCTGAGGCTTCACTTTTAACAAGTAATACTAGCAAAGGACAAGTTTGGTGAAGGCCATTTAGCGAGATTAAACAACAATTACACAGCCTTGGACAAGTGAATGTAGTCTTCTGCCAGCATAAACAATTTTGTCTTTTTCGTTTTGCCATTTCCATAAAACTAATCACATTAGGCTTTATTGTCACGAATCAAAGCTAATATGATTTAAAACAAAAATTGGAGCCAGCTTGATATATCACAGGGCTGATATTATTGGCAGATATTGGCTTAACAAAGACAGATGTGTATCACAACAGATGTTAGTTGGCAGAGCAGCTTGTTTCTGATGAGAGCATGAAGGCTGGGTTTATTCTTAGGCTGTAAACCCTGCTCTGTAACTGTCTAAACCACTTCTCTCTTGATCAAAATAAAAACACATGTAGCTGATACATTGTCGTATTTTTCCCCTGGAAATCATTATAAGTGTTTGTCCCTCCATGCCGGTTTTGGTCAGATTCCAACCAGAAACCTGCACTTGGGATCCCAGCCTCTTCTCCATGTGGTGGATTGATTGCCTGCAATTTAGGTATTGATCAGCATCAGGTAGTACAGAGCACAGCCATTGGGCTAATCATCATCAACGATGCCGTATTTGCCAGGATCGCACTCGATCCAGAAGTCAAGTCATAAATTGTGCAACCATCTGAAAACCCTGGGAAATCTAGACAAACCCATCAGAAAAAAGAGTAAAACCTTTCTGCATCCTATTTGGTCAATTGGCTGACATAGAATAAAATAAAAATACTGTATAAGGTCATAACAAAAACATGCAGTCTCTACCATGACATCAATTAACCAGCCTGTTCAGTGGTGAAGGCAACAGGGAACTGCAACAATTTAATTCTACTTCTGATACAGTGAAGCTCTCAGGGGCACACAGTGGAATTACTGTGAAGGTTTATTGATTTGTAAAGTGTACATTTGGAGGAGGGAATGATTGTGCCTAAAACCAGGGAAAAGGCCAAGCACAATGACTGCAGGCTCATCTGTAAAGAGTTCATTTGAACGGCTGAAAATCTATACTGCCACCACAGAAACAACAAAGGGGGTTAGACTATGTCCACCTTTGCATGTAATTGGAAAAAGATGGCCAAGTAAAGCTTCTCACCATGACAGAAGAAATAAACAAACTTGATGAATGTGCCCTGTCACAGCCCTGTATTGATTTTCAAATATTGCATTTAACACTTTCTTGAGAAATAGAGGTGATAAATCGTCATTCTACTGAAAAATATGCATGCAGATGTTAACTACCCGACCTTTTGATGATAGAATTCTTTTCTATGGGAAGATTCTAATGTAGTTATTTGAAATCTTAAAACGCAATTAGGAGTCCAGGGATAGCACATCCACAGCACATCAATTTTACCAGCCCCATCCCCCAGTTTAACACTGCCACCACTGTTTGTCTCTCCTCCCAGCTCCCCCGTTCTCAATATTGAAACGAGTAAACAACGCCATCTTAGCCAGCCTTTAAATGAAGATAAACGAGGACAAACTCCCCAATTAGCCTCCTTTGATGATTCAAGGGTGGTTGAAAGAGGACGTCACCACTTATGCACTCGTAGTGGCTCTTTGCTACCAAAGGTTTTTGCAGCCTGCATCCTGCTCTAAAGCAAGGAACAAGAATGGTGAATTCATTTCTCTTGAATTAATTCACGTGTTCACACCCTCAAGTCTCAGATGAGCTCTCTGAATGTGCAGAGGCAGCAGAACAGGGACAGCCATTAGTGTCCACGGATGTAGAGCTCTAATGATGATGGCTGTGGACTTGCTGTGCTCTGCATTCTGGGCACCAGAGCTCCTGGCTCTGGTCAGATGGGAAGCGGTCCTCCAACATGCTCTTCTGTAAATAGTAGTCTCGCTGCATTTACACAAAAAGAACCAAATGGCTCAGAAAACATTGCCTTTATGCACTGAAGCACGTACAGCTGTGATCAAACCTGTTCATTTTTTCTGTTTCTCCCTTTCATGTGAATGTTTTTACCCCAAGCCCCAATCTGTTCCTCAACCTAACCAAGTACTTTTGTTACATAAACCTAACTGCAACCATACAAAGAAGGTCCGGTACACCAGTCACTGGTCCTGCAACAGTCAGGTCTTTGTGGATCCTGTGATGTAGTTTTGGAAGGCATTGGCCATCAAAGTATTCAGTCTTGTTAAGGTATGAATTTGTGTTGAAAATTAAGAAGTCTGTCCAAAGAAAATGCATCTACAAATGAACCAAGCGGCAGTCTCCAGTGACCAACCCCAGCCTTCCAACTGGGTGCTTTTTACTGACAGTGACAGAGAGGCAGAGCTATGTCATCAGTTTAATGACCCCACCTCCTGCTTTAACGCAGCAGCAGGAAACTGGAGACACACAGACTTATAAATCAGCTGCTGTGTGGGGGGAAAAACCATTTTGATACCATTTTCACCACTTATTGAGCAAAACAAATCCCTTTCTGGTTCCTGTTGGAGCCAGTGTGGGGCCTTTTCAGTCAGAGCAACATAATGGATACCCCCACCTAGAGCAATGCTTATGGTTGGCTTGATCAGTATTGGCCCCCATTTCACAATTCACAGAAAAGGGACAGGCACACAGACGTGACTCTACTGGCAATACGCACACTCCCAGCAACAGTACGCTCCTTCAGCTACATACAATATGAATCACCTCGCAGACTGTCTCCATATAGTAGATGACTGTCTATTTCTCACTACACATATTTAGCGTTTTTCCATCTCTCCGGGGTAGTCAGCATGCAGTCACGGAATGACTGAGCAGGGTCCAGATCTGGTAGATTATTTTATCCGTTTATGCTTAATTCTTTCAATCACAGCTGTTCTACCATCTGTGTTAGAAAAGCATGTTCATCATTTATATTACTGCTCAAACACTAGACAGTATCAATGTGCATAAATTAGACTAGGGTTGCACAATTAATCAAAATATTAGCAAAATCCCATTATGGCCAACTGCAATATCTCAAATACAGAAGCTGCACTTTTTTGATAGGGGTGGAATGTGTCACAAAACTGCATTGCAAAGAAGTACTGTAGTGCTGCAGAGATGTCCTGGCCTACATCTTGTTCGCAATTTGTAATAAAACATGTTTGTTTGGTTCAGACCCTAACAAATGTCACATCATTAGAATTCTTAATAGGTTTTTCATTTAAAATTAAATTGTAGTGCAAAAATGATCACTCCCACATATCATGAATCACATCAGATTATCTGCCAAAATAATTGCAACGTACCACACTGTGCACCCGTAAATTAGACCAATATCACTCAAAGCAATTAACTAAGCTCATAAAAAGCCCCAAGTTAAGAAAAGATATTAGAAGAAAATTAGATCTGGAAGTGTTATACATGTTTGAGTAACACCAGCAACATATCTGAATAATACATTTTAGTAGTACATATTTCTACAGATTTTTCTGGAACATGTCATCACTTACAGTGTGTATAAAATGTTATCACTCAAACAGCACAAACAGCGTCCCTGTTGTACTTTACATCTCCCTGAAGCTGCAGATCAAAATACCAAAGCTGTGATTGCCGGAAAATCCTCCTCACTTCACTGTGATGCTAACATGCCTCTGTCAGCTTAACAAACTGAGCATCACTCTCTCTTTGTGAAGTTAAGACACACTCCCACACACCCTAAAGAAGTCTCATTGTTTTTCGCTCGGTTTGAATAGTTCTTTACACTGTGATCGTGTAGCGAATGACTGAAGGATGTCGTTTCCTTCGTGACTGAGGCAGCTGTAACAAACCCAAAGGAGGAGAAGCTTTTCTCCTAACTGGGCTGAAAAATGAGCGTGGTGTATGGAAGAAAAGAGTGTCCACTGTTACAAAATCTGCATGAAGGTTCTTTGAGAGCCAGCAAAGTATGTCCATGCTCACTGGAAGGAATGCAGTCTGGTCTATTATGAACAGGGGAAGTGTCTGCCAGTGGACTGCCCTTCATAGAAAGACACAATGCACAGGGTTAATAGCACTGATTCTGGCACACTTTCGACCCCAGCTAAAGCCCCATCACACTGCAGGTGGTAAAGAAAAAGAAGGGCTCGAGTATTAAAGAGGCCTCCGTGTGTTAGTAATGACATTCGACACGGACCAACAGAGGAAGACCTGCCTGTAACCTTCACACTCTCCACACCTCTTCCACTGGTGAACCCCAGGAGGAAGCAAAGCCATCTGTAACTTTGCTTTGGCTGGAAATGGTGAACCAGGGACTGCTCACTGCTCAGGGATATGAGCCAAATGTATCACCAGCAGGTGAGTTACACCACACAGCAGAGCCAAGGGGCCTATACTGCACCAGTTCAACAGGAAGACAAGGATACGCACCCTGGGAGAATCAGACCTGTGGACAGACTTTCTCCAGGGCATGTTGGCCGGTGCTTCACCCACTTCACACTCGGAAAAGCATAACCACAAATCCATGACACAGGGTGCAAACTGTGCCTCAGCTGGTGCAAGTAGCTGTTAGAAATGGATTACTGAGGTGTAAAATGGTTTAAAAACAGGAGGTATGAATTTGTTATCTATAGTGGAGGGAAGGCACACGTGAATTCATCAGCTGTCAGAAAACTGACAAACCTCAAGGCTAATGGTGTCAATTATACGTGCGTTCTGAGGTGATCTCTGCCAACATCCTGTGTCAAGCTGTCATCCCATGAGCACCAGGGCCCCCGAAATTATCATGACCCCTGCAGAGCTGGCAGTCTCTTGTTCCTCTATTTTTGTAAGGTGGATAAATCACAGAAGTGACATCAGCACGACTTGAAAGAACTTCAGATTACAAATTCATTTTTCAAGTGGAGATAGACGCTAAACAGGTGTTATCCCCCTTTTAGTGACACTCGAGCTACAGGGTGTTAGTGAGGCCGATTTTAGTCTAGACACACATGTAAGAATGTGCAAGAACACGTCAGACAGCATTACAAGTCAATCTGCAATGATGTGACAAAATAAACCCATATTATTTAGTAACAAAGGTGTGTTCTAGTGTGGTCTTTACTTGGGTTCTAGAAATGCAAAATGTTCAAAATTCATTGGAGCACCTTTCCTGTACTTTCTTTGAGTTTAATTTTCTTTCCAAAGGGAAGAAACGTTTTTTTTTGTTAACCTCAATTAATTCATGAGAAAATCCATCACGCATGACTGACTAGAATTTAGTATGTCATTTTGAGAGAATTTGTGAGATACAAGTGGTCTATGGCTGGTGTGTTGCTGTAGCACACTTTGAAACAAAGTTAGACTACAATTTCACCAAAAAATAATCCTGCCTCCGTTATCATTCTTCTGGCAGATGCAAGAGAATTAGAAGCAAAGCTGCCGACAAAACTCTGTCACTCTCTCCAAGAAAATAAATCACGGCGGCATGAAGTCAATTTAAATGCAAATGTCAATGTTTAAGACAACAAACTGCCTACAGTACCGTATCTCAAAGAGTCATGGTGCTGAAGTTGAAGACCACCCTGACGCCCTTACCGGGAAGATGACACACTGCCTCTGGCTTATGACACACCACAGGAAACCGGAAGGGTCAGCAGAAAGCCACAGAGAAGTGAGCATCCATCCAGACAAGAAAAGCCTGTGTTACATGTCACAGGAAGACTGATGGGAGCATTTCCAGGCCGAAGCCCAGGATATCAACGTAGGATCACAGCTATTGATCTGTTTTTGTTTCTCAAAGCCATCGCTTCAAGCCTTTAAGCCATTTCAAATTGGCAAAGCTCTCACACTGAAATGGTGCAGGGTTTGTTCATACAGACTCAAGAATTTTTGATAGAGCGCAACAATTCTGGCTGTGACTGAGTTGGACCTTTTTGAACCTGACCAGATCCTGAAATACTGAAGAATGTAATGAACTCAAACCAGATTTAACCCAGATTCTCACAATAGCCTACAGATGCCTGCTGTTTTTTACAGGAACCAGAGGCAGTTTCATTTTCTCTGCTGAAGAAATATCTGACCGTCCTTTTCTGTTTGTCTAATTAATATTTTCATCAAGCTCATTTTTAATGTTCCTCGAGCATAAAATAATGATTAAAGTCTGCCTAAAACAAATTTAAAAGAAGAATAATACATGATGCAATGTGCATCCCAAGATCAGAAGATTCTAATTTGATGAATGTATGCAGACAAGCCTGCAGGGCACTATTTTTATCTTTACACTATCTGTTCCTTTTAATATCAATTGGATTAATCTGAAACAAACATCTGCTTTTTTTCCCGAACATATAGTATCTGTAATTCTCCAACACAGTAAATTAGCATTTGGCTGTTAATCATACATTGCCTCTGTGACAGAACAATGTCATCATTATTTTCCTACAGTGCTCCCTTTAACATTCCATTGTGCATTTAGTTTACTGTACTATTTTCTGTATTTGTCTTTCTGCTCTGGAGATACACAGTAGTTCACACAATGCACAAAAATACAATCTGTTCACACTCTTGGGATCGTGGCCTGTAGAAAGACCCTGCAGCTGTATTTCTGCAATGAAACAGAGCTCCGGTGCTATTTCAAGACTCTTTGGAAGAACTTTGTGAATAAAACTGTTAAACTAAGCATGTTTAAGTTATAATCTATTTTCTAATGTACGACAAAGGAGAAACAAGGTTCAAATAAACAAGGGCAGATATAACTTGCACAAAAACTATTGCGGTTAAACCTCATTTTAATCTACCATCTGTACTATCATGTGTTTCAAGCTGCTACATTACAGCGTTTGCATGATAATTTCCAAGGGGAAAATAATTCTAATCATAGTGGAAGCAAAACTTGATGGCATTTCCTAATGAGCACTACACTCAGAATTAGCCGTACTCTAGTACTGTAGTTGTTTCCAGAAAAGGCTGCATCACACTGATTAGCTAATGCAATTAAACAGTATTTACCCCAACCACTGCCCTCTTGTGTGTCTGAATGAGTCAAATTGTGACTTAAATGTTTAGCAATTTAGCACCAAGCTATATTCTTGAAGCCTCACCACTTTAATGCTCTACCTACCCGGAATGAGACATCTTGACTGCTCTCATTTTGTGGGCAAAATCCATCCCACAACACTCATTAGAACTACACTGTTAACCGCAGAAAACGTTAAAAGGTGAGATCGTTTGCAATCCAATATGCGGCCATAAAAACGAGCTCTGCGAGAAGTCTTGGTTTCAACTCCAAAAATCTGGAGCTGTAAAAATAATGAGGTCAAGAAGGTCTGCAGTTCATAGTTGGTGGTCTGTGGGTCACACTTGTAAAAATGGAGAGTGGAGCTCCCCCAAGCTGATGAATTAATTTGGATTCTTACCAGCTTGGCAAGATTCTTTCACTCAACATTTGCTCTGTGTGGGGGGAGAAGGGGGTGAGTACATTAAGAAACAGACGTGCTGCGTTCTGGCTCTTTATAGAGGAGCCTAAAGGATGACTGCAAAGGCTAACAAACTATCACAATATTAAAAACTACTGATAATTTCCGTTAGGAGGAGGACAGGTAAGCATGTAATATTAAAGGACTGCTACAGGCTGTTCTTGCAGCAAAATACTGCATTGGTGTACCTAATGGCCAATAACAGAACATGCTGAAGGACCAGGCGGTCTCTTTTTACATGTGAAGGTCTACAATTCTTGTATCCCCAATAGGATTAAAATATCATGAAATCCATGTTACCGGCTTCTCCAGCTCCGATCAAACCCTACAGACAATTTGGAACAAATGACTCGATGCACCTGCTCCAACAGAAAACAAAAAAGGATTACACCTCTTCCTCATGTTTAGCCCACTTAGCCCATTGACCACTCAGCGGCACATCCTCTTTGTTTCACGATTCTAATCATGCTTGATCTGCTCTCTAATCTTCCATTTGGAGGATAGTGCTGTGCTTGACTCCAGGCCTCAATGGGCCAGTAAATAGTCTCTTACTATGCAAAGCAGACACCGGGCTTACATGTTCACACCAAATCATCATACATGGAGCTGTGCTGGCATGGGGCTCCCAGCAGTCCACTTACAGCACCCAGTGGAGCCCAGCGCTATGTAATGAGGTCCCTGGGGAAGCCTCTGGACATCGAGCACTGCTGTCCTCCCCGTGTACACTGTCACATTGACATATTTTACTCACCTACTTCTAGTCAGACAGTACTTAGAGGATACATTATCTCGTACAAATGATCAAGTACAGATCTATATAGATCACATTTCTGACAGTGATTTTTTTCAGACTATGCAAAGAAAACCGGGAAATTTTAAATCATGTGAGTTTCCAAAGGTTGTGAACTATGACGAGGTTTGGTGAACTTTAAATGACCTTTTATGTCTTTGTGAACTTTTCATGTCCAGCACATGTGTGTTTAGCAACATTATACTGTATTGTGCATGTTTTCCTATCCATCATATCTTAAAGGGAAACATAATTTGTTTCACCTGTGCTTTCCCGGCTACGTCAAGTCAAAATGCCATCCGACCTTCAATGCCAATATCCAAAACCCTATTCCCTGCTTGCAAACCTAATTTAGCCTTGCTAGCAGTGTAGCTCAATGGATGACAATGACTGTCTTTGTTGTGTTTTGTACTAATTAGCACTAAATGGATTAGGATGGTGAGCATGGTAAACATTAGGTAATACATGAAATACATCAGCATGGTGACAGTGTCACTGTTTAGCTCAAAACAGCTGGCATGGTTGAAACTCTGCCAGTAGCTTGTTTTTTACAAAATCCTTTATTTCTATTTTCGAAAAATAGGCTACAGTTTGCTATTAAAGAACAGAATAAAACAGAATCAAATGAGCAAAATAATGAGATATCAGGAAATACCATATCTTATCAAATAAAAGGTACGTGACAGTTTTTGATACTCCATACACAATTTTGGTTTATAGCTAAAGGATGTTACAGTTCCACAAACATCGCAGAAGGTAACAAAGAAAGGAACTGTTTCTCTATGCCTTCTTAAATGTACAGATTTGTTACAGGTTTTGTATGCTTTGACAATTTTTTTGACATTTCTATACCAAATATTTTATCGGTAAAAAATATCATATAAATCATTACTTGCAGCCCTAATAATTCTGTTTAATTAAATTAGTCAACTGACAGACCATTAAACAATAAGAATTTAAAGAAGAATGGATTACCATTGATTGGGTAAAATGCTAAATATTTGGTTCCTGCTTTTCAAATATGAGAACACTGACCACCATTTGGAAAAAACAAGCATTTCAGGGTGTGGGAAATGGAGACAATTCCATCAAGTTAACTGGTAAATTGCACCAGCATCACAGCAACGTATGTAAGGCGTGTTTTACTTCTGCCCCGGTACGTCCTCTGTGTCCCCTTGCCTGTCAAATGTGTCCTCCCTCATCCTTGGTGCCCTTCACTTTCAAGTCCCTGGGGTCCCCTTGCAACCTTATCCATGCAGGCCCACACAATACCCTTCATGGGACACAAAGCCAGTGATACCGCGCTCCTCTGTTCCATTCTCTACATTTGTCACTTTTATTCCTACGTTCTTTGTTCGCCTTACCTCTGTATGCATGAGTTATCCCAAATTGAGCCAGCAATTGAAATGGAAATCATCCCTGCATCCCAGTGACTTAAGGGCAATAACTTCTTACTCTTTGCGACATAGCTGTCATGTTTGTTGTTCCTTGGAGAATCTTATGGTTGTGTTGCCCTTTTCACCAAGGTTTTTAACATAAACATTGAATTTAAAAGATATGTACTCTGTGATTCAACAGTGCCGTTATAAATCTGAGCAGGCATGCAAGAATTGGGACAATATGATATAGAAAATGAGTTTGAAGCTGACAGCAATGCACAGTGGGATTAAAATTCTTCCCATAAAACATCGCCTTATTGGTTCTCTTTATTGGTTATGGTTTTCATGCGAGCATAATGTAAATTGATTAATTAAACATAAAATGACTATTCTAAAGCCATAAGAGGGAGAATAACAGTACACATCACTGTTTGTGCAGTGATTCCACTAAAGGATGGAAAATTTCCATGAAAAGCACATTCACAAACAGCCTGGAGGAAAGGATAACAACACAACAAGTGAAAGATGTTGGTAAATGTTGTTGCCTGGGCAGAACAATAATGAGTCTTATTTTTTCTGAATGATGACGTGTAAACACAAGACATTTTGAAAATATTGCAAGTCCTGTAGCTGGCAGCAAAGAAGAATATGTCTGGATAAAATGTTTTATGGTAAAAATTTAAGAAAACAATCCCGGCTTCATAGACTAAGGACAATTACAAGCCAAAGTATCCCTTCGGGCTTAAACGTGTGCAGAGCACATCACCAGTGTTGGCGATTGACCCCTTATACCCTCCTGCTGGGAAATGAAGAACTGAAGATATGAGATAACACTGACCTCACTGCCCGATTGTCCTTCAGTATTAACTTTACTGATTACTTGTCCGTGCAGCGCGAGAAGCCATTGATCATGTTCACCCAGTGGCCCCAATGATGCGGTGGCCTGTTAAATAAGAAATAAACCTTGATTCTGATGATCAGCACCTCTTATCCTTGCATCTCCTCTCTTCCTCCATCCCCATCAGAGGCTACGTGGAAGGAATCATTTCCAACACTCCTCTACCTCTCCTCTGAACCGGTCACAGGTATCATAAAAGAATCTGGCAAATAAATATGCACACTGCCAGAGAGCAGGCAAGGGAATGAATATTTCATGTAACCAAACACACTTCCAGAACATTCTGGCTAGAATGTGTCTTCCCAGCTGTCATCGGTGACTAACATGAAAGGGGAGGGCTCAGGTACTGCGACGCTGCAGCACTCTCAACTCTGCCTGCAGCACAGGGAGCACGAGTCGTCACTGTAATTGCTTGTAGTGCTCGAGCCTGAGCTGAACCTCAATTAGGGCCTGGTTACTTGCTAGACTTCACACCTTCTCCTCATCCTGGCCAGCCACTCCGGGAAGCACACTCTATCATGTCAACACAGCCAGATATCAGTATAATGCTTGCCATTATCACAGTTTAAGTTTACACTTTGTATCGCTGGATCAGCATACTTAGAAATACCTAGAAAATTATTTTTATCCATCACCACCAGCAGCACATTCTAGACAAGGTGATAACAGGGCAGCTTAAATGGACAATTAGCCTGATACAGCAACTCGCTTGTGCTCACAGTCACTAGGCTGCTTTTTCCAATCTCTAATAGCCATCTGATTCTCCAGATTCCACCTGACAGACTGAATTATAGCCTGAAATTACATTGCTGATGCTGATAAGAGATGCATCCACTGTAGACTGGGCACAGACAAGACAATGATCAACATTTCAGAGTGGTTTGAAATTTGTAGACAGAATGTATCAGATACTAAACTACTGTGTAGTGTACTACTCACATCAAATACAGACAATTCAGTTCTAGTGTTTCATGGCTCAATGTCCTCTCATGTTTCCTGAGAATGGGCGCCTCAGCCACGCTGAATCTTGATACATACATCTTTCAGTCTGCTCTGTTAAAGGCCAGGTGTTTACACTGTGGGCAGAAAGAAAGGGCTCTCTGTGTCTCTCCATTACACTCTCAACCTCTACCTTTTCCCATACAGGATAATAGAGTGCACAAACATACTGTCCAAAATGTCTGCTGCAAGGCAAACACACGCCTATACGAACAGCTAAAGACAAAATTACAGATTGTCTCTATCTATCACATATTCAAAACACTTCCTGCCTCCAAATGTATTTTGTGATGCTTGTGCTGAGGATAAAAAACAACACAGTAAGGTGTAAGCTCCTGTGTTTTTATCACTCTTCTATATGACTGAGTTCCAATCTCTGTGCAGCAAAGAGTCAGATACCATACTGCGTAATGCCTCATTGAAATTCAGCAAGCAATATTGTTGAATATTGTTAGTGTTTCACTTACGACAGGCACTGTCCCACTACCTTCAAGACTGCTGTGGTTTCACGTTGACTTGAGAAACCGCACTTTGATCCAGCATAGCTATTGATCAGTCTCTAACCCTCCATTCTTTTCAAAAGCTCTTAGTGTCTAAGCAGCATTTTGCGCACAGTAATTTTTTTGAACCTTTAAATTGTTTTCACAGCTTGTCACTTCACTGAAGTGGTGAATGATCTTCGGCTTACTCTGGACCCAATACGGCTTTGAACACTACAGATCACTGTAAACTCTGTAAAATGTGATTTGTGATTTTGGACTATATAAATAAAATTGTCTTGACTTGGCTTCACCAATGATACCCATCTATATGTGCCTGTAAAGGCAGATAATCGGTTCCATATTATAAAATGAGGGACCTGCTAGTGGGAAACAAGATATCACTTAATAATCTGCTCCTAAATTATGATTTAAAAAAACTGAGATGCTGACCATCGGCCCTGCTCTACAGACACAACAGTTTTATGAAGCAACAATTACACCGGACACCTGTGTGATTTCTCAGAGTTTGACAGCCAAGGATACTGGTGTTATGTTTCAGCCTACCCCTCACAGCACATTAAAGAAATCACCAAGACCACCTTTTTTCCTGAATGAGCACATCTGTCACATCTTCTTCAACATTATCCCTCAACTGTCAGAATACAGGGCTCCTGTCTGGGCCCAGACTTAAAATGAAGTCTACAGGCTGCAGGCTGTGAAATCAAAACACCTGAGGCTTTGAATCCAAACTTAAAAATCATCGTCGTACCCTATCATTCAGTTAGCTGCTTCTTCTTTGTACCTGTGTACCAGTCTCATTTCTCAATGAATCTAATTTTTTTGTAAGCCGTGAACTTCTACAACATGTTTGTCTTGTGCTGTATTATTTCTGATAACCACGGCATCTGGCTGACTCTCTATTGGTTTTTCATCCCACAAGTACATGTGCATCACAGCTGTGTGTCCATCCCTCTCTCTTTCTCTCCTGATTTCCTCCTTCTTCTTTCATGTGCTCAACGATCGGCCATCCCCAGACCTCTCTCTCTCTACCATGGCTGTCAGTACCTGGATGGATTTGGATCTTGATCTTCTTCCTCCAGGAGATTCGGCCTCTCTCTTTGTCTCTCTCTCTCTCCCTCTGTTTCTCTCTTTTCTCCTTTCTGTGTGTTTGGCTCTTGTGTATTTAGGTAGTCTGTCCAGAGGTCATGTGCCTCAGGTCTGTTTGGTAGCACCTGGAAGATCCCTGCCTTCCTCACAGATTCATTTTCTTCATATTTACTTGTATATAGAATTTTGTCATCTTGATTGTAGTGTTACTATGTTCGGCTATTCTCTACGCATGACATCTGTTTCATGTCTCTCCAGGGTTTTTTAGGGAGTTATTCCTCAGCCAAATTGAGGGTCAAAGAATAAATGGTGCATATGCCGTGCAGACTGTAAATCCCAGTAATTTGGAACATTTTTTCTATAATAAAACTGACTTGACTTAAAAGTGACCGGAAGTGGGTGTTACTCAACATATGAGCAGACATTTGTTTGTGGCTGAGGATGCCAGACATTAACATATAAAGAATGAGTTGGCCCGCAGCTACAAAGGATGTTCTGTTTCCTGCATTTTGTAATCTAAATGATTAAAAGGATGAAAAAGGTCCATGAAATGCGTCAGGTCGGAGCTGCATATTAAGTGGTGAGAGGGCTGGCTGACATGGACCGGCTGGGAGATGGTCGACACTTTGCTTGTCCAATTACTGGCTCTCGCTCAAATTGTTTGGTGAGAAGCATTCGACCTACTTCTGGACACAAAGCACCACTGCCCTGAATACAGAGAGGCTGGGGACCACGTGTGATGACAAGTGCCATTAGAGGCTCTTGTCTTTGGCCTAGAAATTAAATTCAGACAACTTACCTGATGGGGGATAATTCTGGCTATGAACACTGGAGAACATATGTGCTTATGGCTTGTCCTGATAGGATGGGCAGGGGACAGCATAATTAGGATCTGCTCTTCTTGAAGAGCAGCTTGAGATGATTACATTCACTAATGGCAGTCTGACCTTCAGCAGGTCTTTGTGTTTAACATAGGCAGCCACAGAATCGGTATAAGGAAAAGCAGCACTTCTAGTTCTACAAGGAGTGGTAGTGGCACTGTGTTTACCGCAATCTTTAATCTTCAAAATGAACCACAAACTGTGTTACAAACAATATAGGCCAAGCTGATTGTGTTGTGAACAATGAAAGAGAAGCATCAAAAGGAATACAAATATCAAATTATGGATAAACTGTGAA
The DNA here is from genome assembly GCA_963678695.2 of Diplodus puntazzo. Lineage (NCBI taxonomy): Eukaryota > Metazoa > Chordata > Actinopteri > Spariformes > Sparidae > Diplodus > Diplodus puntazzo. The sequence continues at coordinate 29,733,702 of OZ023157.1, read as the reverse complement.
ACACTTCTGTTTCCTGGGATTCCCTCAAAGGCATAATCTGTACTGAGGCGCGGCACAACAACGCCGAGGAAACAAACATTTGAATTTGCAGCACTTCCTCACCCTGAATGATAAATTTGCATAGCCTGTAAATATTCATACTGAGGGAGTCACTATGTTAATCGTGAGAGATATATCCGGTCTATAAATGCAACACGTAAAGCTCACAAGCCTAACGCACAACTGTTCCATCCACGTCCCCATCAATTACCAGAGCTATAGGTAACAACCACAACACCAATCTTATTTAAATGTCACCGTAATGTGATTTTAATCGCACTCATCGAAGCCTCATCAGTCATCCTGATCTTTAACCATGCGTAATTTACACTTGTGCAACAGAAATGCATATAATGACAAACCAGTTTCCTTAAGTGCGGAGAAGAATTAAAGAAAGAGGATGTCATTTGTCTGTGAAAACGACTGTTTGTTTGCTTTTTTGCTCTGAAAAGCGCATGTTAGTGCTTCGTGAGATGTTACAACTGAACAGGAAAAACTCAGAGAGTAACACAACCTTTTACTGACTTTCAACGCTGCTACAGCACTTACCTTATCACTCTAGAAGAATAGATATGCTGAAATGGCATGCAGTTTCTCTGTCATAATCTGTACTTCAACCATCAGCGGGGCTTCTGCACAGATGTGCGTTCAGGCATTTTTCTTTTCACCCCCACTGAACATAACTATCCCTGTGTCTGACACATCACATGCAGGAAGAAATTTATGCCAATAGAGAGTGAGAAAATGCTATTCAGCACACTGGATGACAAGGTATGATTCAGTTCTGCGGTTCAGCTTTCAGCATGGGAGCCGCTGATAAGCAGGCTGAGATCATTACAGTGTAATGGACAGTGTGCTGGCAAATGAAAAAAAAAGGATGGCAGACTGTGATCTCCAGTCAGAGATAACTATCGGGCATTACACACAATCATATATATATATATATATATATATATATATATAAGGGGAAAATTAACTATTCAGAATGGCATCCATTCACACTTATCAACTTCACTGTTCTTGCAACATGTAGTTCATTTAAAAAGCTCCATGATCACATGTTCTGCTATAAATTGGGGTACTTCTGCCTCTGCAGGGTGGTAAACCTGGTCAAGCTAGGTTAGCCCCCCGTCTGGTTATAATTAAAACTGTGAGCCCAGTTATTATTCCACTCGTGTAAAAACTGAAGATATTACAGCAGGGGTCGTGACAAAATTTCCTCGGACAGAATTTCCCCCATTTTTATCCTCTCTTTCTTGTCTTTTTTGAATTACATTTTCAACCACCTGCCACGAGGAGCACGCAGTCAGGTGCAGGTGTCTGCTCACATCGTGCTATCAACTGACAGCTCCGCGTTCACAGCTAGCTTACATTTGTCACAAGTGCAACAACTAACAACACTCAACAGGGGGAAAATGTGAAAACAGACGTTGTTTTTTTCTCAGATGATAAGATAAAAAAAAATAAAAAATTAAACTGTGTAAACTTACCTTCAGGTGCAACTCATGCCGCGGCAGCCGTTCAGAAAGTTGAATTCTCTCCCACCGCTGGAAGACGAGCAGACGGAGCTTTGACGTGACGCCGCTTCGCCTCGCTGTTGGTCTGAAGCGGAGCGCCTCCTCATCCCTCCCCTCCCTCCTCCCCTGGATACTACTATCGCTCCCCCACCCACCACCACCTCCACCCACCTCCTCCCCTCTGGAGGAAGAAAAAAAAAGTAATAGCGGTTTTTTCCTCCTCCTCCACAAAGACAGACTCAAAGAAAAGAAGGGACCCTATCGCAGTCAATAGGTTTTTACAAGAACCCCATGGCAACGCAGAAAAACCGTGAGCAACTTCCCCGCGTTGTGACCCGGTTAAAGCGCCCCCAGCCCCCCAAAACAGTGACAGCGCCATTATCCCCAAGCTTCAGAATGAGCAGGTTTTAATGGGTGGAGGCGGAGGACACGAGAGGACAGGAGAAAACTACTGCTCAACTATTATAGCTGCTGCTGCTGAGGTTGTTGTTCTGACATAGATGACAGGACAATAGCCCAACAACCCAATGTAGTGCAGGTCCAGTGTTTACTCTAAGTAGTGAACTTAAGATACTCCATGGTGTCCGTTATCTCATAAGGTGCAGTAGCTACCTGCATTCTGCTGTTTTAATTCATTATTAATTTACATTCTTAGTATATATTAGCCTACTTTTTGATTGTATTAAAAGTTATTCATTTATTTTACCAGTAAAAGTCGACCAAAACGTAGAGTAAACTGTAACAGACGGGAAACATTCCTCATCCAGTTTGTCCTCGGTCGTTCACCTCTGTAACCACAGCAGGCCCAAATGATGTATTTCTTAATTAACGATCTAGAAGCCTTAACCACAGGAGACATTTAAGCAGTTTAAACTTTTAAAGCTGCAGGAACGCCCGTGTCTTCCACCGTAACGATATACAGTATCTGTGAAAAGTGAAACTTGCTTATAGTAGCTCAGCTGATGTATCTGGCGTCTGTGGTAATTTTATGGGTCGTGGCTTATGGTGATGTTGTATAAGACACCATTAAGGTGTCTGTGAACAATAAAAAACAACCTAAATGTAAAGTCATTGCACCATTACAGCTTCAAAACTTACCATAAGGTTGAACAGCTTTCTGGTCCCTTCAAAACTAAACATTTTAAGAGTCCCAAACATTGCATTTACCACATAACTGTTGTATCTGCTCGTGTTTCATGAACAAGTGCTCATACTGTTGTGTGAACCTGCTGTCCATCAACAGTGTTCGCTCCTTTCATTACAATGCCGGCCCGTGTGTAGTAGTCTAATAGCCTCTGCAGGGATCTGTGATTTCAGCACCTCTGACAGCACAAGATCATTAAGAACTCTTTGCATCAGAGGAGCGGGGCAGTAAAGGTCGGCTAGAAATCAATTTATCCAATAACCCTCAGACCCACAGACTGAAATGGAGTGGATCTCCAACCTGGGAATGACGAGGAGGGAGGGGCCGCTCACCATTTCCAGTCATGTGGCGAGCCTCACTTTCTGTCATCCCTGACTCAGTGGCTGAATTTATATCTGCTTTGTTGTCAGCCAACAATTCTACCAAGTTATTGGCTTTAAGGTCAAAAATTAAAAGATGCTGTATTATAATGAGAGAGTGCGGGAATTGCGACTATTTTTTTTTCTCTCTAGATAAAATGTCGAGCTTCTACCTGTCTCTGCTCACATCCATCTCCTGCACTCATATGTTAGAGTCAGGAGACAGCTGTCACCGGTGCTGTGGTCTGTGATGGGTTTCAGTGTGGATATGGAACCTATTAGCCTTGTTTCCTTCCCCCGGACTGACCATGTGGTGTGATTTATTCCACTGTTAGTTATCGGCCATTTCTGTTAGTTTACCTTCACTGCCCGGATTTTAGAAACAGCGATTCTTCTCCACGCTGCCAAGAACAAACTTCTGGTAGAGAAAATACCTAATCCTTTATTAAAGTGGCAACAGACAGCTTTCCCCCTGGCATTCCCAAGTGGTATTATTGTCGGCGCCACTGTTGTAAAGACAACTGGATCGTTTCCATTTTCCTTGGAGTCGCAAATAACAACACACATTTTTCCAGGTGACTTCATGCCCAGTGGCAAAAAAAACTACATCGTGACAGCAAGCTTTATAGGGGTACAATGTAAACACCAATGGTTCTCTTATTCTATGTCCATTACTATGTTCAATCAACATTTACTGTACTTCATAGTGATATACTGAAGCAGAGCACGTGTATATTACAAGTTTAAGTTAGATTTCCTTCCATACAAGAAGTCAAATTCAAATTTATGGTGTCTAAAAATACTGGAAAATGTCTATGGAATACCAACTTTGCAATGATTTTGATGAATCTTCTCATCTGCCCAACACTAGATAGACACTGACACTGAAAATTATCGCTTTGCACGGTGTCTGTTCATGATAACTAAGGTGTGGTTAAGCTGAAGATAAATATTATTGAAGATATATTGAACTAATTACATGGTTAGGAAATAAATGTTAAGAAAGCAAATGTTGTTGAGTAAATCGAGCTAACTGACCTCTGCACGACATTACATTCCACCTTGCTACAATTAAAATGGAGAATTCTGTACTGTTAATTAGCACTAGATATTAAGGGAACATTCAGTATGGACATACTCATATATAAATTCCTAGAAAATTGGGCATGAACACACTGTCCTCAATGATAGCTATCGCCCTGAATCCATGGCTTAACACGGAGCTGAATATATTGCAGCCCAGGTAAAAAAGTTTTCCTTCCATCTGCCAAAGACAAACAGAACAGCGACTCTCCAGTGGCTAACTGGTTCACGCATGCAGGTCATAAAAGGCTAGAGGTACTAGAGTCAGATAATACAGAGATCTGAGCCAGCTCCACTTCTCACTCTGTCCACAGCGGATTCATCTCCATCCAACTGGCACCACAAAGGGAAGACTAAGACCTCTCTGTTACGCAAAGAAGGGAAATGAACAGATTGACTCGAATCCAAATAACCCGATTTAGGGTATCATAATCACACTGAATGGATTACACAATGGCTTGACCGAGCAATAAGTGTAACAAGATACCTTTGTGAGGTGCTCCCTGTTATAGTGAGTGCTCTTATCAAGTCAAATTAGATTTGATGGAACATCTGCTTCCTTTTTTTCAGCCGGAACTGCCTCATCCATAAGCAGTAAATGTGATACAGTAGCTTAGGAACACTTCTTGACTGACCCTGCAGAGGCCCGGGTCAAAAGGTGGATGCACTATGTTCCTCTTTTACAGATGGGTTCAACCTGAAAAAACATATGGCTCCGAAAACTTTTTTTTCTCAATCGGCCTCATAGTTTGATGGGACACTTATGAACCTCAACACACACTATTTTTCTGCCACATTTATTTCATATCAGACATTTCTATATTTTAGTGAGTTAGCTCAGTGTTTGGAATGTTGACCTCTAAATAAACAATGCCTGAAGATGTTCTTTGAAACAAGTTAAACTTGTAATCCTTAAGATTTTTATGGAGTAAAAGTATAGTTTTTTCTGATCAGCATTCAAGCAATAGCGATAGAGCTTATATAAATTCTGTTGTTACTTAACCACACAGTAGTTTTCATTGTTGTCAGAGGGCGCCATTCACCTGCTGCAGTTAAATCGCTTTTACCTACACAAGAGATTCACAAGAACTGAGGCCGACAGTCCAGCAGATCCTGTAAGTTCTCATTGTTGTTAGTGTCACAGTTTACTGTTCACTCTCAGAGCTATGCAACCTGCTATTGTTTTGCATTTCAGGCATCCAACTGGTGAAACAAGGGACGTCTTTTATTGTGAAGTAGTTACGGGAAATGCAATCCATTAGTCACACAGATCAACAATTGTTCATCAAATCCGTCTATAACCCGGTTTTTGAAAAAAATTGATAATCACTGTTGTCAGAAGAGTTGAGATCCATCTACTCCTGTCTAAGAGATATCAGTATGCACACACGCACACACACACTCACAAACAGCTGCATACACCCACACACACACCACACACACACACACACACACACTCACAAACAGCTGCATACACACACACTCACTCACAGTCACAAACATCACAAACAGCTGCGTACACACACACACACACACACACACACACACACTCACAACACACCCCTGCCAGACACCAGACATCATACATAGTCCTGAAATGATTCTGCAACATGTTAAAGCTTGGCCTGCTGCATTATGTTTGCCATAAATTCATTTAAAAGAAAGAGGTATTATAAACATTAAAATCATTAGAATAAGATGGTGGATAAGGAAGTGAAAAAGGGAATGGTGCAGTGTGCCTGTGTAAAATAAGGAACTGCACTCAAAGTTTGTCACCCTCTCTCTAATGATCAGAATGAGAGTTAAATACTGGCTTTACAAAGTAGAACAATGTGTAATGGGTGATTATGTTGGAAATCAATGTATTAGAAGTTAGCAATGTAATGAAGGTGATTATGTTTGGAATCAATGTATTTGAAGTTAGCAGTGTAATGAAGGTGATTATGTTTGGAATCAATGTATTAGAAGTTAGCAATGTAATGAAGGTGATTATGTTTGAAATCAATGTATTAGAAGTTAGCAATGTAATGAAGGAAATGTTGAAGCATTAAAATAAAGCAAAGAAGGGTAAAGGTGGTTGTGAGGGAAAAGGAGGAAGTAGCAGAGTCTGTGGTTAGGGGAAGCACTCACTTGCACTGATCACAGAATGAGTGACCTGGTGAACTGGAGCATGTTAAACTGTTGAACTTGGCTGTGAATGTGGTTAAAAAGTGTACAATGTGATTAAAACCAATGTATTAAAGTTTGGAAAGCTAATGATAATCAGTAAAAAGGTGTTGAGCTGAGGTCATGAGGAAGTGTTAAAGAACTGGTTGGATCAACATGAGGCCTAGAGGATGTGTCAGAACCTGACCACGCTTTGGGCACGGGCACAGACCATGACCGGTGCATGTTAACGTATTACCAATTCTTAATCAAGGAGTGATCAGCCAGTGGATCGAGAGATGCTGAAAAATTGTCCAAATAAGGGCACCACGAGACCAAGCTAATATCGGAAGTAAGAGGGTATAAGACCAGAGGAGCACGGACTAAAATCTGTTCTTCCACTCGCTCCAGCCTTGAGACAACACCTGAGACGGATTACGTTAACAGCCTGGACATGGACAACCTGGATTACAAGAAATCTTCAGCAGCAACAAACCAAGGAAATAAGAGAACAACGGATTAACCATTTTTACCAATCAGCTGTGGATTATAATTTGGAGCACAACAGATTAACCATTTTTACCAACAAGATGTAGAATATAATTTGACTATTGGAATACTTTTGATCACTCTGCTGGGAGAAAGTTTTAACTCCGAGGATATTACAAGACCTTGGCCAGGGTGGTGATTCACCTCAAGATTGTAAGCCTTCAGCAGGAAGGGAGCGGCCAGCCATGGATTGACCAAAACCTCTTCGTCGCAGACCCAATCAAGTAATTTAACCGACCTCAGCTCTTAATTTGATTTATTATTCACAAGATTTAGAGATATATTTTTGGATAATGATTGATTGTAATTGAAATGAGTCTTGAGCTGTATGCTTCGCCCTTGCTAAAGTCTATGCAATAAAACCAACATAATATAGTTAAAGTTAGGAGCTGTCCACACCAGCCCAGTTCAATTTGCAACCTTGAAGTTATGTTCCCGGTTTTACTGTTCTGTCCACATGCAACTGTGCTTTTGGAACACTGAAACCGTGGTCATTTGAAACCGGGGTCCAGGGTGAGGTTTTCGGCCGATTCGGGTGTCAGCGGTTGCGTGTGGATATGACAACCGTGAATATTTCCATTGCTTACGTCAGAGCTGAGCGCGTGCCTCTGTAAATATTGCACGCGCAGCAATGTAAACACAGAGTAACGACAGTTAGAAGGTGGTTAGAGGTTAACTAGCTTTGCTTGATAACTTGACTAATATGGACGTAACAAAGTTGTTGTTTATTGGCTTGCTGTCAGCTGTGTTCGGCTGTCATGTCCAGCTGCTCAACCTAATGCAACAACGGAGGCGCCTGGATGAGCAACAAAGGAGACCGCTCCTCTTGGTGGCAAACAAACGATGCACCCTTGCGAGTCGCCATTGTTGTTTGTGTTTTGGTATTTGCCATGCTTCCCCTTTCCGGTTTTAAACTATTTTGATTGGTTAAAACAGCCTTCCCGTTTTATCTTACATCCCCACCTACTGCTGTGGCATATGTATTACACGTATATTGCATCACTTGGTGGCGGATTTTACAGTTGCGTTTGTACTGAGTTATTCTCTGTTATTTTTATTACACCACTCTTGTGGACGCGGAATTTTATTTAACAAAACGTCGGTTGCAAAATAACCTGGTCTGGTGTGGACTGGGCCTTAAAGTAGTGGACATTGATTTTATATATCTTTGATGATAGTAAGAGTCAGGTGTTAAGTGTGCATAATATCTTAAGGGTTCTTAAAGGTTACTCTAGCCAACCAAATTGAAACAGTCCCTTAGGGTGTACCAAAAACCCTTAAAATCCAACCTAGCACCGTACCAAGAGCCCAGATCATTTAGAGGAGAGCTGCTGGTAGCCGTATCTGACTCAAAGGCAATTCATGTCAAGTGCCAAACCAGAGGAAGCAGTGTAGACGTTCGGATTCAGGCAGTTAGAAGCTAGGCGAGTCTCCTCACTACCAGCTAAAAATCCCTATTTAAAATTCCCACTTTTTAGCAATCTTTTATAGGTTTAGGGATCTAACCCTTTATAACGGAGAGTTGGTCGAGTACCTCCTGGACAGGGGTAAAGCTTGGGATCTAACACTGTGTAAAATGTAAAAAGAAAAAAACACTTTGCAATTATCTGCAGGAACAAACTGTGTATACCAACTGCGGTTTCAGCTGTACTTTTAGGTACTTTTACTTTATGTTACTACCTGTATTCCCCTTTGTTCATCTGACAGATTTACGAGCTACTTTACAGATATTATACACAACCCCGATGACAAAACATGAACAGAAGCAGAACTGAAATCATTTGCAAATTAACTGTGTTCAGTGCTGACAGTTTCACAAAATGTTCCTGAGTTCCATGTGCTGTAGTATTCTCCTTTATGCAATCATATGTGGGGAACCTCTTCCCATCCTCGATCATGAGAGACTGAGCCTCCCCAGGATGCCCCTTTCATACCCAGTCACGATACTATCATACATTACATATATATATATATATATATATATATATATATATATATATATATATATATATATATATACATATATATATTAGGGCTGTCAAACGATTATTTTTTTTAAATCGCGATAAATCGCATTTTGTCCATAGTTAACTCGCGATTAATTGCAAATTGATCGCAATTTTTTTGGCACATTTTTTTCTGTTCTTAATGTACCTTAATGTATTTTTTTCATGTTCTTAATACTTTTAACAACATAAGAAAGGTCAAATATGCTTGCATTATGAAAATGTTTATTCAACATTTCAAATCATGCAGGAAAATAAATCCAGAGTTGTCTGCTTTTGGCAAGGGGGAGCGACGGGCTCTCTGCATCTGCTGTGTGTTTGGCTTGCAAGTGGTGTCCACTGACACTGCATGTTTTTCTTCTTCGCCTTTTTCACGCAGTGTGCTGCTTTCTGTCAGTCAGTATCACACTGATGATCGCCATGGCTCCGGTGCAGCAAAACAATAAAAAGTACGACCTGAAATTCAAGCTTTCTGTCGTGATATATTCAGAGGAAAACTCGGGAGAAGCAGCCGCTAGACGTTTCTCTGTCGACCCCAAGAGAGTGAGAGAAACGGAGCTTCAGCGTCTGTCCGAGGAGAACAGCAGCAGGGCCAGGCTGCGTGCTGGAGGGAGGAAGAAGGCTAGCGAGGAGCCTGAGATAAACATGCGGGGATGAGTTATCAGCAAATGGGCACGCCATGAGACAGTGTCCCGCAAAATGATCAGGGCGATGGAGAAACAAATGTACGCCACCGTGAGTGACAGCAGAGATGAGGAGTTTGCAGCGAGTGCTGCTTTTAAGTCTGCCGTGTTTTTTAACGAACCGCCAACCCTGCTTCTTCTTCTTCTGATTCCCTTTCTTATTCTTCTGCCACCCTCTGTATCAAGACTACAGGACAGCCGTAAGGCATACAATGCGCGTTTTTTAAAAATTTATTTTATTTTTTTATACTGAGCGTTAATCGCGCGTTAAAAAAATTAACGGTGTTAAGAGGATGTTGCGTTAACGCGTTTTTAACGCGTTTTTAACGCGTTAACTTTGACAGCCCTAATATATATATATATATATATGTACTGTTTTAAATTGGGTGAATGACAATCACTTTCTGTTTAATTTATGTTTTACACAACATCCCAACTTTTTTTACAATCTGGGTTGTACTGTAATGAATAAGTCAGCGGCTGCAAAGTGCAGCCAAAGTGAGCTGTTGGGTGAAGAACTGCAGGCGACAGACTGACATCCAGCCCTTCAGTAAGGTAACTGACTTGACTGTGCCCTGCTGTTGTCTGGAAAACCACTCGAGCTGCACATAGCCCAAAATCAGATCACACTTGGCATCGGCCATCTTCTTTATTTCAACAATATGAGTTTGTTTAGTTGCAATGTAAAGAAATACACCTGCTGCTCCTGCTCCTCTGTTGTGTTTCTGACAAAGTAGAAACTCAAGGAGTATACTGCTTTCTTGTGTACTTTGGTAATAAACTGCACGTAATGTAATCACAGGTGTCACCATGAGCAGAGAAATACAAAAAATTGTAGTATAAAGGATTTTTGGGATTGTAATTCAAAGTACATTAAAACATGTTGTAACTTCTGATCAGTGAGCTGATGTATTTGGTTTTAAATGCTATTTCTACATGAAAACAATTAAATAAAAAGACCCTCACCAAGCTATAAGATTGTTATGTATAGATATTAACATTAGTTTACCACCCACATGTTTGCAATGCATGTTATAATATACCCCGCACACTCAGCTTTTCGCTCTGAAATGTTCCTTCCTTTATAAATTATTGATGTTCAGACTTCATAATTTCTCAGGTGCCATGTTTTGGGCCATAAAAACCCATAATTACTGCAGGGAGGTAAACCACACATATGAAATCATGGCAACTCCCCAGCTAGACAGGGCAGGGCCTCATTACGTGACAGCGAATGTGAGATTTCAGAAAGAGACTGAGCGAGGGGGAGAAGAATGAGCTGGTGCCGTCAACATATAGGCTCGGAAAACAGACCCTACGTTGTCAAAGGTGTCAAAGTTCACGGGCAGAGCATTGAATGAATGCACCCCCCATCGCCCCGCTTCCGTCTTGTTTTTCCTGATGTGTCCCCCCACCTCTTTCTCTCTCTCTCTTTCTCTCCTCCTCTCTTCCTTCTGTATCACGGAATATCACTGTGGGGCAGAAATCCCCTCATTGACGTCTCCAAGGCTGCATAATGAGAATAAATGAGCTGGAAGTAAATATGCAGGCTGTGTGCTGTTTGCCGCTCTATACCAGTCAGCCCATAGGCTTTCATCAAAAATTAAGATGGATTGTGTCGCAGAAAAAGCCCATAACAATGCCACGCAGTGTTTTATTTATCCAAAGCAGAATTCCAAAGGCCATTTCAAAAGATTTAACACGTACATTCATTCCCATTAGGAACATTTTGTTTATTCGCTTTTTATCCCCGCCGCTGGTATTTATTTCAAGTGAAGGAGATGGTGATGATCCAGTATGTGAAATTGCATTTGCGGTGTCATTTCACACTTAAACTAACAAACAGTTAACATGTGTTTTTTATCACAACGAGGAACTGGTGGAGCTCTGGTGGTCTAATGATGTGAATCAGCCTGCTCCTTCAGTCGCTCCTCCCCCCAGCCTCTTGTAGCATAGTTGGTGGCTTCATTATATGTAACGCAGGCCACACAGGAGAGTCATCAGTTTCTCCTCAGAGGACAGTGCAAGGAGGGGCAAAAAACATACTCAAAATGCAACACACAGAACCCACACGTGAAATATTCTTGAATGCCATCGAGGTAAAGAGTTATGGAGTTCCTCTGTTTGTCTCACTCCAAACACGAGATAAATTCTCAGCTTCTTCCATAAAAATGAAAACACAGCGACATACTGTAGCGCAGGCAAAAATGACAACAACAACAACAAAAAAAACTCAGAAGCCACAAGATGTAAACAAACAATAAGTTGTCAGGAGGGATTAAAGTGCAGCTTGTCAGCTCTGCAGCCACTGGGGAGAAAATCTCTTTTTGAAGGAGTGTGTTATCAAATGTGTGTGTGCTCGGAGCTGTGAGTTCACCCTCAGGTCCACACACACAGACACACACACATATATATATATATATATGTGTGTGTGTGTCTGTGTGTGTGTGTATGCTGCACTGATAAGAATATGTATACTAAATAACATAGTTGTTCAATCAAATAAACACAGAGATATCACAAATAATTAACGGTTTGCAAATGGTTAATTAGATTAAGGTTAATGATGATTATGTCCTGACTAGCTTGTATGGAAAATGGATCATGATGCGGTATGCTGACCATCACTGAAATCTTCCTTTTTACAAAACACATTTTAACATGTAGTAAAAGGAAAAGAGCAAGTGGTGATACTGACAATAATAATGGCTGAATTTCATTTAGCTGCTTCAGTTTTAGTGTCCCGGTATTGTATCAGTCCAACCACAGATAGAAAATGTTAGAAATATGTTTCATATGTATCATATATGTGTAGGTATGATGTGTCATATCACATTGCATTACCTGTATGAGAGACTTTCATGTCAGGGTGAGGAGGTAAAGGTAGCGGGACAATGTCCAGCTGTGTTTGTGCTGACTGAAACCACGCAAGTCTAAACATGATCTTCTCCTGATCCTATACGAGTGTGCTTTGTGCCTGAACCTAACCAGATCATAAGCAAAACACAAACAAGCAAAAAAATGGGATTTACTGGGACACTTGAATACAACAAACCCATCAATAATGTCACTACTTTCCCTACTATGACAAGGCGAAAAATTACTAGAAAAATTGCACATTTGCTGTAGTCAGGGCAGACTAATTCTGATTTAGCATGAAGACTGGAAATAGGGGGAACCAATGAGCCTAGATATCTCAAAAATGAGTCGAACAAAAACATTCAACAGTTACTAATTAACAGTTTGCGTCTGGTTCGATTTATCTGTAAAGGTTCCCAAAAATCTTGTTATCTCCTTTCAGTTGCGGGTGTGGCCCCATTGTGCCAGTGCGACCAAAACCTGTGCTCTCTGATCATCTGTGCAGAAATCATGAGCAGATGGTTAAACTGTTGTGAATTAAACATGCAGTGTGTAGGATTTCTGGGAATAGAAATTACTCTTATTGCCATATTTTCTCCTGGAAACTAAATAGAATGACATCACTGGCTTCGAATAAACAAATGGCTTGCCACCATGTTTCTATAGTAGCCCAGAACAGAAAATTCAAACACTGGCTCAAGAGTTTAATGTTTTTTGCAAGACCTTTAAGGGATAGTTTGTTGGCATCATTAGTTTAACTTTGGATCCTGCTGTTTTCCCATGCTACCAGGCTTTATGTTAAGCTGGGCTAAGTATTTCCTGGCTCTTGCAACAAATAACCAACACACACACAGTGGTGGTCTTCATTTTATCATCTCACTCTCAAAAACATGTGTTTCACCCTGTTTTGTAGTTCAAAACCATGGTTATAGTAATTAGGAGATACTGAATATATAGCATCATGATACCACTGAGTCCCTGCATCGCAGATGAGAATACAGAGAATAGATTACATTGCTTTGGGCGTATGCTCTTGCAAATATAGTTTATTTATTAATGTATCGTTTCTTACCTAGTAGGCATTAGAAGGCTGAATGAAATATTGCTATAGCACACATAAAGAGGCTCCTATAGGAAGCAGTTGTACAACAGATGATGGTTCTGGGCAATTTTTTTTTAATTTACAGTGCGCTGTAGGCTATATCACAGGAATACATCATGGGACTCGACACAGGAGAATCTTTGGCTGATCACATGCTGTCTGATCATGGAGGGCAGCTGTGATTTACTGCATGAAGGCTTTTCTGCTCAGGCTTCCTTTGGCTCGGCTCTTACCATTCCACCTGCAGCGAGGAGACAGGAATAAAGCAAGAGCCTCTCCTACTGTCGACTATAAGAATGTGTGAGCAGCATCTGTAGCCTCCCTGTGGCTCCTGTCGAGCCAGTCTCGCAGCCCCTCCCGGCATCGCACAGGAAGCGCCGGAGGCACAGCCGTAGCTTTTTCGATTCGTAATTAATATCAGCAGCAGGTTGGGAGAGGGCGTTTCCCTGTGGCAGATTGCTCTCTGCGTAGGTACTCTCCCCAGAGACGCTGCATCGCTCTGCCTGTAGAGCTTCATCATATGCCTTCGCGGAATCACTTACTCTTTATGAGAGCGACAAGGAGCATCCTCTCACCCAATAAAGGCTGGGTGATACCGTTGTGTCTGGATGGAGGCAGAGGGAGGTGGGGGCTCACAGTATGAAAGCTGTTTCCATAGCAATCCAAATATTGCAGCTATGAAATTTGAGCTGAGATGGGAGACTGGTGCCAAAGGGCCGTCAATCATTTAACAAAGGAGGAAATGGGGAATAAGCTTTGCCTCTCTTCCTACAGTAATATAACTGCTGGAACACTTGATAAAGACAGAGTGTTATCATTAGATGCGAGCAGGTGTGTGTATATGAGCGCGCACAAGTTCGGTTTTCTGTTGCGGCTTCGTGTTGTGCGACCACTGAGTTGAGACAATTGATTCTACTGGAGTGCAGGGTCCACCCTCCAAATCTATTATCAAATGTATTATCATCGAAGAGAAATGAGCAGAGGAGAAGCTGTGCACTGAACAAATTATGCCATTTCTGCACCAAAGACCCAGCCCAACCACCACAATGAATATAGGCAATGTACTTTTCTGTAAAACCACAAATATGTAGAAACTCAACACTTCTGTCTGATGCAACTTTATGTTTCTTTATGTTTAATCTTCAGGTTTATCTTGTGACAGGGTTGTGCTTATGCTCAACATGTTTTGGCTTAAAATACCTATTTTAGTCGCCATAGGTGGCCCCCCGAGGTCTTGTTAAAAACATGGCTGGCTGACTCTCCCAATAAAATATTTGTCGCCATGTACACGTCTGGCAATCATCTGAAGGTCCTGTTAAAAACACCCAGTTGTGTTGCCACAAACTCAGGTGGAGATGTTCTGCATTCCTGTCAAAATATCAGATTTTGGTCACCATGAACAAGGCTGGAAGGCCCAACAATCGTTTGAACAAGTCCTGATGACCTGTCATAATATCTGGTTTTGTTGCCACAAACACAAGTGGAGATGTCCTAACTTCCCGACAAAATATCTGATTTGGGCTTGAAGATTCAACAACGTTTTTTTTCTCACCAAAAATGCTGTCGTGCTTCCAGTGGTTTCACACTTACCAATCTTAAAATGTTATCTTGAACAGTGGTCACTGACTTGCCAGCCCTATTGGCTGTAACTCCACCATCATCCCTCCACCTACAGACATGAGTCAGGTCATAAACATGTCATGTGAGCGTGATATGACACATTTTATGGAAATATCAATTTAGTATGTTGCCTATGACACGTTCAGATGTGAATGTATCAGTGTTTTTGCAGTAACGTTAACTGCCACATTTTCCCCTGTTGACTGGACAAAGTGTCGCAGCTCATTTTCAGTCACAAGACTTTAAAATGCAACTGACCATGCTGTGTTGTGAAAGCAGCCAAGCACTGCAGCAAGAAAAGACGGAGGCCGAGTCAGGGCTCTTCTCGTGTGAAAGAATTTACCATTAGATAATTAAATTTCTGTGTGGTTGGATGCAACACAATGACTGTGTGATCATGCAAATAATTGCCTTTCCGCTTGTACTTGGGCAGATAGGTTGACAAGCATGGCCGTATCAGATCTCGGGGACACACATTTACACACAGCGATGTTTGTATATTAATTCATTATTGTGTGAATGGATGCCGGGGATAAACAACATCATCAGGTTTTCTGATAAGGAAGATGTCATGCAGCAGCTTTATTACAAAAGGAAAACAGCTCTCGCGCTCTGACCGGCACTGCAGGCTGTACACTCATCCCAATATGAGATTTGAAGGTGTGAACGATGCACCGGTGTTACACTTGCTTTGCGGCAACACTCTGCTCTCAGGGGAGGTGCAGAGGAAGGTAATAGAATCGGGCCCACGGGATAACAGGGGTGTTATTCTGTCTGTTTCAATTAAATGTCTTGAGAAGCCATCGGAGGGGGCGACAACATGTTTGGAAGAGGGGGCAAACGCTGCCCGCAGGGGAGCAGAGGGGGATTGGTAATAACCAGCAGAGTGGCTTTAAAGGAGTCTAGCAACAAATCAATGACTTTAGATCCACAACCCCATCTAATCAAGACTAAAGCCCTGGAGCTGATTAAAAACAAACAATGGAAATCAATAAAAATAATCCTTCACATTTGCTTCTATGTCTTCACACTCTTTCTTTAATATCTGGAGCATAAATCAGAGTGAAGATTCACACACATCTCTGATTATCTGCTAAGATAATGATAAAAATTAAATATGGAACGTGTTCGCAGACATGCACTTCGCTCAAGTATTCACTCCTCCCCCATCTTTAATTACAAGCAGCTGTCTGTATGGTATGCAAAGACATTTGCATTAGATATTGCCCGACACGACGTGACACGATGATCTCTGTATCAACGTGACATTATAAAGCGTGACAAGTGACATTTTCATATGGTGGCTAAACAATTTTAGCAATTAGAAGACACTGCATCAGCGTTCCTCCACCTTTTCTGGACCGTGACCCTGTTTTCAGCACCCAAAATTCCCAGCATCTGAAGGGCTGTCACGCAAATTTAAGAAATGTGCACTCCTTTCAGAAGAGCATGGAGCAATCTTGATTTAAATGTAGTGTATATTAGCATGGGTTCATACTGTAAACCTATTAAAGCAGTTTACCAGCCTTTGGGACTACTTCTCAGCTTATTAAATTCGGAGTTCATTTTGACACCTAGTTTTGTTTTAGTCATGTTTTATTCTGTTGGGTACCATTGGTTTCATCCAGCTTAACCAACAAACACTGCAGTCATTTCAGTTGGAAAGATGTAGATGGTGGACAGCCTACATTTATCTAGCACTCATGATGGACTCTGTTGAATTTAGAAAACTCTAAAACAACCTCCTAAACAGATGAGTGCAATGGAATCCAAAAACCAGAAGTCGGAAACTCGGTAAGATCCACAAAGCCCTACTTCCCCGACATAATTACAGATGGCGTCCCAGAGAGGTGCGGCGGTGCACATAGTGAACAATTACCTTTTTTTAATCACGTTTTGAAGTGCCCCATCTGTAAAAATCAACTGCTGCAGTTGTTTAAGTTCACAGACCTGCCATACACAAATCCACAGATGCCCATGTTCTCCCAAGCCAATGCAATGGGACGCAATTAGATTTGAAGTTGGGACCACTGACTGTGAAAATATTGACTCCTGACTTGCAATCATTCCTTCTGTTAGCGTATAAACTCCAAAGACAGCTGGCTGAAAGCAATGTTAACAGTACATCCACATACAGAGTACAGTTTTAAGGTATAGTAAGCTCATCTTTTTATGAATTAGCTGTTTGTCTGCCCATTCTTGTTTGTTTTTCAGAGTGACTGTACTTTTTCGATTCAAGAACTGATAACTTTAGCAAACATTTGTTGCGATTGCAGGTGGCCAGTCAGGACTGTGAGTCTGCAGATGCATACAGTCTGCTGAATAACAATGTTTTTTTAAAGGGTTACTTTTTCAGACTTCTTATACTTTATCTCATCATCCTTTTCGTGTTTATATTCCTTTCCTTGTTGAAGTGAACACTGGTGAAAGCAGTTGTACAATGTCTTCTGTGGCTCTGTAGGAGCTTTATCAAGTCTGAGAAAATTACCCTGATGATGTCACCAGGGTTATCTTGGGTTTGGGCATGAGACTTCGGATATTAAACAGGAAGCCTGTGTTACAAACTGGAGATGTGGGTTTGAAAGATGTGGACATCTAATGACAAAATGCTGTCAATTATCAGTCTGGGAAAAATGTAGGATCCAACAAGTCAGGATGTCTTGACCTTTGCCTCAATTTCAATCATTCTTCCTTATATTTCATTCTGAGTCAGTCCCCAGACTTTATGAAGTGCAACATTAAATTGTTGAAACATCCCTTTAATGTAAGAATGAATCTCCTGCAAACTCAGCTGCTTATATCTTTTGACCCTCCATAGGTTCCTGACACCAGAGCTGAGAAAACTCTACATGAAGTACCATATGTAATTTTGAATTATATATGTTTACACTGAACTGTCAGAATCCAACTTGAGCAGGGGAAGCCAAGCTTAGCAAACCAACATACAAATCAAGAGTTTGTTTGGAGGAGCCAGTGTCTGCAGCGTGTTCCCGTGCAATTTACAGCGTGTTCCTGCGAAAGCTTACTTCCTGTGTCCCCGCAGCAGGACGAGACATCCTGGATCTTGTTACCCGTCTGATGTGGACACATGATCTGATCTATGTGGGGGTCAGCGTGTCAGTGCGGGAGAGGGATCCACAGAGGCGCCTTCAGGAGGCCGGCAGCGCTGATTCGGGGACTGGTTGATGTCACTTTGACAGAGAACAGAGAGGGCCATGTTGGTGTCAGCGGGGAGCCAGACACTCCGACAAGCCCCGCTCCTCCTCCCTCTCCCCCCGGCTGCAGTCTCTCTTTTAATGACCTTACCTCGCAGTCTCTTCCTCTCACAATCTCGCTTTTGTACATCTGAGTCATTAATACTCATGCTCCTAACAGATAGAATCTGCGTAATCATGTGCTGCATTGATTAAACCTCTTTATTCCTCTAATAACATTAGCGCTTAATAGTTTGGAATGAGCAGAGAGTTGAACGGTAATCGTCGACGCATTATTCAGACAAGAAAAGAGAACGCCGTGAATGGCGGATTTGAAAAAGAAAAAAGAAAAGAAAACTTCTCTACTTTTCCTGAGAGTGTGAAAGGAGATGGCTGGTTTCGTTGCCATGGAGACACAAGCTACATGGAATTCAGGAAGTCAATTAGCAATCTGGCTGCATCTCATTAAATGTTGTCTGGCAGCGGTGAGCGGTCGAGTTTGGAGATTGAGATTTATTTTTATCACGGAGAGATCGCTCGCATAAGCATTCATGGCTGTCTCATCCCGCGGTCTGCTTGAGCGGGCAGCGGGTCGGCTAACAATCTGTGCATCTGTGACCTGTCAGCGGTGTGACGGTTTGAAGACCCAGGGCTCCATTTATAGGCTCTGATGCCGCTATTGTAGGTCTCAAATGAGGTGTAATCTGGATGGACCACGTGTTCGATTCCATTCTAGTTGCTGGAGGCTGGGGACGAGGCTGGGTCACAAAAGGCCCCGCTGATAAATCTGTCTTTGCAACAAAGTCCTCAGAAACACATATACACACACACACACACACACACACACACACACACACACACACACACACACACACACACACACTTAGCGTGCCATGATTTGCATGAGCCTCCTAAAATACTCTGAAGAAGTTTGCTTTGCTTTTCTGTCTCGCAGGAGCTTTTGTGTCTCTGAGGATCAAGGGTGGAGCATGAGCGATGAACACCACCACCACCACCACCACCACGAAAACAACCCCCAAATGCACCGGAGAGCAGCCTCTGATATTGCAATGTGAATTCCAAACAGCATCACACCAGTGCTAATGAAAAGCAGTATGGATTCACCAGAGGCGGTGCAGAGTTTATCTCCAGCACAGGATATATCATGGCGCATATCAAGTCTCGAGTATCCCGGAAAATATGCTAATGCCCTCCCTGTCTATTATCGCCGCCTTGACCAGCTTCATTGTCGGACCTGATGAATCCACCAGCACAGTCACTCACTCACTCATTTACTCGCGGTTTCCGGCAGTGGCGAAGCTTTCCTGTTATTGTGTCTGACAGGCAGATGACATCAGCATGCCCTCGGGTAGCTCTGGGGAGGCGGCATCTCCTCCTCATCAAGCGAAATAAAGGAGGACTGTGATGGTATCATCTCAGAGTCGCGGCCCCCCCACACTGTCACTGTCACACGACAGGAGACTTCCATTTCCCAGTAATCGAGTTTCTGTCTCGCTTCTTTGTGTTCGGATGAAGATCTGATGAAGTCCCCCCTCCACAAAACCTTCTTCCCCTGCTCTGTACAGAGACCCACCCCCATCGCCGCGCTTGCATCTACTTATTTCTCACTTCAGTGCACGTAATGAATATTTATCAGAGAAATTAGCAGATCGAACCCACGTATTGAAATGCTGAGTGAACTAGTTTTTCCAGTAATAGCTTCGTTTTAAATTTTAAATAGGCTAATTAATAAAGGGAATGTTTATTTCATTCGCAAGAAGAGGGCGGTAGCTAACAGGTTTCTATCAGCCAAAAGAGCAATTTGGATTATCAGTTGGCCCTTTGTGTGGATGCCACACACCATTCAGTCCACCATCCCAACTTACAGCCAATCACATTCCCCAGTCCCTAAGAGAAATTGCAAGATCAACAACCGCTACCAAATTTAGCCTACAACAATATCAAAGTAATTCTGAATTCACTTTGAGCAGCTGCTGTAAATACAGTAGGCTACAGCTACCAGTAAAGACACAGAAAGTCCTTGTATAGCTTAGCAATGATATGGTCTACCTACCAGGCTAACTTGCTAGCCAGAACAGGGAGTTTAGATTATTAGGCTACTCAGCATCAAAGTAAAGAGACAGTGTTAGCAATCCCAGCTATTTCATTTTGGTTTGAGCAAATACAGAGGGCTGTTGAATATTTCTCTTGAGGAAAAATGCAGTATTTAGTTTCGAAATGTGGTGTGTAAACCCACACCCCACCGAGCTAGCTAGACAGCTAGCCTAATGGCATGTACAGCCTTGTTAAGTTAAATTAAGGGTGAGGCTTGCCAGCTGTGCGTGTTGTGTGGCTCATTCACAGGCTAATCACTTTGGTACCGTTCTCGTTCTAGCTAAAAGAGCGAGCTAGCTTAAATTTTATGTGACCTTGTGAAAGGTGAAAGTGGGTCGTGACATCACTGTCATGATGGATTTAAAAATGGCCTGAAGCATGACATGAAATGAAGGTGTCATCGGGTGAATCTCATCATGAAATAAAAAACATTTTCAAAAGGTTTTATTAAAATAAAAACAGTCTACAATCAATCAAGCAAATGCAACTGAACTCCAATAAAGCTCAACAAAACTTATGAGGCAAATTTCACAAACTGTTCATTTGTCTACATATTTGTATTCATTTATATAATTTCAATAATTCATAATGTCTTTTTTTAAAGTCAATTTATTGTTCGGATTTGCTTTGGAATGGGAGTCATTTAAAAAACACTGAGAACAATTACTTTTCCCTGCAAGCAATGAATCCTCTTTTTGTCCTTCTATTGCTTCCATACTGCTCTGGTGCGTTCTGAGAGTTGATTGCTCTAACAGGGAAGTGGCCTTTGATTAGAAGATTTGTATCCGCCCTGTGCTGATAATTTGTGTCACAGTGTGACCTTGCATCAGTGGTAAAATCAGTGATGAGCTTAGGGATTAACGTTTGGCAGTCTACTTTGTCAAACACCATCTTAATCCCCAGAAGATAATGGGAATTTAAAGATGAATTGTGGAGAAAAGATAACCTCGGATGTCCCCTCTGTGCTCAGAGCCTGACACAAATTGATTCATGGACTAACATCCACTGAAACCATCAGAGGTTTCAAAATGCAGTCCTTTTTTTCCCCCAAAGCATGAGCCTGCTGGTAAAAGTTGTGCTCTGCTCCCCTCTGTTGGTTGTACCGAGAAGTACAATTTTTTAACCAGAACCAATCCCTTTTTCTTTCCGTTGTCTCAGTCTCCCTCCTCTGGCTGTATGTGTTCCTACACAGTAGGAATCATCCCTCTTGGACTAACGGCATCCTCAAAGTCCACTGGATTTAATTCAATATGTATGCACATGGTTGAACGGTCTGTTTTACAGCTCTGTCTGACATCTAGGTCTCACTGTGCAAAAGTACATCACCCAGTGTCAATCTGGTCAAATCCCTGAAAATGATCAAGCATCATAATTTAACACCTGGGGTTGAGGGTACTCTCACCATCAAAAAAAGAGTGATGTTTTTTAATTCAATATTCTTTTTAAGCTCCCCTTGACTTTGAGATCCCCTTGCCATTGGGGTATCCCATTATTTTCCCCCACCATTTCCTCTTGAATATATAATTAAAGCCCCCCCCCCCCTTTTTTTTTTTTTACTGTGTCAGCAGGGGGTATTACACAGGGTCAATAGCCGAGTGATTTAACACCGGGGAGATGAATCCAGAGAGCCACTCATATTCACACCCTTGAGCAAGGTTCTTGTCCTTAATTGCCCCAGTAAAAATACAGTTGTTGCAATGCGCTCCTGAATGTGTAAAACACATCATAATTCTTAAAGAGTTATAGGCTGGGACTGTTATTAATGAACTCCAGCAGCAGTATCATCCTACTTTATGGTAGCAATAACATAAAAAAGTCTATTTTTCCCTGCGCAGCCGTATGCAAAATAGGGCTGGTCAGTGATTACTTAGTAATTCATCCTGTTATATATAAACTTCTGGCACACAGTTCAGTCCAGAGGGAGAAATGGAGCATAAAACAACATACAGTACTCTGTGCTGTTTGGATTCTTTTAAGAGAGAGAGAAAAAAAAAATCACATTTAACATTCTTCCCCCGAGCTGCTGGAGAAACACTGTCTGAAGCTGAGCTGCTGATACAGACACGTATGTAAATGTACTCCTCCTCAACGCTAGTGCTAATTCCCATGGAGGAGATCTCTGAACTCCACTCTCACCCACAGCAACTTCACACCAGCACAGCCTCCTGCCATGTGTCAGTGCCAGTCTAATCTCACACCCCACACCATCTGCCGCCAGCCCCCCAATTTGGCATTGGCTGCCCTGCGGGGAGAGACCAAACATGCAATTCACGCCTCTGCACATATTGACCAGTTTTCTGATGCTGACTGGAGCATGCAGGTTATCATCCAAGACACAGACTGCACTTCTTACAATCAGACTATGGCATTTAAAGCTCTTGAGGCCACCAACAGTCATGTGATAAATATTTTAACTTTGTACAGGTTCCATGTTCTTTTACATAAAGCCTGTATGAGCCCACCCAGTCTGACAGTATATGATAGAAACTGTATTGTTACGAGCCATGACAGCATCGGCTGAAAGTGTTTTCAGCTTGTGGGTCTGTGCGTGTCGTCATGCCAAAAGGGAGGTCCTTCAGACACATTACACTGTAGTGGTACCTGCCATAGAAGCAATCTTGAGTACTTGTCAGGGGTTTATATGTCTGTCTGTCTGTCTGAGATCAAAATTAAGGCCCAGGATCAAAGATGGGTGTGGTCCGGCCGATGATTACTGAGTACACAACGAAGGGTTAGGGTTAGTGAAAAGTCTGAACAGTCATGGGTCAGAAGGTCAACATGGTAGGGACGCAGATGGTCTCATCGCAAGATGTCTGTGGTTTGCGATGCACTCCTCTTCTCCAGCAGATCCATTCCTCTCTCTCTCTATTTGTCGATGTGCCTGCTTAAAGCAGAGACTCCGGCCCTCACTTTGGTCTCTAGAGACCGAGCTGCTCTTAACACCAAAGTGGTCAGAACAGACCAACAGACCGTGCTGTCCTCACTCTGACACTGTGCCTGTGAACCGTCAGCCGAGGAGTTATTGACGCTGTCCTTTTAGCGACAGTGCTTGGGTTTATTTGGATGTAGTTATTTGTGTATGCCCGGTTATTTAGTTGTTTTATTCTTGGTATGCTTCGATCCGGTGTGTTAATAAACCATTTGTTGTCCTCAGTTCTTCTGTGACGTAAACATTCACAACCAGCAGGGGATTTATACAGTGGAGGTGAATTAAGTTTGATTTCAACCGAATGCTTTAATGTTGGTGAATACACAATGGGTTTATTCCCAATGCTGTTACCAGGTATCACAGGTATCCATAGGAAATAAAATGCTTGGCTACTAATGATTTTTAATGTGGATTTTTTTAAGCATTTTATAGTACAACAGCTTATGTTGTGCAAGTGGAGACTTACTGATAGCGGGACATGGTGCGAGGGTTAATAATAATATGTTAGTGCTGCTGCTAGACGTCTCTCAATAAAAAACAATCCAAGGACAGAGCCGGACATTCTGGAGGAATAAACACCTGGAGTCTGCTCTGATCCGGAGCAGTTTACCAACGGGTGGAGAGTTCGGATTAAAAGGTGGATGAATCTTCACTCCCGTTTGTCAACATGACTGCAGCAGCGACACATGGAGGTGACCTACATTGTCGTGTGTCTATGCACTGTAATGCTGACTGACGACTGGAGCTGGAGGGAAAAAGTTTGATGAGTTCATGAGTGTAACATTTCACAGAGGAGTGGAGAGAAAGAGGAGAGAGAGTCTCTGGTGAGTGCTGAGTTCAGTCAGCTTGTTGGCGCGTGAATAAACACAAATGATCCTGTGGTCAGCCACTGACGGTGAATGGACCATTAAACAAACACCATTTACCGATGAAAATCTATGTGACATGACTGGCACAGATGCTCACTGAAGAGCTTATACTAATTGTCTTCCTTCCTTTCACTCTCCGGCTTCATCCCAGGAGTTATAGCGACAGGCTTGAGGATTTTTGAATTTGAGCACTTATCTTTAATGATCCTAAGAAGAAAACACAGGTGGGCTGTACCCTTTTTTTTTAAGTAGAAGTTGTTAAACTCAACACTGATATATCATCATCTTTGAAGTTGATGTGGATACCTCTGGAGTAAACAGATGCTCATTTACACACCAAGCAGTTAGCAACATTAGCGTTCATTTGGAGTCATGTTTGTGACCACCTGGTGAATGTAAGTCCAATATTCCCTCTCTCTGTCTCCACCAAGTCCTGAGAGAAATATATGGCTCCATTATGTTCATCAACTTGTCTCTGCATTTGTCTGCCGTGCTGTGTTTTGCATTGCACTTAGAGATCAATCATCATCACTTTTTAGGCTGATATGTTTTGCATTGCACTTAAGAGATCAATTGTCGGCGCAATGATGTCTTTTTATTTATTTATTCATTTTTACTGTTGGTGCAGTTTGAGATTGTGCTGGTGGTGCTTATAACAAATAAAGCACCGTTTCTGCTGCAGAAAACATAAAAAAATATTATCTTATGGTCCCAGTGGAGTCTTCCCTGGAAAGACACCAGCTATATATAAAGAAAAGGCAACAATAAAACATTTCAGCATCTAAGTTGAATCCCAATTGGAGTGGTGAATCATTTTTTTTAAACTAGACATGGACTGTATTCTGCCTTTAGATTCTGCAGAGATGTGCTTAACGTACTTGAATGCCTGCATCATGTGAGAACGAAAGCATCTGTTCTCTGGACTAATTGAAAACAGCTTATTTAGATGGAAGGTTATTGGTAAAATCTGTACGGTCGGTGGTGACTGGCTAAAATATTTGTGGTGGTGTAACCACATACTTCACATAATTGGAGCAATTGAATTGGTTGTTGCTCAGCTGATGCTGCAGGGATGAGACGGGAGGCAGTCTGCTTCTGCATGGTGCAAATCTATCTACTAAAATACGTATGCATGCTTACCAGCTAGTCCCGGCCCGTCTTGTCTTCTAAACCTCAAGAGGCAATAGTAAGATATGAGAATTCTGTCCATTTCTTAGAAATGAAACCCTCAGTGGATCATTCTCAATAAAAATACAGCCACAGAACATAACAATACTGATTAGGGACTGCCCCTTTATGGCATTGTCTTTCCTGATTGGATAAGGTCAGCAGGGATACCAAAAAATTGATTTTCTCTATTACTGCACGAGCAGGAGGAGAAGACAGACATGAGGTTACTGCCCAAACACTAAAACAGTGATCGCTGTTGGAATATTGAGCTATTTAACACACTTTAATAAGAAAGTAACACATCAACTTAAATTCGAATCATACAAGTAGTGTGCAGCTAGAACTCACTGGTCCTGTCTGGAACAAATGTATTGGAATTCAATAAAAATACTCACAAACAGCGGTCTGGATCTGAGTGTTAAGCATGCACACACCGAGGAGGCCGAAGGCTGCAGGATGTGGTCTGTAATGAAAGACAGCTCGGCCGGACTTGTTAAGAAAAACATGTGTCGTGAACAACATATGTCCATTATCTGCACGTGCATACACATCTCTGCTGCTGCGAGTATTTAATTATAGCATTGGAACATATTCGCCACCCTACTTTAGCCTTGCTAACAAGGCCAGCAGCGTTCCCAATTATTATACATGTCAAGAGCACTTCTCAAGGGCTACAGTCTTTTAAAAAAAATGCAAAAGTGAGCAGCAGAAGGCTTTATTTGATTAATCGGTGCAGCCAGTGTAAAGTGTGTGGCAGGCCCAGAGGGAGCAGGGTGGCGAGTAGAGAGCAAGCACCCCGGCTGGCTGGAGAAGCACTGGGGATGGCTGTTGACAGTCACCAACCTCATTAGAGGACCAGTCAGAGGCGGCTTGTTGCAGTGCAGTCTGCTGGAATGTGTCTCCACCAAAACGCTGGAAGGGCTCTGAAGCCTGCTGGTGCATTGTAGCCATGTCAGGCCGAGAGCGGAGCCAAAGTGTGTTTGTACCACTGCACTGTTTTGACATTAATTATCCTCCCATGGCCTTCAGGCGGCAGCTCACAGTCAGCTATTGAGAACTCGCTCTGTAGTGGTGCCTTTAATTTTTCCGATGTTGGTTTTAAAATGTTTCCTTTTTGCTTCGATGCTACGTCAGCATCATTGCTCATATCTGTATTTTATGTTTTCCGATTTACCTGCCAAGACATTTCCCCCATCGCCTTAGGGTTGCAGAATTTTATTTAATGTTTGTCAAGTTATGTTTACAGCATGTAGCGTTGCAGTATCTTCACCAGCCAACCAAGTGCAGAACATGTGATTATTCATGCAGTGATGCAAGGCAGTTTGAGACAACCTCTTTATGAAAAGTGAATGTATCTGAGCAAAGCAGACACCAGCAGCTGTAGTGTAGAACACTGGCCCGACTCCAGCGTCCCAGAACCGCGCCGAGACTCTGCACCAATAGTGACATGTTGCAGCTTCCATAATGTGAGATAAAACCGACAGAGCAATAACATTTCTACCCTCCCTAAATGGCTGCGATGGGAGGGAGCGAGGTTCATCCCGAGGAGCAGACGGGGAGGTGAAAGCAGCACTTGGGTACTTATTTATCGCACACTTCAATAAAATGGGAATCAGCCATGCCTTGCCTTATATCCTCGGTTTAACTGCGGCAAAACAAATGAATGCAGCTTTACCTGAGAGGAGACACATCACCAGTGGAAAAACCTGTTGCAGGATAACGGTACTGTAAAAAACGAAAAGGAACCTTGGCGTTCATTATTTTTCTTCTTGTTTTTTTTTTTTTTTTCCCCCCAAGTGAAAAATAGTGTTGTGATGCTCCCAGATTGCAAGAGTGAATACAACAATGCTTCAGCGCTCCCCGGAGAGAGAAACATTACACTATTTACAGCCCTGCTCTGTCCCAAGAAGCGGCTTGAAAAACAACCTGTGTCACCCGCCCGATGGGATCCAGGGCCGAAGTGATTGCAATGCGAGGCGCAATTATCAGAGCGGGGCGACATGCAGAGGCAGCGTGGCATTACAGTAAACTGCTCTCCGCAGCCTCCTCACGGCTGCACAAACAGCACAGCACCACGCCGGTGATGTAGAGGTGTATGGAACCAATGAACTCCAGCTGGTGTCGTAACACGAGCAAGTATATAATATGAACAAACACATTATTCCAAAAGTATTAACTGTAATGAAATACAGTGTACGCTACAGCTTGCTCTAAATAATGAGTTTTGTGTTCGTCATGGGGGAATATACACTACATCAATAAATAAACAAGATATCAGAGAAACTGTATAAACAGGAAACGTATTTAGGGGAAAATAGGTTACATAAATCAAGTTCTTCACACATACAGATAAACAGTGTAGGTGGAATATGATATAAAGATTTTAATGATCTGTTTCCTTCCAAATGTATCACGACACTGCTTTGTTGTTCTTTGTAGCATTCTGCTGAAGCTGTGGACAGCTGCATTTCTACCACATCAAGCATATTTAAAGCTGCACTCATCAATATTCTTCATGTCAACAATGGATGAAATGACTATGAAATACAAAAGCGGTCACTGATAGGAACAAACCAAAACAAAGGATTATCCAGCTTTTTGCAGTTTCCCCTTAACTTGACTATTTTAGCCTCATTTAGCTCATTGTTTCGGCTCTGGCCCACAAACACCACGTGGCCAGACTAATTTGCAGATGCTATTAGCTCCTCGTTCTCCCTCACAAGTCGCAGACTAAAATATTTCTAGGTGTGATTGGATAAACTTTCCAACCAGTCAGAGCTAGAATGTGTCATGGGCTGCAATTTTCTACCTGAACCCGACCGAGTCCGACAAAGTAACAGAGCCCGACTGGAATTTTTTTTTGTTTGTTTTTTTTTTACATCCAAACCTGACTAAAGCCTGAAGCAGTTTAAGTGATAGTTTGGGTCTTTTGATCAGGTAATTGTACGAGGTACTTATCCCTGCAGTCAGCTCTCCACACAGAAGCAGCACGAAGCACTGGCAGGAAGCTGTTAACTAAACCAGCAGCAAGATGTATTATATATATATATACATATATATATATATATATATATATATATATATATATATATATATATACATATATATATATATATATATATATATATATATATATATATAGATATATATATTAGGGCTGTCAAACGATCAAATGTTTTAATCGCGATTAATCGCATTTTGTCCATAGTTAACTCGCGATTACTCGCAAATTAATCGCAATTTTTTTGGCACATTTTTTTCTGTTCTAAATGTACCTTAATGTATTTTTTCATGTTCTTAATACTTTTAACAACATAAGAAAGGTCAAATATGCTTGCGCTTTCAGCGTTTATTCAACACTTCAAATCATGCAGGAAAATAAATCCAGGGTTGTCTGCTTTTGGCGAGGGGGGCGACGGGCTCTCTGCATCTGCCGTCTGTTTGGCTTGCAAGTGGTGTCCACTGACACTGCACGTTTTTCTTCTTCGCCTTTTTCACACAGTGTGCTGCTTTCTGTCAGTCAGTATCACACTGATGATCGCCATGGCTCCGGTGCAGCAAAACAATAAAAAGTACGGCTTGAAATTCAAACTTTCTGTCGTGATATATTTAGAGGAAAACTCGGGAGAAGCAGCTGCTAGACGTTTCTCTGCCTGCTGGAGGGAGGAAGAAGGCTAGCGAGGAGCCTGAGCTAAACATGCGGGGATGAGTTATCAGCAAATGGGCACGCCATGAGACAGTGTCCCGCAAAATGATCAGGGCGATGGAGAAACAAATGTCCGCCACCGTGAGTGACAGCAGAGATGAGGAGTTTGCAGCGAGTGCTGCTTTTCAGTCTGCCGTGTTTTAACGAACCGCCAACCCTGCTTCTTCTTCTTCTGATTCCCTTTCTTCTTCTTCTGCCACCCTCTGTATCAAGACTACGGGTGCCGCCGACGGCCGTAATCATACAATGCGCGTTTTGCTTTTTTTTATTTATTTATTTTTTTTTTGAAACATACTGAGCGTTAATCGCGCGTTAAAAAAATTAACGGCGTTAAGAGGACGTTGCGTTAACGCGTTATTAACGCGTTAACTTTGACAGCCCTAATATATATATATAAGTATATATATATATATATATATATATATATATATATATATATATATATATGTATATATATATATATATATATATATATATATATATAAGTATATATATATATATATATATATGTATATATATATATATAACAGTTTTTTCCCTTGACAATATAGGCCAAAGAAAAAGACTGTTTGATGGCAATTTAAAGCGTGTTATGTTTAAAACATAGCGCACAGATACTGCAGCACAATGCCTGGCTTCCTGCTGGTGCTACCTGCTGCTTCTCCACACAGGAGGAGCGCTGACGGTCATCTACTGCAGGTAACACACTGACCAGGGGTCAGTACCTCATACAACCCCTCATCAAAAGACCTGAATTACCCCCTAATGTAAGTTTGTGTTTCCCAGTCACACAGTTGTTACCATGGTTCCAGCTTGCCTGTTTACCCTCATTACAGACATGTACAGTGTAGATAAACATGAAAGGGTATTATTCTACTCACATTTATATAAAATAAAAATATATAGACATATATTTTTTATGTATGCTTACACACATGGACATCCAAGAACACAGAAAAACTTCTAACAGAATGTTAATTCAGCCCTTTTCTTTTATACTTTATTTTCGCTAAAAGTACTTGAATGCACCACGTCCACTGACATGACTGACCCCAACCCAAACCCAGAGATCAATTCTATATTTATGTCCGCTCTTAACAGTGCAAGTTAACAAGTAAGAGAACTGTGATTCCTATTTGATCAGCACCGCCTGGTTTGTCAGTTTGATTTAAGTTCGGGGAGCCTGGTGCACTGTGCTGGACTGAAATGCAGACTGTACACGATTAAATAGACCTACAGCCAATCAGAAAGTTTTGAAACGTGTGACGTGCGACTTGTCTGCCAGTCATCGTATCAAACCAAGATTCAAGATTTGAGATTTAAGGTTGTCAATAGCCCCATCACAAACCAAGCTGCAATCTGTCTAGACGGGGAGGGTGGCCTGACGTGTGACAAGCTTGTAGATTCGTCTGGTTCCTATTTAACAAACATCACCCTATTCAACCTTATTTCAGTCTGAAACAGAGTGGATGTAAGTCCTCCATTTGTCAGGACACCAGAGAAACGTGAACCTAAAAGAAAGCAAATGTTAAATAGGCAGTGTTTTGTTAGTATGTTATAATACGCCACATGTAAAGCAGGCGGTATGAAGTTATGTTGTGTTTGCAGTATAGCTTATGCCATTGTCGCATGAGGCTGAAAAAAATCAATTTGTGCAGCTTGATGCTGAGGACATCCCAACCTTTCTCAAAAATTCCTTCTGATGCAACAATTCAAAAGGTTTTACCTGTGGGGGCACCTTTTGGCTCTTCCTTTATAGTGGAAGTCACAGTGCACCTGTGTTTGATGATAGGGGGAATTAACAAACGCTACATTTAGGCTGGATAACCACTGTAAATTCTTTTACAACTGTACCGCTGCTTTGTGCTCATTTAATGGAAAAAAACTTGTTTGGGAATATGCGCTATGATACAGGTCTGGGCTTTTACTTCTGCTTCTAAGACCTTCAGTGCAGATTTGTACTTTAGAGTGCATATTCATGAACTAACAAATTAAAACAAATTAATATACAGATGAAGGTTAATAGGGGTCCGGCAGCTCATTTTTTTGCCCCAGGCCCCTCTGGTAGCTCAATCCAGCCATGGTATACACACACATCAGCCCTTTGAAGGAAGAACATAAAGAGAACATGACCATATAATATGAACAAATGAGGTAAATAACAAAAACATGCAAATAAAATCAAATTAAAGTGTAAGTTTTACAGGAGGTGAGACAGTGCTGGCCCTGAGAAATTTGGTGCCCTAGGCAAGATTTTAGCTGGCGCCCTCTTGCATCGCAGTCAATTTCACAATAAATTTTCATACACTCACACAGAAACTGCATGTATGTATTGAAGATTTTATTTCTTTTAAGTAAAAAATATCACACCAAATAAAAACTTAAGAAAGAAACAAGTGATAAAAATACAATATAAATAAGGCATTGTGCAAATATATTATCTCTCAGCCTCAGAGTGCCATCTCTCTCTTATCTATTGTCAGCCGCTTTGCAAAACGACCTCCTACTCCTTCCATGTTGCCATGTGGATATTGTGCTCCCGGCTATCCTCATGAACCTTCAGCAAGTGGCTTACATTGTTCCAGTCCTTTAGTCCTTCCTTATTAAGTCTGTATTCTCTTGGAGAAAACATTTAGCAGCAGAAGCAGTGCAAGCTATCATTTCTGTTTGAGTACGTCAGCCAGCTTCTTTTGATTTTTTCCCCATTGACTAAGACTCTGTTACAAAAGTCATATTGACACTCTCCCATCTTTTATTATTTGAACTGGTCCTCTGTGAACTAACTCTCATCTTACTTAGAAGAGATGGCCAGTCAGCATCTATTGGTGCAGCCTTTAGTCCTGATGCTGTGTCACTCTGCTGTGCTGAGGTAGAGGGACAGGAGCACCTGATGCTGTGTCACTGGGCCGGGGGGAAATATGTTAAAACTGCATCTGAAGAGAGAAGAGAAGTATATGTGACCACTGCATGTTGCATTTTAATAATAATTAAAAAACAGATGCTTGATGTGTGCTTTACATAAGACTAATAATGAAAATGTGATGAGATTCATTCAACTTCATTGTCATTGCAATACAATTCAGTCTAACCAATTCAGTCTAAGTGCAGTGTATATATATATGTCGCCTATGAATGACATGGGAAAGCTGAGGTTTAGTGTATTAACAGTAATACACTTTAACTGCACTTTAACACTGATGTAAACTTTAACAAACATAAACTGTGACACAATAAATCAAAGGCTTACAACGACCCTGTTATAAAGGGGAAAAAACTCATGGAAAATTAATAGCATTTTAACTGACATGCAAGCAGGAAAGACACCTGTAAAATAACACCTGAACAGGCCTAACATTAACTTTCCAAACGTCCCTGATGAATTTAAGTTGGACTAAACAATGCTGCTATCGTCCGAGGTAAGCTAGCAAGCTAAAACTCTGCTCCAACAACGGTAACTACGATCATTCCACTATTAATTTCATTCGCTTCATCACATTGACGTTACTGTACCTCTATCTTCTTCACGTTTTTCTTCCTCTTCTTTGCTTCTTTCCCCTTCGCTGGGCGCCGGATGGCTTCAGTCTTTTGGACCTTGTAATTCCGCTACAGTATCAGTAAATCTCCCTCTTGGTCTTGGGGTCTCGGTCCGGTCAGATTCAGGCAGCTGGCCTCTCGACCTCGCCCCCCTCACAGAGGACAGGTACAGTGCAAAGAGCCAGCAACCCAGAAGAAAGGCCTCTCCATTATTTAATAGTCCTTGCTGTGACGTTATGTTGGTGTGGGCTGATATAATATTTTGAAATAATAGTAGTAATGGCACTGGGGGAAAAAAAAAATATAAATAAATAATAATAAAAAAATATATATATTTATAGGCTATATTTTTTTTCCTCCCCCTGTTTTCGGCGCCTCCCCGCGGATGATGGCGCCCCTAGCATTTGCCTATACTGCCTATGCCCTGGGCCGGCTCTGAGGTGAGAGATAACCAGGGAGGGGCAGAGGGACACAGAAATTGACTTGCCTGAAGCCTTTTTTACTTAACTAAAGAAACTATTGGTCTCAAACCTGCAGCAAACTACACAATACATAGTTAAAGTTGAGCCTCTACTGCCAACATGCCAGTAAAATTCCTGTTTCCAGGGTGATGGAAATGTTTGCACGCTTGCACTTTAGTTCACTTGTGTCGCCCGATCTGGTCTGCACCAATTTTCATTCCGGGTTATAGGGGAAATAAAAATGCTCTGACTAGTTTGCATGTATTTCAACCAAACACAATCGTCCTGAACGGCATTCAACCCACCGCCTGTTATCTGCGTGTAGACTATAAACATCCACACTTGCCACTATTTTGCTTGCCAGTGCCGACCGGTGCCGCACATGTGCTACTCTCAACAGAGATTTAAAGCAAGCAAGATGGCTCACTCCTTTGATTCTTCCATCCTAAAAATCCATCTGTAAAAAAAAAAACTATGGATTTTATTCTTCTTCTACCACTGGTCTGATCAGCACAGTGAGTTGCTAGATTTTCTGGCCTGACATGGCGTTTTTCATTTACCAGCACTACTTATTGTTGAGGCTAACATTTCATCCAGTCAGCATTGGGCTGATACTGATTAACTGACTTCAATGCGGATTTTACCCCACAACATAATCACGATATCAGTCACATATTATCTTATCTGTTTCCTTGAAGGCAATCAACACTTGACTGCCTGCTACGGCTGCACACTTCTAAGTTGGACACTATAGCTACTCCTCTAGCGTTACCGCTTGAATCACCTATCTAGTGCACTAGTATAAAGAGCATAGGAATTCTACGTCGGGCCTGTTGGGTTGATCAATAACTGGACACACCCCCCAGTCAAGAGTGATTGGTTTTCAGCTATGTAATACAAGTGACGCACTTACATTAGGTGACCTATGTCCCTTAATTAGACGTAAGTAAGTCACGTGATTGAATTTAATTATTTTAACTCAAAGTAATATCTTGTCCTAAACCTAACCAAATAGTTCTGGTGCCTAACCTTAACGAAACCATTTGACGAGTTGGGGGTGAAAACGTGTCAGCCAATATTCAGGATCACCTGGGACATTGCTTCTTGACGTGCTGACGGACGATATCAGATTCAGCTCAGCACAGAAAAACAGGATTCCTCTCATATTTCCCGTGGATGTGGGCTCTTGGTTTTCAAGTCCTTCCATGTCCAGTGGTGTCTTCCACCTTGCTGTGTTTCGGCGGTCCAGGAAACACAAAGAGAATAGA